>JAPKLW010000360.1:535243-565879 GCA_026898455.1 Plectranthus barbatus
AGATTATATTGTGAAAATCTCTTTCCATTGAAAACTATTACAGTTACTTCTCATGTAATCAACTAATTAATCCTAAGATGTGGCCAACAAACTCAAGATTATGAAATAAACTCAGATTTCACAAACTACGAAGGGAAATGGAAAATAATGCAATTAATCAAAACGTGCATACATTGATAGTTCGAAACCCTAGAATATGAGGAAGAGGTTAGTTACACATATTCAGAGTAATATTCATCATAGAAAAATAAAACCTGATTTGCATAAAAACTTGGGTCTGAATGTCTTCCCACAAAACTTTGTCTTCAAACATAAACTCTAGAAAACCTTGGAAGTCTCTAAAAATCTTCAATACTAAAATCTCTTAATTGCTCTATTGATTTCCACCCTAAAAAATGAATTTTACATGGCTCTTTATAATAATGAAAGATGTATCAATCAATATCTAGGATTAGATATGTCTTTATCTTCAAATCAGACTCAGATTAGGAATTCCCGCATACGCGTCGATCGTGGGAGAATGGCGTCGGTCGACGCTGATGAAGCACCCTTGTCGATCGACGTGAGCTTTGCTGCCTTCGTCGATCTCTCCTTCTCCTTCGTCGATCGCTCCTTCTCTATTTTCCTCGTCGATCGACTCGATGAGGCATTCCCGTCGATCTACGTGGACCTGGGTCTGGGAATCCGACTCTTCTCTGTTTTCGACTAAAAACCTGCATGATTCATCAAATACGACATTACAAGTACAAAAGCCAATCCATGCATGAAAAAGATACAAAAATAATCTGAACATCACACAATTAGTCAAAGAACAACCAGATAAGTTGGTAAAAATTCTAACTTATCAACTCCCCCAAACTTAAACCATTGATCGTCCTCGATCAATTCACAGAAAAAAATCGAATCAAATGCAGATACAAGTGTGCAATGCCTCACAAGCTTCTTTTGCAATCTAAGTATCACTCATTCATATAAATCATGCAATCCAAATGAATTCTTATTGTTAAATTATTGAGGAGGAACCTCATAGGGCAGTGTTTGCACTCATCGCTCAATCAAGTAAAGGGCTTGAAATTCACTCATTCAATGTTTTAGTTTACTTCACCATAGGTTGTAATGTGGCTTACCTAAAAGGTGGGATATTTTTGGCTAAGTGACTCAGAATATTGCAATTGAACTCATGGCCTTAGCATATCATAACCACACAATTTTTTTCTTTTTATGCACAATCTTGTTCCTTCTCTTTTGTAATTTTAGGGTCCTGAACTTTGGTTTGACTTTTGTGAACTTCAACATATGAATCTTTTTTTTTTCTCATTTTTCTCTTCTCTTTTCATTCTTTTTCTCCAATGTTCACTTTTTTCTTAATTTACCCCATGTGAACCCCTATTTTTGCACACAACCTCACATCACATTCCCCTAATTCACACCATTCAATAAATCACAATCCTCTTATTCATCAACCCTTCTAATCAAAGAAAAAATTATTCAAGGCTCAAAGGGGCTACAAGTGGAAAGTAAAGGTTAGTGTATGGGAGATGGGCTACGAAAGAACATGCCTAAAATCTTTTTCACCCTATTACCACACTTAATGCAACCTCAAGAGAGAAATTCGTCAAATTCTAGGAAGTAAGTCTAATAACCTTGTCACTCATCAAACGAAAAGATGGCTCAAATTTCACACAAAGGTAGAAATTTTCGTTACTCCTCAATAATTACCCAATTTCGAACAGTTATCATGCAAATATTTATATTTCAAAGATCAACTTATCAAGCAAAACAGCTCCTATCATCGGCTACTCTATCACACAGATTATCATTCTCAATCAACAAATATCTCGATTATCAATCAATAATTCTAGTTTAAGAAAAGACAAGTCATATTCTCAACACCAACATAATCAAAAGTAGTTCCGACTGTCCTATGTTCAAAAGCTCCTAAAATAATTCTCAAGACTATTCAACTCAGAACAAGTACCACAAATCAAGAGTTCAAAACTTATTCAATTCAGAACAAGTACCACAAATCAAGAGTTCAAAATACTAATCCGAGTGAAAAGCCTTGCAGAGAACAATTGTTCACTTTGAAGCAAAAGAACATGGATGGTGATGGTTCAGAAAAAACAAAAACGAAAACAAAAGAAAGAAAGAAAACAAAAACAAAAATAAAAACAAAATAAAACAGTAAATAAAATAAAAACAAATAAATGTTTCCCTTTTCCGATTCTCATCCCCCAAACTTGTTTCACTTGAAGGAGTGAACAAGTTTGAAAGTTAGATAGGAAGAAAGGAAACGGTACCTCATTCCTCCTCCGGAGGATCCTCCATCTCTACATCGGGAGAAGGCCACACTGGAAGTCTCCGTCGACGGTCCTGGCGCTCTCTCTGGCGGCAGAGGTAGACGGAGTCAGGCTGGGTGTTCAGGAGGAGACGCTGCATCTGCATGTCGAGGCTGTTGAGCCTCGTGTTCACATGCTGGCGAAACTCTGCCTGTCTGGTGTGCTCCTCCGAATGCAAAACAACCTGTTGCTGCGTGAACTGATAGATCATCGCCAGATCCACCCTGGAAGATGAAGACTCTCCCGCGAAGTGGCTGAACGACGGTCCACCGGTCTGATCCGGAATCTTCTCTCCACCTCCATCGCGCTCCTCATCCTCGTGCTCCTCCTCGTACTCTGCTGGGGGGTCTGCGGCGGTTGCTAATTTGGCTGAGTTAGCGGTCGGTTGCGAAGTCTGGAGGTGCCACATCCTCTACATGATCCGACCATAAGCCGCAAGTGGGCGGGTGTGCTCATCAACCAGTTATCACGGAAGTGATAATCTGTGACGCGCGTGAGCTCCCTCTGCGGAAGTGGGAACCTATCACCGTTGGACATCCGCAAGGACCAGCCGGCGTCCCGTAGTGTGAGCATCAGCATCTTGACCAAAAGGCCGGTGCTGAGTCCTCGGTTGTTGTCCACGAGTGGCTCAATCTGGATCAAGTCAATGCCCACATACTCCGCAATCGGGGTGATCAATCCCCCGCTCCAAATGTTGCCCTTGGAGGCTTTGATCTGATGCCTCCAATGATCCATGACCAGCGCCGCAAAGCTGAACTCTTCCCCCGTCAGCATGCAGTAGATGGCATACAGCTCCCCCACTCTCATCTTGCCGCTTTCGTCTCTGCCAGTGATCGACACCCCCATGTATCTTTGAAGATACCAGAAAACTGGGTTGTCAATGAAGGAAGCCTCCAGAATCGGGCAATGTCAAAACTCGGGGGAAGAAAACCATCCCCCCCTTTTCGGACTCCCCAAATGCCTTCAAGCATGTCCCGCGACATCTCGTAATGTTCATTCAGGAGCTGGAAGGAGATGGTGGTAGGCTCTGATTCTGGCTGAACCTCATAGACATGGAGTGAGGCAAGAAACTCCAGGACAAGTGATGGGTATGTTGGCCACCGTGCTGTCATCCAAGCACTCCAATCTACTCTTTCCAAAAGAGCCTCCACGTTAGCTCGAATTCCCAGCCTAGCCATTATCTCACGGCATGGGTAAAGCGTCTGTCAGACTGTGAACTCAGAGCTTGAGAATTTTCTGAAGCGTTTCTCATAAGCTCGGTTGGCGAAGGTAGGACGAAAATCCATAATGCACTGCAAGGGTAGTAGGAAAAATGTCAAAGCTCAACAAAACTTCACAAAAATTCCCAAACATCGATATGACTAAATGTGCAATAATCCACAAAATGCATCTACCCAAGCGAAATTGGTTCAACATTCATGCAATTCAAACTTCATCCCAGCATATTTTCAAAAAAAAAATCGAAAGAATTCTTCATGAAAATAGCAAGACAAGAAAATCACCCCCCAATTGGAATTATCCCTCAAACTTTGGTTCATCATATTCAATGAAATCCAATCAACAAATCCATGACAAGCAAGTATATCGACTAGAACGACTAACCATATCGAATAATCACCATGAATAGCAGCGAAATCGACAAAAATGCAAAAGTGGAAACTAGGGCTCCAAGTTCAAATCCTTCACAACACATGAAATAACCGAAGAGGAAGGTTCTAGGATACATACCTTGGATTGAAGCGTCGAATTTGAAGAGAAAAATTCGAGGTGGGTGTTTTTTGAGAGTGAGAAGTCATGCGTGTGTGTTTGTGAGGAAAGGAATGAGAGAATTTGGGTTTTAAACCTGTCTCTGTCTGGCCCCATAATCGCTCGCGTCGATCGACGAGGCACTCCCATCGATCGACGTAGACAAAGCTTTTTCGTCGATCGACGAAGAATGGTGTTGATCGACGTGGACAAGAGACACACGTCAATCGATGCTAATTGGCAGCGGTTGACGTTATTTTGAAAGAGTACTGGACCCGACAAAATTCAAAAAATTACTGAAAATACAAAATTCAAATGACTCGATTCAACCGAATTTAAAATAGTAGAAGTAAAGAAAGCAGTAAACTGTTGGGTTACCTCCCAACCAGTGCTTGGTTTTATGTCGCTAGCTCGACAATACCTCTACTTTCACGGGCGATTCAAGTAGTACTTCTCCACTGCTTCGACTTGAAGTGGGGTGTAGTACGGCTTCAGGTTCTGCCCATTCACTTTGAAGTTCTTCCCATCTTGGCCAGCTAATTCGACTACGCCGTTCATAAATTGACAGATCACGGTGTATGGTCTGGCCCACTTTGACTGCAACTTTCCGGGCATGAAGCAAAGACGGGATTTGAAGAGGAGGACTTTGTCACCTGAATGAAAAACATGTGAGCGAATCCTTTTGTCGTGGAATCTCTTCGCTCGATTCTTGTAGATGACATTGTTCTCATAAGCTTCATCCCGAAAATCTTCTAGTTCATTCAATGCCATGGCGCGCTCTTCTGCAGCCGTCTTCCAATCCAGATTCAATTCTTTCACTTCCCTCCAAGCCTTGTGCTCCATCTCAATTGGCAGGTGACAGGATTTCCCGAAAATCAGCTGATATGGTGATGTCCCGATGGGCGTTTTGTAGGCGGTGCGGTATGCCCATAATGCTTCATCAAGTATTGCCACCCAATCCTTTCTTTGCGTCACCGTCTTTTCCAAAATCTGCTTGATTTCTCGGTTGGACAGCTCCGTCAGCCCATTCCCTTGAGGATGATATGGGGTTGTGACTCGGTGTTTGACCCCGTATCTAGCAAGAAGAGAGGTGAGCCATCTGCTGCAAAAATGGGATCCCCCATCGCTCACCAAGGCTCTTGTCGTCCCAAACCTCGTCATGAGCTTTTGCAGGAACTTGATGACCACTTTGGAGTCGTTGGTGACTGTTGGAACGACTTCAACCCATCGTGACACATAGTCCATCGCAAGCAGAATGTATGAGAATCCTTGGGATGGCGGAAAAGGTCCCATGAAGTCGATCCACCAAACATCAAAGATCTCGACTTCAATAACCGGAGTCTGAGGCATCTCTTCCCTCCACGAGATGTTGCCGGTCCTCTAGCAGCGATCACAACTTGTAATCCATCCATGACAAATCTCGTAGATAGATGGCCAATAGAATTCGCTGGGAAGAATTTTGAATGTTGTCTGGTTGGCTGAATGATGGCCGCCACTAGGAGATGAATGGCAGGCTTCGAGGATTTGTTGCCACTCGGATTGGGGCACACAGCGGCGAATGATGCCATCAGCACATCTACGCCAAAGATAAGGATCCTCCCAATAGTAGAATCTGACGTCGTGCAAAAATTTCTTCTTTCCATATGGAGAAGAGTCCGGAGAGAGTACGCCACCAACCAAGTAGTTGGCGAAATCTGCATACCAAGGAGTTTTGGACTCGTATGTCTCTTTCAAATCCCTAAGGGCGTAGATCTGTTCGTCGGAGAATGTTTCTCAGATTTTCATCTGTTGATCATCCCCTTCGACTGGTGGCTCGAGTCGTGATAAGTGGTCGGTGATCACATTCTCGCTCCTTTTTCTGTCCTTGATCTCCAAATCAAACTCTTGCAACAACAATATCCACCAGATCAGTCTAGGTTTGGCATCTTGCTTTGCAAACAGGTATCTGATGGCTGCATGGTTGGTGTAGACAATCGTCTTTGAGCCTATCAGATAAGGCAGGAACTTGTCAAAGGCATACACGACCGCAAGCATCACTTTCTCCGTGGTGGTGTAGTTGCATTGCGCCGGATTCATGCTCTTGCTAGCGTAGTGAATCACATGGAAGAGTCTTCCTTTCAATTGTCCCAAGACTGCCCCAACAGCATAGTCACTGGCGTCGCACATTAATGTGAAGGGCTCATCCCAATTTGGCGCGGTCAAGACAGGTGCAGTCACCAGTGCCTCTTTCAGTCTCTCAAATGCCTTCAAGCACTCTTCATAAAATACGAAGGAAACATCCTTCTCCAGCGGGTTGCACAAGGGCCGAAATATCTTTAAGAAGTCTTTGATGAACCTCCTATAGAATCCGGCGTGGCCTAGGAAGCTTCGGACTGCTTTGACATTTGTTGGCGGTGGCATCTTCTCAATGGCTATCACTTTGGCTCTGTCTACTTCAAGTCCTTCAGCTGATACTCGATGACCCAACACAATCCCTTCTCGCACCATGAAGTGGAATTTTACCCAATTGAGGCATAGGTTTGTCTCGGTGCATCTCTCGAGTACAGTAGCCAGATTCAACAAACAAACATCGAATGAGCTACCGAAAATTGAGAAATCATCCATCAATACCTCCATGACATCTTCAATCAAGTCGTGGAAGATTGCCATCATGCATCTCTGGAAAGTAGCCGGTGCATTGCATAATCCAAAGGGCATCCGAAGGTGGGCGAATACTCCATATGGACAGGTGAATGCCGTCTTGTGTTGATCTTTAGGCGCCACAGCTATCTGGTTGTACCCTGAGTAACCATAAAAAAATAATAGAAAGGGTAACTGGATAATCTATCGAGCATTTGATCAATGAAGGGAAGAGGAAAGTGGTCCTTGCACGTGGCGGTGTTTAAGGCTCGGTAGTCAATGCAAAATTGCCATCCCGTGATTGGTCTTGTCGCAACTTCCTCTCCATCACCATTCTTTACTATCTGCATCCCCCCTTTCTTGGCTACTACTTGTGTAGGGCTCACCCACTTGCTGTCGGAAATCGGGTATATCATGTCATGGTCTAGGAGTTTGAGAACCTCCTTCTTTACGGCTTCTTGCATGATGGGATTGAGTCGTCGTTGTGCTTGTCTCTTTGGTGTGGCATCCTCTTCAAGGATGATCTTGTGCATGCAAAGCGAAGGGTTGATCCCCTTGATATCCCCCCAAAGTCCATCCGATGGCGGACTTGTATTTCCGTAGAACTCGCAGTAGTTTGTCCAACTCCCCCTGTGAACGATAGGCATAAACAATAATAGGGTAAGTGTCGTTAGAACCCAGAAATGCATACCTGAGATGTGCTGGAAGTGTCTTGAGTTCCAGAATTGGTGGATCAGAGCTGGAGGCCGGCTTTTCTAGCTCGGCATCGATCGACAAAGACGCTCCGTCGATCGATGTGGGCTTCGAAGTGGCATCGACCAATGAGACAATGGCATCAATCGATGTATGCCTTCCCTCATCTTCTTCTGGCTGGTTCTGGCAGTAGTGGCTAGGCAGTGGTTCTCTCTTGGTTTCTTTTTCTCGAGTTATCTCCTGGAACACATCCAGCTCCACGACCAGATCTAAAATCTCCTCGTCTGCCTTGTCCAGATTTGTTGATGAGAACAGCGAGTGTTGCAGGCAGTTTTCCAGAAAGTTCGGTTCCCTTTTGAGAGAGGCAAAGGGGGAAGACATTACCGGGCTGAAGCAGTTGATCATGTGGCATTCTTCTTGATAGCTTCCTTCATTGTGCTTCTGCATTGCCTTATAGATCGAGAATGTGACTGACTTGTTGTTCACCCGGAATGTCAGTTTGCCGTCTCGATTGTCGATCAATGCCCCTCCGGTCTTCAAGAATGGTCTTCTAAGAATCAGAGGGATGTTTCGATCTTCTTCCATGTCTAGCACCACAAAATCGGCTGGAATGATGAAATCCTTTACCTTCACCAACACATCTTCCACGATGCCTTTTGGATAGGATACTGATCAATCGGCCATCTGAAGTGAGATAGTCGTGGGCCTGATGTTTCCGATCTTCAACCATTTGAAGATTGACAGCAGCATCAGGTTGATCGATGCACCAAAATCGCAGAGGAATTTCCCAAAGGTCTCTCCTCCGATGATGCAAGAGATTGTGAAAGACCCCGGGCCCTCCCTTTTGATTGGCATCTTCTTTTAAATAATGGTGCTCCATTCTTCGAACAGGTTGACCGTCTCATGCTCCAAGAAGGGTCTTTTCTGATAGACCATGTCTTTCAGAAACTTGATATATCCGGGCATCTCTTGCAGGGCTTCGACCAATGGATTGTTGATATGCACCTTCTTCATTGTTTCCAGGAATCGTGCATACCTCTCATTCATCTTTGTCTTGGAAAACCGCTGCGGATATGGCAAAGGCGGTTTCTTCAGATGTGGAATGGGGTCAGACGTCAATCAACAAGGATCATCATCGATCAACGTGGCCTTTGGTGCTGCATCAATTGACGAAGACCCCGTGTCAATCGACAGAATTTCGTCTGCGATGGCTTCTTCATCCTGCTCGGCTTCTTCTTCCTCCCGGGTATCTGTCCCTGCCTGCTTTGGCCCTTCATATGATTTGCCCCTCTCAGAGTTATGGCATTCACTTGGTTCCTCTGATTCTGGTTCTTGGGATTGACCTGAGTGTTGCTCGGGAGTTGTTCCGGCTTGTGTTTAGTTCCAAGGGCATCGACAATCTGGCTGACCTGGTTTTCTATAATCTGCACATGCTTCTGCATCTGACCAACCTTAGTGTTCATGCCCGAGGTTTCTTGCTTTAGCTTGGCTACCGTATCAGTGGAGCCTTCCATAAATTTAGTCAAAATCTCTTCGAGATTCGGCTTCTTCTTCTCCACAACTGCCCCATCTTGTACGACAAATCTCGGTGGTGGCAGCTCCATGGCTTGAGGGTTTAAGTAGGAGAATCTAGAGTGATTCCTCATATGATTATAATTAAGGGCTGGTTATGCTGCTGGTTGTGTTGCTGATACCCTCCTCGGTAGTTATTTTGATAACCGCCCCTTTGGTTGAAGTTTACCTCGGCACCATCCCCCTCAGATGGAGCTTGCACTGTCTCAACTGCAGCAACTATTTTCTCTTGCTTTAGTGTAGCGAACTCTTCCTTTAGCTTTTTCAGCTCGGTTTCCAAATCAGGTTGTTCGGCAACTTTCTCCACCACTTTTTCGACTGCTTTTACAGGCCGAGTTCGACTTGAGGACCATCGTTGAGTGTTGTTGGCCATCTTTTGGAAGAATTCCATGGCCTTCTTTCCGCTTTTCGTCATGATGGTTTCTCCCAATGTGATGTCCACCAACTTGACGGTCTTCTCATTGAGCTCATCGTAGAATGCTTTTGCTTGTTCTCCTGGCGGAAAACCATGTCTGGGGCAAGATCTCAGTAGCTCTTTGAATCGCTCCCACGTCTCACTGAAGCTCTCATCGGGTCTTTGAGTGAACCTGATGATTTCTTTCCTTCTCTGCCTGATGACATTCGGCGGGAAAAAGTTTTCCAGAAATTCATTCCTCAATTTAGTCCATGTGCTAATACTTCCCTTGTCCAGTGCAGTGAACCAAGAATGTGCCTTATCCCTCAGAGAGAATGCGAACAGACGCATTCGGATGGCACTCTTGCTGACCCCTCCGATTTTGACAGTATTGCAGAGCATAAGGAACTTATCCAGATGTGCGTAAGGATCCTCAGTGGCTCTTCCTCCGAATTGATTTTGTTGCACCATCTGCACCAATCCGGTCTTCAGCTCAAAATTGTTGGCATTGATGCCAATCCTGAAGTCTGTCTCCCTAAACCGAGGTTTATATCAGTTCTGCATGGCCTCCTCTTCTTCCTCATCGTCAGATTCCTCTGGCGGATTCGAGTTGTCATCCTCTTCATTGTCGGGATTGTCCTCAAACAGTGGGTTACGATGAAGATCCCTTCCATTCGGATTGTTCCTCTCAAGGTCCCTTTCCAGATTCAGTTGTTGGATTTGTGCCCTCATAGCTTGAACTTCTTGAAGAAGCACAACTTGCTCCTCTGCAGTTAGCATTGGCGGAGGAGGTTGAACAGTTGGTTGTGGTACGTTATCGTCCATCGCTTGATTACTCCAGCTTTCCTGAGCACGCTTATCCCTTCGGATCTTTCCGCAAGTGGCTTCAATGTCCGTATGATAATAAAGCGGGTCCTTTCCTCTAGCTCTCGTACTCATACAATACCTGTACAGCAAATGAGGTAGTGAGATAAGACTGAAAATAAAACGAAACAAATTGAAATTGAAAAATTGAAAATCTGAAAACAATACGGCGTCGATCGATGAGAAATGGCATCGATCAACATGGAAGTAACAAATGCGTTGATCGATGTTAATGTCATGTCGATCAACATGAACGACGAAAGGTACAAAAATTTGAAGAAAAGTACGAAATTTAAAGCCTAAATCAGTATTTCAATCACAGATTCAATAGTAAGATTAATACTATACACTCCCCGGCAACGACGCCAAAATTTGATCGCTAAATTATTTAACAGCGACTTAGCAGAGCTAATAATATAGTGGCAAATGAAAATTATCGATCCCAAACCTTAAGTACAAAATCAGAAGTTCTCAAAATGCTGGTTAGGAGAATCAAATTGTTGGGTTTTGGTTGTTTTGAAAATCAAAATACTTGCGAATAAAAAGTAAACAGGAAATTAAAATACTTTGGATGAAAACAATTATGAGAAGTACAGATTCGAGGGATATCTACCTATCAAGTATGACACAGATGATGAATTGATTATTTCCCAATTTAATTCCTCTTCGTAGTGCAACATCAGAAAGGTATTATGAACTTCTTTGTTGGGCAATTCATAAACTAGATTAATTAATTACCTATCTCCGCTCGGTCTCAAGATAAATTAACTAACTCCAAAGATCTACAGATTTATCCCTACAATCAATCTCCTTCAGTTACGACAAGAAATCAGATTATATTGTGAAAATCTCTTTCCATTGAAAACTATTACAGTTACGTCTCAAGTAATCAACTAATTAATCCTAAGATGCCCAACAAACTCAAGATTATGAAATAAATTCAAATTTCACAAACTACGAAGGGAAAGGGAAAAAAATTCAATTAATCAAAACATGCATACAATGATAGTTTGAAAACCTAGAATCTGAGGAAGAGGTTAGTTACACATATTCAGAGTAATATTCATCATAGAAAAATAAAACCTGATTTGCATAAAAACTTGAGTCTGAATGTCTTCCCACAAAACTTTGTCTTCAAACATAAACTCTAGAAAACCATGGAAATCTCTAAAAATCTTCAATACTAAAATCTCTTAATTACTCTATTGATTTCCACCCTAAAAAATGAATTTTACATGGCTATTTATAATAATGAAAGATGTATCAAATAGTATCTAGGATTAGATATGTCTTTATCTTCAAATCAGACTCAGGTTAGGAATTCCCGCTTGTGCGTCGATCGTGGGAGAATTGCATCGATCGACGCTGATGAAGCACCCTCGTCGATTGACGTGAAATGGCATCGATCGACGTGAGCTTTGCTGCCTTCTTCGATCTCTCCTTCTCCTTCATCGATCGCTCCTTCTCCATTTTCCTCGTCGATCGACGAGGCATTCCCATCGATCGATGTGGACCTGTGTCTGGGAATCCGACTCTTCTCCGTTTTCAACTAAAAACCTGCATGATTCATCAAACACGACATTACAAGTACAAAAGCCAATCCATGCATGAAAAAGATACAAAACAATCTGAACATCACACAATTAGTCAAAGAACAACCAGATAAGTTGGTAAAAATCCTAACTTATCATCGAGCCATTTGATTCTTTAGTCTGTAACGGTCGAAAAGTTACACTTCTTCATTAACTCCCCATACTTGAAACCGCCAAGGGAGTAACTCAACATTCTACTCTTTAATCTTGGTGCGGTTCGAGGTCTCGAATGCCCAACAGGTGTCTCATCATCACCAACCTTGATTCTGGTAGAGCTTTTATTAGTGCATTGGCCCTTTGCTTGTCAATTCGAATGAAGTCCACTTTGATCTGACCTGCTTCGACACATTCTCGAATGAAATGATATTTTGTATCAATGTGCTTGCTACGACCATGGAAGATTGAGTTTTTCATGAGAGCCAGTGCATACTTATTATCCACGAAGAGCTTAACTATCTTCTACTTCAAACCACTTAACTTGAACTGCAACGCTTTCAACCAAAGCGCTTGACAAGCTGCTGCTGCTGCTATGAACTCTGCTTCACAAGAGGAAAGGGCCACTGTTTTCTATTTCTGTGAGTTCCACGAAACAAGCAAATCATTAATGTAGAATGCCATTCCTCCAGTACTTTTCCGATAATCTAGATCTCCTGCGAGATCACTATTCGAGTATCCCACGATCTCTTCATCTCTAACTACTCTACAAAACACTAGGCCAAACTATGTAGTGCCTCGATGATAATGAAGAACCTGCTTCACAGCCTTGTGATGCATCTCCGTAGGCCTCTCCATAAACCTGCTGGCAACTCCAACAACATACGAGATCTGGTGATTGTTGAGTCCAAGCTCTTAGTAAAGACTCTTTGAACTTAAAAGATTCAAGGATTTAAAAAGGAGTCTAAAATTATTGCTGAATCCAAGCTTTCAGTAGAGATCCGGTGATTGCTGAGTCCAAGCTCTCAGCAATGTGATATTTTTTGCCATATTCGGCCATAGCAGACAAGACCGAAAAGGAGGTTACGAGTCCAAGCTCTCAGTAAAGAGACTCTTTGATCCTTAAAAGATAAAAAATTCTTTAAGAGTCTGTTTTGTCTACTGAGTCCAAGTTCTCGGTAGAACCCCAAAGACTGCTAAGTGTGCAAGCTCTCAGCAGATGTCGGTAGATAGCTAAGTATGAAATCTTAGCATATTCAATATTGACTGCTGAGTACAAGCTCTCAGCAGATGACTATTGTATACGGAATGACAAGACCTTAAGAGAATTGAGTTAAATGATGAGTCCAAGCTCTCAGCAAATATAAAAGGTCAAAGGAATACTAAGATCCCACCAGAATATAAGTTCGATGCTGAGTCCAAGCTCTCAGCAAACATCTGTCATCTATAGTATTCAGCAATGTCAAAAGATCATCAAATGATCATATGCTGAGTCCAAGCTCTCAGCGTGGGCCTACAAATTGCTGAACGTAATACTCGAAGAAAAATGCCTTTTTGCATGTTGAATTTGGCCCAGCAAACAAAAGAGAGATAATCATTTCAAATCTCTCGAAAGGCGGGATTATCTGATTGACGGATCTGCTGTGGAGTCCACATTTATTGAAAAGGTGACTACAGCACAAGGCGACAACAAATAAGCAAAAGCCACGTCAGCCACGCAGAACCTTCCATCATCGTGGGATGTAAGGTGAATCGTCATCAACTGCCCTACCGTCGATTCATCCAGATCAGAAAGAAGATCCAACCGCTCACACGAAGTCGGTTGCAAGCAATCGTATAAAAGAAGATTAGTTTGGGATTTCTAAACCCTATTACTTCCAATACTTCTGATTTCGAATTTTTCTTCCACTCTAAATCTCTCTGAGTTTCAGAAGAAATATCAATGGCATAATCATCCAACCGTTCCAGTCCCCCTGCTGAATCCTCCGAAAGGGCATGCATACCCGAAGAACCTGAACAATTTCACCCCACGTTCTGATAAGCTCATTATTTTACTCGCTTATCTATATTATTTTCTACTATTTTATGTAGTTTTATTGAGTTTATATATATATTATGTGCATGAGTCTATATTAGGTGGTATTATGTGCGTTTTGGTGTTTTTGTAAGGTTTTAGGCCTAAATTCACGAGGAATCCGTTCCGGAAGCAGTGATGTGTAAGAGTAGCAGTGACGATTTCGTCCACAAGAGTAATTCGAGCTATTGGCACATGGAAATGGATGATGCTTTGAGTTATCTTTCCAACGCAACTGGAATCGGGTCAATCGGAGTTTGGAGGAGAAAGTTATGGCCAAAACCGTGAGACCGCGCAGGAGGGCGAAAAGCTGCGTCGACAGATGCCAACTGGCATCGATCGACGAAGACCAAGAACTCCCGTCGATCGACGGGGATCAGCCTCGATCGACGCGAGGTTCTCTGCTGGAGCAAAAATCTGATTAAATTCGGATTTATTCATATCTTTAGCCCTAGATTTGATAGGATACACATCCACCACTATAAATACCTAATTAAATTCGACTTTTTGAGGATGCAATCATATTTTAGAGTTTTTTAGAGTTTGGAGACTTGGGAAACACGAAACCCTTTATTTTTCTTGTAAGTTCTTTATGTTTATGCAAATCAACATGTTTTCTTTTGGATTTCTATCTACGATGAGTGGCTAGAAACTCTAGCGGGTTCTAGGGGTTGAATAATATTATGGATGCATGTTAGGATTAATTAATTAGGTTCATGATTCCTGTGTTTATTCTATAATTCTAGATTAATTCGAGGACCGAGAGGTGACGATTAATTTAGATGTCTAGCTATTGATAGAAGGACCGAGAAGGTGAATATTAATAGTGGGAATAGGAATACATGATACGATCTACACTATCCAAATAGATGTACTAGATGTAGGAATTGAACTAATTTGCTTATCAGATTGATTAACTTGGTGTACTTTGAGAACGAGCGGAGATGAGTCACTAATTAGTAATCTAGGTTATGTTTGCCAAACAAGGAGATATAACATCATTGCAGTATTCCACCTGTTAAATTAATTGATTCCTACATGTTATCCATAATAAGAGTTCTTCCCTAGAATCTGTGTTCTTTAATTTGCTTTCCAAAACTCCTTTAATTTTCAAGTATTGTTATCTTTATTTTCCAAACAAAACCCTGATTCTGAATTCCTCAAACAATGAATTTTAGAACCATAGCTAGTACATAGGATAGTTTCCCCATACAATTCCCCTGGAGCGATAACCTTAGGGTTTACAAATTTATTTGCAGTTGTTATTATAATTAATCTGTTAGAAATAGCAGTGATCAATTCACAGGTGTATTCAAGAAGGACCAGATTGATGAATCAGTCTCTTACTATCACTTGGTGTTTATTGCTCACAGGAAGGCCCGGGTGAACTCACCTTCGAACAGAAGAGGGCTGCTCAAGTAAATAAGGACATGATACTCTACGAGCCATTGTTTAGAAAGCACTACTACGACAAACTCATCGACAAACTCGACCGAGAATGTCTTCTGAAGTACTTATTTGCAGAACCCCTCAAATTTTGGCCGCACATAGTTGCGAAATTCTTTGCCCGTGCAGTGATAGACAAGAGCGAAAAATTCTTCACCACGAGTGTTTTGGGCACAAAGATAATAGTAAGCCCCAAGGTGTTAGCAGAGAAGTATGGCCTGCAAGCAGAAGGAGAAGATGTAGCCAACTACAAAATCAATGATGAAGAAGAGATGCAGAAGTGATGGCAAAGGTGGAAGAAGGATATCTTCACAGAACCATGGAAAAAATGCTGGTAGGCGAGGTTGGTTCACTTTCAGAACTTAGTGCCAAGAAGTTTGTTGTGATAATAGCGATTGATAACCAAGTCCGTGGAAATTGGGCAAAGTTCATCTACACCAAGTGGCTGGCGCACGTCTACAAGAACAAGAATGTCAAAACAGAACATACGTTCACCCAAGATGTGGGTTTTGGACTTAAGATCAGTCATTTTCTTGAAGATATCATACCCCAGGGGAAGCGCTGCCGCAGTGAAGATCTGATACACACCGACTAACCGCCAACCAAGAAGCAGCAGCCTCCAAAGAACTTCAAAGAGCCACTTATTCCAAGAGGGAAGAGCAATGTCAACCCCGAAGAACCGGTTTCTGATGATGAAGAAGAACCCTAACAAGGACGTGCGATCCTACCAACTGCTATTCCACTCACTGCAGAGGAAATAGAAGAAGAACGAAAGCAAGCAGACCAGGATGCTCTGTTCAAAGAATATGAAAGCCTGGTAGACATCGCGCAGCTGGATCCCTCTATGCTAATCATTGCAAAGAAAAATCACACACAGAAGAGCCCTCAGCAGAGGAAGAGCAAGCCAGCAGATGATGAAGACAAAACTAGGAAAATAGGAAAGAGTGATCGCTTCCAAGGATCAACAGTCCGGGTCACCATACTGGTAGTAGACACATCTCTAACAATTACAAACGTTGCTAAGGATATAGATGCATCACCTATCAAGTTAGCCTCCAAGAAGACAAAGAGAAAGCTAGAGTTCTCTGGAGAGGAGCAGGCATGTAAGAAGAGGCGATAGGAGAAAGCTCTGAAAAAGGCACATGAGCAGAAGAAATTCGACAAATCTATGTTGAAGATGCCTCTCAAGCAAAGGGATGCTAATTTTGAGCGAGTCAAAGCTGCTTATGATGAGCGCAATGCAAAGATACAAGCTGGTGATCAACCTGGACGGATAACCAAGAAGGATATTAAAAAAGCACAAATTGTAAGAGGCAAAGCAAAGGTCAGAAATGTCGAAGAGAAGACTGTAAATCTAGATACCATGACGGATGCAGAATTTGAGTAATGGCAAAAGAAAACCTGGATTATTAACTAGTGATTATCTCCTCTCGGTCTCAAAAACTCAAGTTAATCAATCTCAATAAAGGTACTTATTAAAAACCCTACAACTTATTCTTCCTTTTGAGACAGAAACCAATTATATCAAAATTCTATTTTCCTATTATTAATTATCTCCTCTCGGTCTAATCCAATTTTCATCTCTCGATCCTTCCATTGAAAATAGAATTTAAGATCAAAACCATAGAATTTGAACCAATTAATTAAGGGTTGGATTTAATTGAATTATAACATGCTGAAAAGGATGGAGAAAACCCTTGAACCTGTTAAGGTTTCTAGCCTAACATATTACAAAAACAAATTGCATTCAACATTATAAAACTTACTTGAATCATAAAGGAATAGGAATCTTAAACTCTTCAATGTCTTCGAATCCAAATCCAAAGCAACAAGTAAATTAAAGAGAACTGGAAATATAAAGTATTTTAATGCTGAAAATTAAATTACAAAATAAAGAAAAAAGACTAAGAATTAATAATAATTTTCGAGCACTCTAAGTCCTAAGGAATTTGAATCTTCAAAAGGTAATAGACTTGAAAAGAAAAATCCCCAATTTGGACCAAAATCTGCCTTTCCGACGTCCGTATCGATCGATGCGGCGTGTGTCAATCGACACAACTGCAAATCGAACTTTTCTTAAAAAATTTGTCCTCTGTTTTGATCAACACGGGCCCTGTCGATTGATACCGAGGCTTTTGTGTTGTCAGAAATACCTTCCTTCGACTCCTTCTGCGTAGTCTTACGATTTTGACCATTACTTGTGCTCCCAAACTCTAATTGACCCGATTCCAGTTGCATTAAAAAGTTAACTCAAAGATCGTTCTATTTCCATTCTCCATTAGCTCAGATTCCAGGTGTGGAATAACTCGTGACTATTTCTTTGAACATTAACTGCTTTCGGTAAGGGTTTTCATTGAATTTGGCCTCAAACCTACAAAATCTGAGCACGACAAGCGTAATATCTCCTATAAAAAGTTCATGCTCGATTATTAACTAAAAACTCAAGTAAATGCCAAAAATAAATAAGAAAACAATGTGATAAGTGAGGCAAAATACGAGCTTATCAAGGAACCCGAGGGTCACATACGCGAGGGCGAAGAACATCTTGTCTGGATGCTTAAGAAGTCCTTGTACGGGTCCTTGTACGGACTTAAGAAAGCTTCAAGGTCGTGGAGTTTGCGTTTCAACGATGTGATTAAATCCTATGGATTTTCACAGTTGGAGAACAAAAGTTGTGTATACAGACTTTGTGTCAGTGGGAGCGTGGTTTTCCTTGCACTATACGTGGATGACCTACTCCTATTTGGAAACAACGAGGGAGTGATGTCAGAGATTAAGAGTTGGTTATCTGAACAGTTCCAAATGAAGGATTTGGGAGAAGCTGGGTACATCCTTGGGATTAAGGTCAAACGGAATCGTAAGAAAATGATGATAAGCTTATCCCACGCATCCTATGTGGATACTGCGATAGCCTGATTCAGCATGCAACTCACCAAGAAAAGCTTGGTACCTTTCTGACCTGGCGTACACCATTCTATTGGACAGTGTCATGAGACACAAAAGGAGATAAGATGAGTCTTGTACCATACGCATCTGCGGTGGGTAGCCTCATGTATGCTATACTGTGTACCAGGCGAGATATCTGCTATGTCGTTGGAATGGTAGCAAGATATCAGTCTAACCCTGGACAAACGCATTGGACTGCGGTAAAGCGCATCCTCAAGTATTTGAAGAGAACTAGGAATTATTGCCTAGTTTATCAAAGTGAGGATTTGTGCCCTATAGGTTACATAGATTTGGATTTTCAAGGGGACCAGGATGTGAACAAATCTACCTCAGTTTATGTGTTTACCTTGGGAGGTGGGCCTGTATCTTGGAGGAGCGCAAAGCAGAAATGCATTGCTGACTCCACCGTGGAGGCGGAATATATCGCCGCCTCCGAAGTTTCAAAAGAAGGGTATGGCTCCGGAATTACCTTTTGGAGTTTGATGTGATTCCATGTTTGCCTACGAGTATTACAATTCATTGTGATAATTATTGTGCAGTGGCAAACTCAAAAGAACTACAGACTCACAAGGCGAGCAAATACATAGAGAGAAAGTTCCACATCATATGAGATATCGTATCTTGGGGCGATGTGCAGATCAAGAAGATTGACACTAGAGACAACCTAGTCGATCCATTCACAAAGTGCTTACCACAGAAGGTTTAAGAAAGACATATTCGTAGGCTAGGTCTGAGGTAGATGCCTACCACTAATAGTGGTTAATGTAATAGCTAAGCTAGATAGACGTATTGTCTACATTGGATAGTAAAATTAATGCTTTGAGTATAAGTGGGAGATTGTTGGGTTTTGTATACAGAAAGAATGTATTACAATGAGTATAAATTCAGCGTTATTTCCTATCTTTTAAACAAACTTACATGCGAGTAACAATGGTATCCTCTTATCTCATCGATAGAGACAATCATATAGCGTGTTGTAGATCGCAGAAGACAATATGATTACCTGACCTAATGAGATATAAATATTATCACAGCCGAGATAACGTTGAGGATAAGTCCGTCGGTATAGGCTGCAGCATTGTCGGAAAGAAGTGATATGTCTTGATCACTTGATATGCTGGTACGTGCGGTTGCGTATTGATTGGACCACCGTGGGATGTATTCTTCTATCTGACATCAGAGAATATAAGATATTAATCTTGATTGAGTCCAAACCCTAACGAAGGTTCAGGGGTATGCACGGGTTGACTGTTGCTTTGACTTTCCATGGTGGAGAGTCTGAGTAATGTGCTCGTATATCTGCATCTTGGGTAATAGAAATTTGTATATTACAGTCTGAGACTGGAGTTAGGTTACCATATCCGAATAATAGGATGGGGACATTCAATAACGAGTGATAAGGCTTGAGTGGTGCTGCTCAGGGAAATATAAGATTAATTGATTGTGGAAACTTGTCAGAAGCTCCAATTAATTAATGAATGTCCAGTAACCTTAAATATGGAGATTCTCAAGTAAATGTGGCCCGTTCTTATAACGTGGTAATAAAGGGGTAGGCCAGTATTAATTCTGTGGTGAAAAAGAATAAATATTAATTAATTAATTATGTCATAGGTTGTGGACATGGGAATTAATTTATTCATAGGCCCACTTTATTATTTGCATTAGTAACCAGGTCTGGCCCAAATAAATATGTTGAAAAGGAGCCCAGTAGCCCACTAGGGTTTTAACCCTAGATCTATAAATAGATGTCTCTCTCTCTCAAATTGTAAGTCAGTTGAAAAACACAGAAAACTTAGAGAGAGAGAGTGGATGGCGCCAGTGTGTTTGGGAGAAGAAGAAATTTGACTCTCTCCTGCACAATCACAATCATGTGGAATCCTCACCAGTAGCAGGATTGAACAACATTGGGATACAGATCTGAAGATCTAATTTGGAGAACAACCTTTCTTCTTTTCTCTATTTTATTTGATTAAATCTTAAAATTAGTTTTGGTTCGAATTTCTTATTTCGCAGTTTTAATCAAATCGTGTGGTGGAATCAAGGGATTTGATTCAAACACGAAAGATCGGATCAAACCCTACGAAGTTAAGGTAAATCGAAAATCTGCTGCATTAAATTCATAGGAGCATGTTTAGGGATTTATAGATGTTAATTGTTTACAATATACATGAATGATCTAAGCTTATTTGGATTTGGTGATTCAATTTGCACCGTTAAAAATCCCTACACACCGAATCTCCTAGCTCCAAGAATGCTGATTCCGACTCTTCCGCAACCAAGTTGTAATTTTTTCTATCCCTGAAATTTTTTGTATGCTTTTTTGTTGGTCTAGGTCTCTTGTTTCATGTACTATACTTCAAAAATCATAATGAAACTAACCCAGATTGATGACAACAACTCATTGTTCAAATCTTTGTTTATTTGCTTAGTTGAACTTACATATTTTGTGTAATCAGCGAATTGCATGGACTGCTAAGTCTATGTTTGTGTTCGATTGCGTATTGCTCTATCTTATGTGTGAATGACTGAAATTCCAGCATTTTTGAGCCATTCACATGTGACAATTTTTTAATCGAGCAATACCATTATTATTTTGAGGGGGAACATTTTTGAAAATGTTGAGTCTAGGGAGTTGATATGCTGAGTTTGATTGCTAGGAATATCTTGTAAACTCAGTAATCTACTTTCCCATGATCAGAAGTTAGAGTTATGGCTTTGATCGCACCAAAAAGGGGAAAATTGTAGGGAATATCCTACCCTTTGAGATGCATCAAAGCTATATTATCTAGTCTCTAGCAACTTAGATTTTGTCAAAATTGTTAAAGTCCTGTATAAGATAATTATAATTGAGTTATAATAGAGTTAGAAATGATTGTTGGAGATTGTTGAAGGATTAAGCAAAATGCGAGAAGAGATTGCTAGAAGACTCAAGCAAAATACGATTAGATTGCTGAAGGAGTCAACAAACACAAAGTTTGCAAATGTTGCTAGCAAACAACGAAGTATCGGAAGGCTAGCAAACATACGGAGATTACTGAAGGCACTCATAGAACAAACCAAGTTGTTGAAGGAAAGTACGAAACAGACTGTTGAATCTCAGCAATGTTGCTGAGATCTCAATAGATGAATTACGAATTCAGTAAAGTGTTTTGATAATTAATCAATAATCATCTGAAGCCACAAAATCAAACGATCTTTAAATTACAGAGTTTAAGGAATCCCTTGAAATCAAAAGGCTGACTTATCAAGAGACAAAAGGGAGATTTCCAGACTTATCTAAAAGATTCATTCAGGCAAGTTGGCCAATTGAGGAAAGAGCCAATCAGACAAGGAAGAGATCTGAAGAGTCTCTGTGTTTTTTATAAAAATAAAGAAGGAGATTGGCGGTCGGACCAACAGTGTCTAACGGACAAAAGTTACGAAGTATGAAGTTTGATGACAATTACGCAATTACATGCATACACTCTGTCGAATTCAAATCGGGTCAAGGAAACAATCGAGGCTTTGTAAAAGCTATCCGAGTTAATCTCGTGACCTTTAGAAGATTTCTTCTGATGTTATTCTTGGAGTTTTTTACGTCTAAGAGAGAAGTTACCTTGATCTGCAAGGTTTACTAGTACGGGCTACTGCTGAAGAGAAGAGAAGTTCCAGGAAGAACTATAAAATTCCTAATTCGGCATTCAAGGAGAAGGGAGATGTGTCCTCACTCCATGTGCTGTCAAGAAGATTTAAATCAATATTGTTTGAAGGTGCATTGAGACCAGACAGAGGAGCTGCTAGCAGTTAGAGATCACATTTGACCTTTTGTAATCAATCTTAGTGAATTTCCAATCAGCAGACTGAAGAGTGGACGTGGAATATTTGTTCGAACCACTATAACCTTCGTGTTATTTACTACTTATTGTTTTATTGCTTATCTGTTGATTTAAAACACAACACCTCAAGTGTTGGTGTATAATTTGCAATAAACCTAAACACCCCTCGAGCTTAAACACATAATTTATAAAAACTTGCTGAGTCGAGACCTTAGCAAGATAAGTGCAAGACATTCAACATTCTGGTGCATTTAAGATAACTCTGATCGAGGACCAACTGGAAGTTTAAAGTTCTCGCACTTGGTTCTGAAAACTGACTTGACTCAGTTTTCATATTAATGAAAGGTCAATTTAAGCTTAGTAAACTGTTAAGTAAGTTTCAAGTTATACGTTTTAATATTTAGTCAAGTATCAAAGGTTTCAAAGTAAGTATGAAAACTTAGAATGCAGAAACGTAAATAAATCGAGTAAATAAGATAGGATACTTATGGTGGTTCGGAATCAAAGTCCTACGTCCACTCTTCCGAACTTAATCGGGAATCCACTAAGTTTTAATTTTACAAGCTTTCTCACAGTCTATGAACAACCCGTTGGAAACCTCTGTCCCTCGGTCTGATGTCGTCACTCGCCAAGAAACTCCTTGTAAGCTTACTCCTTCTTCAGGTTGAAGTGAAGACGCACCCCACAACCTTCTTCCTAGATGATTGGATGTTTGCTCTTTTTCCCCAGAACTCAGTTGGTTGGCTATGCCCATCAGAATCAGATTCTCAGAATAGGAACTAGTTGCTATGAATATAACTTAGAAAGTTATATTCACCAAAAGAATAGCTTTAGCCTCGTGTTTTTAAACAGATGCATGAAAGAGATAACTTGAGTTAGACACTCAAGTCTCGTGTACAAAGGACATGAGATTTCAGAAAGCTTTGAGTAGAAAGTTGAACAGAGTGTCGGCTTATCTTTTCTTGAGAGTTCGTAACATTTTCTGGTTGAATCATTGAGCTATTTATAAGTGTTGGTCGACAATTTGAATTTCTGTCCGTTAAACACGTTGAACAAGCCGTTAGAGACAAAGATTGGGTTGTCCAATCAAAACCATTCTTCCTGCTCTGCTCTGTTGCCTGCTTTTTACCTTTTGCAGTATACTTTCTACCTACTCTTGTCAGACTAAGTATTAGCCCGAGGAATCCAAGTTTGTGTTTCCTCGTACTGACTTTTTGACTTTAGTTTGCAATGACTCAAGTCTGACTTCGAACACTTGTGTTTCACGTGCTCTTGGAATGTTGAAATTGAAAACTGACATTTCTAAAGTCAGTTTTGGTTTCCATCTAACTTCGGGAAATTAAGTTACCAGAAACTAAGTAGTACTTAGTTTCTGACCGTACTAAGTTTCAAGCTTGGAAACCTTATCTTCAGAACTTCAAGTTTCTTGAGATCTTCTCTTCAAGTTCAGAAACTTGGTTCTTGACGTATAGAGCTTTGTCTTCAGATTTCCAACAATTTCCCTTTTTAGAGACTTAGTCTCTATTCGCTCGATCTTCAACTCAGTTTTTAGTCTATTACATTCATATATAGGAATTACATTTAAATACTCTAGAACTTAACACTGAAGTATGTTTTGACATATCAAAACATCAAATTAGGTGATAAACTGAAACTCATTTTCTAACATTACTTTTAAGTTATGAAAATATATTTCTTTTAATTTAATAATGTTATATTTTATTTTAGTTAATGATCTTACTCATGAGTTCACGTTTCGAATACATAAAGCTCAAGTTTAGTTCATTTAATAAACGAATTTCACTATTTTTAAGGGCGAAATATTAAATATATTACAAACTATTATAATTTTCTTAAATATTTACAAGTTATGCACATTACTTAAATATATCTTAAACTATCACTTATATTTCAAATTTATGATATGAACAAAAAGTTGATGCTGAACAATCGACATGGTTCACCTGATGACAATTAACTTTTATAAAATTATATGTGGGCATGCAAATTTATTATAAGTAATTGTTGTATTTACAAAAATGCTCGAATTTTCATAAATTTAAAACATGATTAATAGTTTAACATATATTTCAAAGAAAAGTGATAATTTGATTTATATTTGAATATTATATATTATTGTAATAAATTTGAGAAAATTATAATATTTTAAATATTTAATACTTTACACCTGCTTTGTGGAATTGAGAGATGAGTTGTTCACCAATAATTTAATGAAGTTTAATCCTAATTATGTTTGTACCAAGTACTTGAAACATAAATCTCGGGCAATCAAATCCTCTTCAATCGTGCAGATTCTTGCAATAAATTCTCACCAACGACCACGTCCAATGGTTTTAAAAAATAGAAAGAAGTACTTGAAAGGCAGATAAATTTTTATCTCAAAAACAAATAATAATAATAATAAAAGGCAGATAAATTATTCACTATAAAAGCCAACTGTATCAATGCATAAAATTCATTCCTAATTTATCTACTATAAAAAAATCTATAAATACAGAAATAGTTTAAATATAAATTTAATTTAATGAATAAACTGATAATTGACTTAAACGTCCATTTTTATTCGTTTTGAATGATATTTAATAGAAATATGCTTTATGAATGATATTTAACATATCTAGAACTGCTATTTTATAGTTTAAAGATATTAATAATTGGGAAGGTCTAGGGTTAGGCATGCCTAAACGATTTAGGTGGGTTTTATCCATTAACCCAAGCCCAAACTCATATAATATACTCTAATTGGGATTAATAAATCCTATTTGTGATGGGTCAACCCATTTGGGTAGGATAAAACCCGCCTAAACCATATAGGTTTGCCTAACACAAGTTTTTGCCTTATTAATAGTTTTATAAACAAAATCACTATCACAAAAATATAAAATAATTATAACTAAAGATCTATGATCTGAATTGATCTCAAGTTTATTCACAAGGAATAATTCACATATACTATACTATATTTATAAATTTCAATATCATTCTTTCCTTTGCTATTACTCCACGACAAAAAATAGTTTGTAACTGTGCATTTTCTATAGCAGATGTGTAAGGTTGTAATAAATTCTCAACTGCCCCAATTCTTCCTAACTAAGTCCCATAAATGCAAATTAAGAGGAACAGTTGATGAAAAAAAAAAAAAAAAAAAGACTGATTCTACAAGCAATCATATTTTGATAAATACAGTCTCTTTGAAAAAGAAAATTTTGAATTATAATTTATTCTTACAAGTTACAACATCATATTTAAAAATTTAATCATCCAATCTACGAAAATTAAAACTGTGACGGAGTGTTTCTATAAACTTCAATCTTTCTAGCAAATTTGAGGAGGAAACTGCTATTTTTGGGCTAACTTATTTACCCCATTTCAAGATTAAAATCCAAGGATCACCCAGCTATGAATTTGTTTTTTTTTTTTAATAAGTGTACATTAATCTTAAACTCACCCACTCACTCACACATTTAACTGTTTTTTTAGAAGATAAAGTTGCAAATTGATCATGACTTATTTATCTACATGACCCAACTCATTATGCATCGTTTCTTTATCAATCTTGGTATTTTTATTTATTATTATTATTATTTTTTTTTTTTGAATAAGTCTACATTAATCTCAAACTCACACACACTCACACACCCAGATGTCCCCTGGGAGTTCGAACATGTGACCTCTCAGTCACAGGAAAGATATTTTAACCACTACACCCCGAGCGAAGGAATCAATTGGTATTATGCGTCTCTTGTTGCAACAGGAAGAAATGGTGATATGCACGAATAAAAATGAATAAGGGCATGTCCTGGTCATACGAGTAGCTCAATACATGGAATAGTGAAAGGAATAACAACGGTTAACAAGTCAAAATTTCATTGAACACAAATTTAGATCTTAACTTAATATTTATTTAAAATATGTCAAGAAATAGGAATAGTGGGGTTTTAATTTTTTAAAATTGGGGTTACAATATTTTGCAAAAAAAATATTATTAAATTTTTCTATTCATATTTGATAATGTTTTGATTAAAATTTTAAATTGGATGCCAATAATTATAATTTAATATTCACTTTATAAAGGGACTATATTTAATAAAAATTTGGTGCATACAAAATCACCCAAAAATAAATAGAGGAAACACTTTATTACTATATAATGAATAATAAAAATTTGTGTGAGACTATTTCACAAAATTTGTTTTATATTTTTATTTTTTAAGAATCGACCAACTGCGGGTAAGTTGAAGACAGAGGTTGTAGAAATAATTGATTGATTTTTATGCTAATTGACCAATTCATGAAATAAATCGATTATGACAATTGGTATATTTTGTAATTAGGTGACTGATTGTTAGGAAATTTGATAGAAATATTCTTCCTTTATTTTATGTTTTGGTGGGTCAAAGTATGTAAAAGTCATCTTAAATAGTTTCAACATAATCGAAAAATGAAAATTTCTGTATAGATTCTTTTATTGAGTTGTAAGTTGAGGCTAATTTGAAGACTAGACTGACTGGTACGCGCGAAAGACTCAATAGACTAAGATTCATAATGAACTCTATAAGTCTGGTTAACTATGAGTCTAGCTTAAGTTTGGATTTCGCCAAGTACGAATCCAGCAAGTATGGTCTCATCGATCAAACCATACTTACCTACGTAGGGACTAAGCATACTTCAAAGGATGATGTCATCAGCATGGACTTGCAAGCATGACGATACCAACATGAATTTCCTAGTCCAGGTTCCAGCGCATGAAGACAAGAAGAATTGTTTGAGAAATGTACTAAAGCAGTACATACTTTAAGGATGGAGAAGCCTTAAAGTCTGCAAGCACGAAACACCAAATTTTGTTACCTAGGACAACTAGTCTAGGAATTCTCAAAATGGCGAATATTGTCGTTCTGAGAAAAATACGAACCATCGCTATTTAAGTCTGGAAAAGGCGGAGCAGGCGCAGAACTTTTGAAAAAGCACCATCTACCAGCCTAGAGCAGCAACCAATAGAGACATCCGATTGGACATCTTCCAATTTGTCTCTAACGAGCATTTATTTCAAACCTTCAACCTCACAATTATAAATACTGGAGAAATCAACATAAGAAGGTTACAATCTTCAAACTAATATCGAAACAAAAATCAAGTCTTATAGATACAGTGTTCGTGAAACTAACACCATCTAAGCTTACTTTTGAGGCTTCTTTAAGCTGTTTCGTGTGTCACGTGAGTGAACACGAGACTCAGAACCTCACTGTTTATGAGTTATTTCTCGGTAGTCTCTCTCTCCAAGAAAGAGTACTACAGTTAAGTACATCTTGTACTCTGACACTTACGGGCAACCTACCGCCGAGGAGAAAATTTAAGGGGAATTATAAACACCCCATTCTGGCTACGAGGAGGCTAAGTGGTGCTGCCACACTCTAAGTAGCCGCGAAGCGAAGAACCAAACAAGGACCAGGTGAGTGCACTTGTAGATCGGTGGATGAGACATTCATCGACAAGTTATAGATCGTAAGAGCATCTGTAAAGTTCTAAGCTTAGAGGTTTACCAGATCGAGTGTCTGAAGAGTTGACATAGGACAATTTAGTCTGAACCACTATAAAACTCAACACTTAAGTGTTGTAGTATATACTGAATACTACACTAAGCTTATTTGACGCTAAGTACCTGAACGAGATTTGACAAACCAATCTGACACATCACCATCAACTTGAATAAGTGCAAGCTTACCGAACAAATAAACTAAATTTTTGTTGTGCTTATACTCATTACACTGATAAATCGGGACCAATAAGTAGTATCAGAGCGGTAAGTCCTTACAGGCTGGTCGTTTTGAGTCGCTTTGGGCTGGAATCCTTTCCTTGCACATTTTTTCAATCTTAGCTCAAGTACAATCATGATGAATATGATAAAGCTGCCACCGTACAATCCAGAAAAGTACGAGATGTGGAAGAAGAGATCTTTCATCCAACTAAAGAGCGTTCATCCTGAGATGATAGAGGTACTAGAAAATGGGCCAATGAAGATTACTAAGACCCTACCTCCTCTTGGAGATGTTGGCACAAGAATCGTTGAAAAGTTGTATGACGAGTGGAGTCCAAAAGACAAAAGAAGAAATCAACTCTACTCCGTAGCTCTAGAAGCCATACTATCTTCCTACCTTGACACACTTTGCCATGAATTTGATCAGATGAAACGCAACAAACTGCAAGTGTATGTCAACAAACACGAGTCATTCCACATGCAACCTAGAGATACTATAAAGGTGATGGAGAAGAGATTCATTGGCATCGTCAGAGAGCTTAAGGCTTTGGATAGGCCATACTCCAACACATATCTTAATGCTAAGATCCTACGAAAGAGTTGTTCGCCCAACTATATGGCCATGAATGGGACATTCAAATGCTGAACAAGAACAAAGCCATGCAAGAAGCTAGCTCAACAAGCCATCAAGCTGAAGACGTATCAACTAAATTAGATAAAATAGCTGGAGATGAATGTCCGAGTCTAGAATGCCATAATTTAGAGGTCGCACGTCGAGGATGAACTGTGTGAGCCGCAAAAACCTTAACTGCGGAATCCAAACGATATAGGCCACTATCACGCACACTTGTTGCGATTATTTTGTCATTGTCCTTGTGCTGAACACGAAGATAAGAGTCAGTGCAGATAATATGAACAGGGTAATCCTTTGTCAATTTGCTAACGGACAAAAGATTTTTAGTCATGATGGGAACAACAAGAACATCGTGTAAACAAAAGTGATTAGATAAAATAAGTGAACCAGTATGCGTCATAGGGAGTTGATCACCAGTACCCACTGTGACACGGTAGGAACTGGAATAATCCACAATATCATCAAGTTGAGAACCATCCGAAGTTATATGGGCGGAGGCTCCAGTATCAAGGTACCAATCAGAGATGTTGGGCTGCGAGATAGAACAGCTTGAAGAAAGAGCCTTGGCCAGGTTCGCGGTGGTAGTTGATCGGGATGGCCGAGTGAAAGAGCGGTCAAAACGGTGAGGGCAGTCCCACGCATCATGATTCTCCTCTCGGTAGAAGTAACACCATGGTGGATGACAATCCTTTCCTTTATTCTTCTTCAAACGTCCTTGAGATTGTGCCGGAGATGCAGCACGTCCCTTCGAAGCAACATAGAACGCAACGGATGAGGATGGCGAGGAGACATCAGAGGTGCGCTGGAAGAGTTTGTGAATCTCTGCACGCGCAAGAAGCGTATCAAACGTTGGGAGTGGTTCCTGGGTGAGCTGCGCAGCAGTTAACGTGGAAAATGCGGGTCCTAAACCGTGAAGGAACCAATGAGATTTATCGGTCGGATCGATAGAACGACCAATAGCAGCAAGTTTATCGCAAATCATCTTGAATGGATGTCCATATTCAGCAACAGAGATATCCCCATGCTTGACGGAACATGCTTGACGGAAAGAAGATCATCTTTCAAACTAAGCTCTCGAGCCTTGGAGGCATGGCTGTAGGCACGAGTCCGGGAAGACCAGACCTCACGTGATGATTTGCAGCCAATAACAACGGTCATGGACTCCTCCGTAAGAGTCGAAACAAGGAAGAGTCGGATCAGCTGATCTCGTGAATACCAAGGAGCGAAATTAGGGTTGCTGGTGGTGAGACCAGCAAGCGTGGTGATCTCACGCGGCAGACACGACGAAGAGCCATCCAGATGCGGAAGGGAACCCTGAGTGATAAGGAGGTGTTCGATCTTGGCATGCCACAATAAGAAGTTTGCGGAAGTGAGTCATCTTAGACAAAGGAAGCGAAGGGATGCTGCCATCGTCAGCTATGGTAGAGCAACGAAGAACGACCGAAAAAATAATTAGGGTTTGCCATGGAGTTTGGCCGATACCATGTGATAATCTAATAAATCTTTACTCACTTGAATAAAATAGATGTTTGTGTACCTATATATAGACGTACAATATGATAAAGATAGAAATAAATAAACTAAAGATATACAAAAGATATGAATATATCTAAACATATCTAATAGATTTAATATCTAACTTTATCATTTTTTTATTATTGAATAAATTTCAAATATGATTAAATTAATTTTGAATTAATTCAAATAATCTTTAAGATGGTTCCATGATCAAAAGATCATAAAACTTAGTAACCAACTATACCGATTTTAAATTCAGAGTTATATCTTGAACAAGTATTGTATTTTTTTTAAATTGAATGTATTAATTTAAAATTCACGCACCTAAATATTTTAAAATATTTTAAAACTCAATATTTTCCAATTTTTTGTTGACAAATACTGATAATCGTTGATTGTATTATAAAGTGTCGAATAATCTTCCTTGAAAAATTTGTTGCTACAATACTAAGCTACGTACGTATAGATATCTCGTATATACTACTTTATTTTTCTAGTAATGATTACTCTTAATAAATGATTTAATATCCTATATATTAATGGGAAAAATATATAATTTTGTGATAGAAATTAATTCGAATCCAGAATCTATTGGACATGACCAAACGAGGATAGACAATGGTCCATTGTTGGGTATCAACGGGGGAGGTCGCCGGCGTTCATCCTCGCCCTCG
>JAPKLW010000360.1:565889-592223 GCA_026898455.1 Plectranthus barbatus
TAATGGTTCACGCAGCTTTTTCTCTCTCACTCTTAAAACTCACGGCGCTGCTCACAAAAGATAGAGGGGAAGAGTTTATTTGTAGGCAATTTTTGGGTCTTAATTAAGAAGGTAGGGTAGGAGTTAAAAATGGGTTGGGTAATGAAATTGGTAGTGGGTTGGGTATAATGGGCCTATATTTCAACATCCATAAAACACAAAAATCTGATACTAGTCTGCACAATAATAATAAATTTAGATAAAGATTTATATGGTTTAGATGTTTAACTATTGGATACATAAAGATTTATGTTGGATTCGATTGGATCGAATAATTTACTAATCAAATCAAATATATGAATATTCAATTTCAAATAACATAAAATATCCTTTTTACTTCACTTATTTTATAGTTATTAAATTTGAATGTAAATATGTATTGATGTATTTATATTAGTTCAAGTGTTGTACGTTATCATACTAGTTAATTCTTATTGTGTTATCATATTGAATCATTGGTAGATTCTTATTCTTTTTCATTGTATTAAATTTATTTAGTGTTTATCGAATCATTTTCATTCGTAATCGTATTTGAATTTATCAAATCTGATTTGTTTATGAATATTATTTGAATCTTAGCGAACCAATACAATAAGATTCACACAAATTAATATATATCCAAAATAATTGAAACCATATTTATTATTAGCGAGATAAAAGGAGTGGAAGCTAGAGATTAAGTGCACAGCTGGTCATGCCAAAAACCTGATTCGAATTTGTTTTCGAGTGTGACATATCAAAACAGTTGAGTAAAGAAACTCAATTTTTAATGGAATTAAATGACAAAAAAAATTGCATGGACCAATGCCATTAGTAGATATTTATGTACCGAACTATATTTCTTCTCCCACAATTAATTCCTCAACGGTTCCTCTGTAATTAATATATCTCCACTACTGGTGGAGCCCAGATTCCGACTTCTTTGTAGTTTTAGCACTTGAGATAAGTAATACTCCCTCACCCGCCCCTAATTATTAGTCCCAAACCAAAATGACACAATAATTACTGTTCGTGAGTATAGTGGAATTAATATTTTATTGATGAGTGTGAAAAAATTTGCCATTTTAGGAAATGAGATTAATAAGTGGGACAAACAAAAAAGGTAAGTGAGATTAATAAATTGGGAAGAGGGAGTAGATTGTTTTTGCTGCAGCTCTAAGCCTGGATTTGTTTTCTGATGCTCCAAAACCTCATACTAAAGTTGTGTAAATTGTTACATCCAAATCAATACTTTCTACATTTTTTGATGTGGGATATAGGCCTATTATACACATCAGATTAAAATCGTTTAAATAACTAATGATTATAAATTAAAATGATCATTTGTATTTTTAATTGCCTAACGTAATCTTATTTGGGTACGATATTCTGAATCTCAAATAAAGAAATTGTATGAAATTACGGCATCATCAGTGACAGAAATGTCCCTTACTAGCCGCAGATAAATGTTAATATACTTATAGTTTATATATTCAAAATAAATTGAAGATGTATTCAAAATAAATGATATTTATTCTATCATCTACATGATATTGTCATATTATTCACGAACATGTTAAATGTTATCTACGGCGGGTAGGGAAATTTTTTTGTCACAAGTAATGTGAAACTTAAGACACTTTAGATGTTAACTTGTATTTATGTGTCTAATTTTCAGTTCTAGTGATAAGTTTTTTCTTCATTGATTTCTTTAAGTGCGGAAGTTTAGTTTTATAATTAGTATTTTAATTGTTCTTTTAGATTATAATTATCTATTTTCATTTATTAACTAGTATTTCACCCCTGCGTTGCACGAAATTAATATATTAATTAATAAAATAAATATATATGTGCATTAAATATTATGTATAGTTTTATCAAATTAATATGTATTTTCAATAAGCATAATTTAGTACATACAATCATGAATGGATTTATCAAGAGATCTTGAGATGGTGTGATACTTTAAGTAGTAACTTTTTATCAACTAATTTTTAAGAAGAATGAGGGCTAAAAACAAAGATGGTGTGAAGGGCTGAAAATTGATTCCATTTAATATAAAATTTTAAATTTATGTAAAGTATTAAGATTAATTTTAGTGTATTGTTTTTTTTATATTTTGTCTTGTTATTATGAGTTTATATTTTTATTCAACTATTTGTATATCCGCCACTATATATATAATTGTATGTAAAAATGCTTAATAATTGAAATAAAACTAACATTATAAATTTTGAAAAATATTTTTGAACACTATATTTTATTATGTCACTTCAGTGTCGTTGGATTTACAAATTAAACTCTTAATTTGTTGAATTTATAAATTAAAATCTTAAGATACGACACATTCCTCGTGAAACAACAACATATAATTGTCCACGACAGAAAATAAAAAATTAAAAAAAAACTAACAAACTTGTTTCAATGATTGACCTTGACTTTTATTAATTGTCATTATTGAAAGTTAAATGACACTCTTTGATATGCAAGTTTAATTGAAAATATTATGTTTAGTTTAAAATATAATAAAGTTCAAAAAAATTAAAATATTTGCAAGTTATACATATATATTATGATTTATCTACTTTTAATTATAAACATTATATAATATTTAACTTTAAAATATTCATGAATGAAATAATTATTCTTTGAGTTTTATACTCCATCCGTCCCACTTTAATTGTCACTCTTTCCTTTTTTTGTTTGTCCCATTTAATTGTCCACTTACCTAAAATAGAAAGTTTATCTCCACTCACTAATAAAATACTAATTTCATCTATCTCTACTTACATTGATTACTGTGCCGAACCCCTTGGGAACATTTCTAGAGGGACGGAGGGAGTATTTATTATTGTAGATTAATGGATGTAGTTGTGAAATAATGAGTGATTAGGTGCATGGATAGTTACATTTTTCTCTTTTGTAAAAATCGAATGGAGTTGTGAAGTAATGGACGATTATCATTTTTAAATATTCAATAATGAAATAATTTTGTTATAAATTTCATTAAAATTCTTACAATAGCATATTATTTATGATAATAATATTATATTATTATTGTAAATAATAATATCTTATGGCATAAAACCTTAATATTATAAGATATAAAAAATAATGAGATATAGTATATATTGAATAAAATAAGTATCAAATAAATTATAACTCAGTTAATCAAATATGTTAATTTTAAATCTTTGAATATAAAACATATAATTATAAAAATAATATGGATATTATATATAAATATATATTAAAAGTATATAAATATTACTATCTTACCATTTTTTAAAAATATAATTTTAAAATTTAGATTGTAATCATCATTTAGGTTGGCATGTTATTGTATAAATTTAATTATAGCTTGATTATTGAATTTATATAAATTATTGAAATATTTGTAAAAAATAAAATATTTTGTTGATAATTAATGGAAATAATTATCTTTTATTATGGAATATAGAAATTGAAAATAAGACTGACTATATTTATAGTACAAAATTGATTATTATGATTAATATTAATTAATAATTATTTAATTAATCATAATATATTTAAATAAAATAAAATAGTAATTTTATTTGATGGAATAATTGTTCCCATCTTTTATTTTAAAATAATTGAAGAGATAATTTTTGTATAAAAAAATAAAAATATATATATTTATATGTTGAGGGTGGTGGGAATTGAACACATTACATCATAGATGCAAAATTTCTAATCATTGCCTTAAACCAGCTCTACTACACTATTTTTGATCGTTTTTGTTTACAAATAGATATATATGTTTTTTATAATTTTGACGGGAACAGTTTTCTCTAGACTTCTTTGCTTTAGTATATATATAGATTATTACAGCTAGAGCATTTAAAATTAGGATATTGAATGGAGACTGGCTCCACGTGCTGGGATGTCTTCGTCACCTTGAGGGTGGCGAAGAATTCTCGGACAAGGACTAGGTACGTGGCCTACTGGACTGTCATCTATTTCCTCCATCAGATCCTTCGGAGGAGAGCCTCCACATCTGCACCAATGCCGAGCTGTGTCATGGTGTCCGGGCACGGGTATTTGGACTGGCGAATGTTGGCCTGGAGAAACCGGTTGTAGGCCGTCAACTATGCATTTTTCCGAAATGTGGGTCTTCCGACCATCTCAGTGCTGCACAAATGAGGCAAAAATCAGGGCAACGCAAATAACACCAAACCTCAAATTTACAAAGGCAAAATATCACAAATTCCCATTCAAAATCCAAAATTCCCTCATTAAGCACATACCCATTCAAAATTGACATAAAAAATGAGCAATTCATCCCTAATATTAGCAAGATTTCATCATGAACTCCCCCAATTCAAAGGTTTGTCAATTTGGCCAAAAATAAAAAACTACTAAGAAAAGAGGAACATCACCAAATTCCAAAATCCTACTCAATTAAGTTTGAAATCGAGACAAAGAAAGGATATATATCTACTAAATGACTAACCCATATCTAATCTAAGCATGGAAATCGAATTTAGGTCCTTGTATCCATTAAACAAAAATTCACAATTCCAACGGTTCAAAATCCTCCAAATCAAGAGCAAATGTCAAAAACCTTGTTAAATTCAAAAGAGGAAGTGATTAGAAGTCATACCTTGTGTAGAAACGGTGCTTGAAGGTGAAGGGATTGAGGGTTTTTGTATTTGGGAGCTTTAAGTGTCGTGTTTGAAGTGAGGAGGGGAAGGGTTTTAAACCTAAAAACTTTCCTACCCGTTCCGCGCATCTGAAGCCTTGACTTCGATCGATGAAGATCTGTATCGATCAAAGTCGAGCAAAAATTTCCCGATCCCGAGTCATCGACTTCGATCGACACGGGTCTGCTCTGTCGAAGTCGACACCAATTTGCTTCCTATGAAATTAAACTGTACAAAAAATCTAAGGCAACACTCAATAATTCTAAGTTCGTCTGGAAATTAAAATTCAATTAATTCTAACAAATAGCTAATAAATCGTTGGGTTACCTCCCAACAAGTGCTTGGTTTTACGTTGCTAGCTCGACGATACCTTAATTAATGGGCCATCCAAGTAGTACACCTCTACGACACCAATTTGAAGTGGTGTGTAATACAGTTTCAGCCTCTGTCCATTGACCTTGAAAGTCATGCCATGATGACCGGCCAGTTCTACTACGCCATTTGGAAATTGGCAGACCACAGTGTATGGACCGGTCCATTTTGATTACAGCTTGCCAGGCATGAAGCGAAGGCGGGAATTGAATAGGAGTACTTTGTCGTCATAGTTGAAGACGTGCTGGCGAATTCCTATGTCGTGAAATCTCTTAGCACGCTTCTTGTAGATGACATTGTTCTCATATGCCTCATCCCTAAAATCCTCTAGCTCATTCAATGCCATGACTCGATCAGCAGCAGCCAGCTTCCAATCTAAGTTAAGCTCCTTTATCGCTCTCCAAACCCTATGCTCCATCTCAACGGGAAGGTGACAGGACTTTCCAAACACCAGCTAATAGGGGGATGTCCCAATAGGCGTCTTGTAGGCATTGTGATATACCCACAGTGCATCATCAAGCTTCATAACTCAATCCTTCCTTTGTTTCACCGTCTTCTCTAAAATTTGCTTGATTTCTCGATTGGATAACTCAATTAGACCGTTCCCTTGAGGGTGATACGGTGTAGTGACTCGGTGCTTGATTTCGTATCTCATGAGTAAGGAAGCTAATAACTTGTTGCAGAAGTGAGAGCCCCCATCACTCACCAGAGCTCTAGGCATCCCGAACCTTGTTACAAGCTTTTGCAGGAAATTGATGACGACCTTGGAATCATTTGTGGTCGTCAAGATGGCTTCCACCCACCGCGATACGTAATCCACCGCTAGCAGAATGTAAGAGAAACTATGGGATGGCGAAAAGGGTCCCATGAAGTCTATCCCCTTGACGTCGAATATCTCAACTCCTATCACCGGGGTCTATGGCATCTCATCCCTCCGCAAGATGTTGCCGGTCCGCTGGCAACGATCACAGCCTGTAATCCACCCACGACAGATCCCGTGGATAGAGGGCCAGTAGAATCCGCTTGCCTGAATTTTGAAGGCGGTCCGATTGGCTGAGTGGTGACCACTGCTGGGAAAAGAGTGACATGCCTCGTAGATCTGCCGCCACTCTGAATGAGGCACACACCTGCGATTAATGCGGTCCGCACATCGCCGCTATAGGTAGGGATCCTCCCAATAATAGAATCTAACATCATGCAAGAATTTCTTCTTGGCATACGGGGAGGAGTCTGGTGCAAGAACGCCAGTCGCCAGGTAATTAGCATAATCTGCATACCATGGTGTCTTCGACTCATAAGTCTCTCGCAGATCCTGAATGTTAAATTTGCTCATCAGGAAAGGTCTCTAGGATCTGCACCTACCGATCGTCTCCCTCAATTGGTTGTTCTAACCGCAATAAGTGATCGGCGATCACGTTCTCACTTCCCTTCCTGTCTTTGATCTAAGTCAAATTCCTGCAGCATCAAAATCCATCTGATGAGGTGGGGCTTGGCATCCTGCTTCGCAAAGAGATATCTGATGGTGGCATGCTCCGTGTAGACGACTATTTTCGAACCTATCAGATAGGACGGAAATTTATCGAATGCATAGACTACCGCGAGCATTTCCTTCTAGTGGTGGTGTAGTTACATTGCGTTGGGTTCATGCTTTTTCTGGCATAGTGGAGAACATGGAAGTGTCTCCCCTTCAGCTGTCCTAGATGAACGGCTCTCCCCAATTTGGTGATGTAAGGACCGGTGCGGTCACCAAGGCCTTCTTCAGTCTCTCGAAGGCCTGTAAGCACTCCTCATCAAACACGCAGGACACGTCCTTCTCCAAAAAGTTGCACAGGGGTCTGGAAATCTTCAAGAAGTCCTTGATGAACCTCTTGTAGAATCCAACTTGTCCAAGAAAACTTCTGACTCCCTTGACATTTGATGGAGGTGGCATTTTTTCAATGGCCGCCACCTTTTCTCTATCCACCTCCAATCCCTTAGCGGATATCCTGTGTCCCAGCACAATGCCTTCTCATACCATGAAGTGGCACTTCTCCCAATTGAAACATAGATTGGTCTCAACGCATCTCTCCAGTACAGTAGCTAGATTCTGCAAAGAAACATCATAAGAGCTACCAAATACTGAAAAATCGTCCATGAAATCCTCCGTGACTTTTTCGATCAAATCGTGGAAGATGGTCATCATACACCGTTGGAAGGTCGCGGGCGCATTGCATAGCCTCAACGGTATCCGTTGGTAGGCGAATACTCTGTAGGGACAGGTGAACGCCGTCTTGTGTTGGTCCTCCCTTGCTACTGCAATCTGATTATATCCAGAATAACCGTCAAGAAAGCAATAGTAAGGGAAACCGGATAACCTATCCAGCATCTAATCAATGAATGGAAGCGTGAAGTGGTCCTTGCAAGTGGCGTTGTTGAGAACCATGTTGTCGATGCATAACCACCACCCAGTGACAGGTCGTGTTGCGATCTCTTTTCCGTCATCCCCCTATACAATTTGCATTGCCCCTTTCTTTGCTACCACCTGAGTGGGGCTGACCCATTTGCTGTCAGAGATGGGGTAGATCATGCCGTGGTCTAGGAGCTTCAGGATTTCCTTCTTCACGGCCTCCTGCATGATAGGATTCTGTCTTCGCTGTGCCTGTCTATTTGGTTTTGCATCTTCTTCCAGTATGATCTTGTGCATACACAGGGAAGGACTGACCCCCTTGATATATCCTAAAGTCCAACCAATCACGAACTTGTACTTCTTCAAGACTCTCAGTAGTTTCTCTAACTCAACCTGTGTCAGAAAATAAGATATGATAACTGGGTAAGTATCATTAGAACCCAAATATGCATACCTGAGGTGTTCGGGTAGAGGCTTGAGGTCCAGGACAGGCGGATCGGAGTTAGAACTCTCTGGGTATCCATCAACATCGATCGATGATGAGTCGACATCGATCGAAGTGCGTAACTTCATCGAGCTCCCTTTTCCATGTCTCGCTGCCCCTTTTTGTTCATCCAACCCATCGACTTCAATCGATATTGACTCTGTGTTGATCGACGCAGAAGTTTTCTGCACCTCGATTGATGCACAACGAGCGTCGATTGAAGTTGGGACCTTCCCTCGACTTCCCTTGGTGATTTTGCGATATTTGGGTGGTAACTTCTCCCTCTTTTCTTCCAATGCTCTTGGGACTTCTTCTCTCACGTCCAGCTCCATGATTACATCAACAAGTTCATCCTCAGCTATATCCAAATCTGAAAAGGAAAACAATGAATGCCGTAAACAATTCTCTAAATAATCTTGATTAGATTCAAGAGAAGAAAAGGGAGAGAAGATCATTGGATCAAAGCAGTTGATCATGTGGCATACCTCCTCATAGCTCCCATCGTTGTGTTTCTGCATTGACTTGTAGATAGAGAAAGTGACAGACTCGTCATTGATGCAAAACGTTAGTTTCCCGTCTCGGATATCGATCAAAGCTCCCCCGGTCTTCAGAAAGTGTCTTCCTAAAATCAGTGGGATGTTGTGGTCCTCCTCCATGTCTAGGACCACAAAATCAGCTGGTATGATGAAATCCTTAAATTTCACGAGCACATCCTCTACAATCCCCCTTGGGTAGGAGACAGAGCGATCCACCATCTGCAGTGATATAGTGGTCGGCTTGATGCTTCCGATGGATAGCCTCTTGAAAATTGATAGCGGCATCAGGTCGATGGATGGTCCCGAGTCGCATAGAACCTTCTTGAAGGTCTCTCCTCTGATAATGCAGGAGATAGTGAAGGACACCGGGTCTTCTCTCTTCAGTGGCATCTTCCTCTGAATTACCGTGCTGCATTCCTCAAAGAGGTTTACCGTCTCGTGCTCCATGAATGGTCGTTTCTGAGAGACCATGTCTTTAAAAAATTTGATGTATCCGGGCATCTCCTGCAGTGCTTCGACCAAGGGAATATTGATGTGCATCTTCTTCATGTTCTCGAGGGAACGTGTATATCGCTCGTTCATTTTGGTCTTTGTGAACAGCTGAGGGAACAACATCGGCGGCTTTTTTGGAGGCAGAGCTGGCATCGACTTCGACCGAGATGGCCCCGCGTCGATCGATGCTGGGTCATGAGTATCTACCGCAGCCGAGCCTTAACTTTGATCAACGTGCTCAGCGTCGATCGATGTCAAGGGCAATTCTGTGTCCTCTCCTTCCTTTTCGCCTTCGTCGGTCTCCAGTGGGTCTGCATCTGGATGTTTTGGCCCGTCATAGGACTTACCCCCTCTTAGTGTGATGGCATTCACTTGATTTCTCTGTGTCTGATTTTTGGGGTTTACTTGTGTGTTGCTTGGAAGCTGTCCAGGCTTGTGCTAGGCTCCGAGGGCGTTGGCAATCTGACTGACCTGTGTCTCAATGATTTGCATATGCTTCTCCACACGGTCTAGTTTGGTGTTAACTCCTGAGATATCTTGTTACATCTTGCTCACTTTATCAGTGGACTCCTGCATAAACTTAGGCAATATCTCCTCGAGATTTGGCTTCTTCTTCTCCACCACTGCTCCATCTTGTACTGCAAATCCAAGTGGTGGCTGCTCCGCAGCTTGAGGGTTCGCGTAGGATGGTTCCTAGCGTGATTGTAGTTGTAGGCTGATTGTGCTGCTGGTTGTGCTGCTAATATCCTCCACGGTAGCTGTTCTGATAACCACCCCGTTGGACGAAATTCACATCGGCACAATCCACTTCAACTAGAGCTTGCACTGGCTCCACCGCTGCAACAGTCTGCTCCACTTTCAGAGCAGCGAAGTCTTCCCGCAGTTTCTTCACCTCGGCCGCCAAATCAGGTTCTTCGGCGGCCTTCTCCACTACTTTCTCAACAGCCTTCACAGGTCGATGTCGACTCGAGGACCAACGTTGATTATTGTTGACCATTTTTTGGAAGAATTCCATGGCATTCTTTCCGCTTTTTGTCATGATGGTGTCTCCTAGTGTGGTATCCACCAACTCAACGGTCCATTCATTGAGCCCTTCGTAGAATGCCTCTGCCTGCTCTCCTAGGGGTAGACCATGACCTAGGCAAGATCTCAACAACTCATTGTAACGTTCTGACGCTTCGTAGAAGCTCTCATCATATCTTTGAGCAAACCAGATGATCTCCTTTCTTCTCTGTCTTATGACGTTCGGAGGGAAAAAGTACCCTAGGAATTCATTCCGTAGCTCCATCCATGTACTGATGCTCCCCTTGTCCGGTGCAGTAAACCAAGATTATGTCTTGTCCCTCAGAGAAAATGCAAACAGACGCATTCGGATGACACTCTTGCTGACCCCTCCGATCTTGACAGTATTGCAGAGCATAAGAAATTATCTAGATGTGCGTATGGATCCACAGTTGCTCTCCCGCCGAATTGGTTTTGTTGCACCATTTGCACCGATCCGGTCATCAGCTTGAAGTTATTGGTGTTGATGCCAATTCTGAAATCTGTCTCCTTGAACTGAGGTCGATACCGCTTCTGCATGGCATCCTCTTCCTCATCATTATCTGATTCCTTTGGATGATCCTGATCTCCTTCTTCTTCATAATCAGGAATGTTCTCAAATAGTGGATTGTGGCAAAGATGCCCGTTATTCTGATTGTTCCTCTCAAGATTCAGCTGCTAAAGTTATGCCCTCATGGCTTGATCTTCTTGGACAAGCACGGCTTGCTCCTCCGGAGTTAGTACTGGTGGAAGCGGTGGATCCCCTGGTGGTATGATTTGAGCCATTGGTTGATTACTCGAGCTTCCTCGTTCCTGCTTCTTCCTTCGGTTCTTTTGGTAAGTAGTTTCAATTTTCGGATCATAGTCTAGCAAGTCCTTTCCTTTAGCTCTTGTACTCATGCACTACCTGTAAAACAAAGGAGGTAGTGAGGTTAAACTGAAATAGAAAAACAAGAATACGAAACAAAGATGAAAATAACAAAATTGCGTCAACTTCGATCGATGATCCTAGACGTCGATCGAAGTCGAAACTAAGAACTTGAAAAAAAATACGATAAAAACTTAAACTTGCAAAATTTATAGCCTAAATCAAAATTCCAAGCACATAAATAATAGTAAGGCTTAATCTATTCACTCCCCGGCAACGGCGCCAAAATTTGAACGCTAAAATTATTTGACTAGCGATTTAGCTAAGCTAATAATATAGTGTAACACCTCGTATTATTTTCAACTTTGTAATAGTTGTTCGGATTTAATGGAAGGGAAATTTCTTTCAATGAGAGGCATTATATTAATTTGACTAAGGTGGAAGAAGTTAATTATGTTATTGAGGGGGGATATCTTATTATATTGATGAAATTATCAAGCTCAATTGAGAATATTCATGTTGGGATTGGAATTTTGGAGGTATATGCATGAGAAATTGGAAGTATTATGTTGGAAATTGGGGAATTATTGAAAATTATGTTAATTACATAATTGGTTATAAACAATACATATATACATGTATAGGTATAATAAGGAAAATTATGTATTATATACATAATTACATAATGTTATAATATAAGCATTTTACCTTATATTATATTTTAGAGAGAGAAAGAGTGTAAACCCTCCCCACACCTCCAATCCCGTCAGCCCACTTTCCGACGCGACAGCTTAACGGCAAATCACCACCACCATTGTGTAGCTCTCGCGCCGAGCTTCGATTTGAGTACTCGTCGGCCTCGAGAGAATGAGTAACGGTCGAGATATTGAAGAGAGAAGTTGAGGTGGGTTTGTGGTGCATTTTTGAATTATCTTTGATTTGAATCTTGTTTTTCCGGCCGAATTCTGGCATTTTGACCTTGGATTCGTGTTCCTCATAGCGTAGGGAACGTTTGCACGTTGATAAAACTTAATTTGGATGCCGGAAAACCACAGCCGCCGCCGCGTGAGGAGGAGCTCCGGTGAGCTATTCTCTTGTCCCTATTTTTCGTCATATTTTTTTATCTCGTTAGTATAGTTATGTTCCTTGTAGTCCGGGGAGTTCAAATATGTGTTTGCATGTGTAATCGGCCAGAAAAATCGCGAGAAACGGCGGGTTGCAGGTGCAGCTCCGGCGAGTCTCGCGAAGGAGACGACCTGTGTCGACCGACACAAAAGTGTGTCGACCGACACAGGGACTCGATCAAAAAAAGAAATCGACCGAGTGTGTCGATCGACACAAGGATTGTGTCGATCGACACAAGGCCGTCGATATGGATGTCGACTGAAGGTATGTCGATCGACACAAATCGTGTCGACCGACAAGAGTAGTCGACATGGGTATGTCGACCCAGATATGTCGACCGATTTGTGCCTGTGTCGACCAGGGCTATGTCGACCGACACAGACCCCTGTTGGTCGACACAGAGGCCTGAAATGTGGTGACTTGTCATTCGATTCGAGTTCTTTCGAGTCCTGTTATCTACGATTTAGATATACTGTCCTAGATATATCATACTGACTCGAGAACCTTATTTGATTGTAGGAATTTGAAAGCAAGGAACGAGTAAGCTCATTCTAGAAAAGACATCTAATCAAAAGCCGATAACGAGGTGGGAAACTATTTCAGTAAAAACTCAAAATGTGTGTTTTTATTTTCAAAATGTGTTATAAAATGCTTTGATTTGAAATGAGACTGCTATGCATTGTTTTGTGCTATTATATCTGTCCTCTGTCGTTTCCCATCGACAAGAGAGAATAACAAATGAGTTTGGAACCAGGTTTTCATAACTGAGCTAGAACTCATTTAGTAGTATGGAGTAGCGACTCCATATGATTGGGATTTTGGAAGATATAAGGGGAATTTTTTATATTATGAATGTGGAGATTATGAATACGGAGTTTGTGAATGATGAATAATAAACGATCGGGTCTCAAAATGGATTGTTGAGAGTAGTGCACTTAGATGACAGTAGGTTGAATGTGTTTACATTCCTAACTGATCATCGTAACTTGGAAGCCGGCCAACTTCCAGTTACAACACTGAAACAGATATAATAACATGTAAATAGCACGTGCAAAATAAAATGTTTTAGATAGCATGGTTCTTTCCAATAAAACCCCATGCCTATCTGTGTGAGTTGCATAGCATGTTTCCTATATAAATGTATGATTTCGGGCATGTTTCTCATTGGGTACGAAAGTACTCAGCCCCTCGCGTTATTTCTAAAACGTGCAGGTTAAGCAGCATGGATGGGAGTAGCGGAGTGTAAGCAGGCGAAATAAGTGGTTTTTGAAAGATTAAGAGATCCTGTGACATATATCTCCATATATATGTCACCATCACGCTACACACACTGCTGCACCGCTCTCTTATAAATTCCTTCCCTTTGAAGTGTTAAACATTTGATTTTGTGAAACTGACTCGAAGTACTAATTTCTTCCGCTTTATTAATCTTTTGTTTATATATTTAAGTCTTCCGCTTGTTATTTCTTGAAATGTGTTTGATAAAACCTAAAACATCAATGTAACGTGGCCCCAAATTGGGAAGGTCAGTTGGGGGCGTTACATATAGTGATGAAATAAAATTATCGAATCCCAGAGGAGTGAAGTAATGAATAAACCCTTAGTACTAAATCAATAATTTTTGGAATATTGGTGAGGAAAATAGAAGATAAGATTTTGCTGTTGAATTCTAAAATTGAAATAAAATAGTAAATTCTGAAAGGTTTTGAAATTCGTATATGAGAAACATAGATCCTAGGGCTTTCTACCTATTATGCCATACATGTAATTATGAATCAATTAATTACCAATTTTACATTCTTCTTCGAATCGGTACATCGAAAAAATATTTTGAATTTCTGTTGAGGACAATTCACAAAGTTGATTAATTAATTTACTTTACCTTTTCAGTGTCGAGAAAATATAATTATCTCAAATTAGACCTACAAATTTATTCCTACAATCCATTCTCTCTTTTCAGACAAGAAAAACAATTTGTATTATGAAAACCATGTTCCATTGAAATCCATTACCTTTTGAGTCTCTAAACTCCAACTAATTTAATCCTAACTTATGGCCAGTAAATCAAGATTGTAATAAGTCCTAGTTTTCATAAACTATGAATCAGAAACGTAATTAATTCAATTCAATCATACATAGGCATAATATTTGAAACCCTAGAATCTATAGAGAATTTAGCTATGCAAAGACATAATCAGAAGTAACATAAAAAGATAAAACCTGAAATAATCTTGTAAAAATAAAAACTTGAATCCAGAATAATCTTGAGTTGTTGCCACAATCTTTGAATGCAATCCAAGGATGAAAATAAACTCAAAATACTAAATTGTTGCTATAGTCTTTTTCTTTAATAAAATCTCAAATCTAACACACTAATTTTTGACCTAGAAAGGGCTTTTTATAATTGTCTTGGATGTATCCTGTCAGGCTTAGGAATTAAGATACAAATCTATCTTAAAACCAAGGAAAATCCGCTAGATATGCGTCTACGTCGATCGATGTGGCCTCACGTCGGTCGACGTGGAGGTCCAGATCGACCTTCACTTTGAGCTTTGAATTCCTGTCGACTTCGATCGACGCACGCCGGCATCGATCAAGGTGTAGTCCTTCATACTGATCGCTCCTCCCCCTCGACTTCGATCGACGCGGGTCTACGTCGATCAAAGCTGAGACTTCTTCGTCGGGCTTCATTCCTTCCCTACTCATTTTTCATCCAAAAACCCTGCAAAACACACCATCACGACCATCTAACGTGCAATAACCCTATCATGCATGCAAAAGTGAGTAAAATACTCTAAAAACACAAAAATACTAAAGAAACACATTGATAAGTTAGTGAAAATACGAACTTATCATATATTAGGATCAGTGTTACCAAATAGCTTTCCAGCTATAGGCAACTGATTGATATACAGGTAAGGAAATGTTTGAATGGTAACCTAGTATACTTCAAGAGTCTATTTATGAGTAAGGTATGTTTTATAACAAGACCTTCTCACTGGCTGCAACTATCAAACCCATTCGAATTCTTTTTGTCCATAACAGCACACATGAACCTAAGTATCTGGAAGGTAGATGACATCATTCGTGTTTTCATAAACAGATTCCTTAGTAAAAGGTGATGACATCTACATGCAACAACCAGATAAGTTATGTGCAGTAAGGTGAGCAACATCGTGTCTAGAAGCCAAGGAAGTTCAAGTATGAACTTCAGGGAGCTTCAAGGTCATGAAACATACATTTCAATAATGTATGTCGAGAACGAAAGTTTCATGTACCAGTTATGTGTCAGCAAAAGCGTGTTTTTTCTTGCACAATATGTGGATGGTATTTTTACATTCGAAAAAGATGTGGAGATATTGTCTGGCATAAAGAGATGGTTATCCGAACTTTTTCAGAAGTAGGACTTATGAGATTCTGGAACATCCTTTGGATTAAAGTCTTGTGTGAACACAAGAAAGGATATTTAGGTATCTCAAGTCACTTAAATTGATTTTGTGGTGACTCGTTTCAAGCCAAGAAAGTATTGTTGTCTTTCTATATGGCAATGAACGAAGTCAGATATCTGTAATGCTATGGCATGGTAAACAAATATCAATTCGACTCTGGACAGGAACATTGGTTTATAAATGTGCCCTGTGGGTTGAATGGCATCGGATATCCAGGAGGATCATAAGGAAGAAATCGACCTCTAACTATGTGTTGGCCTTGGAGGAGGAGTTATAGGATCTAACACAAAAGTGTGTTGTGAATTTCGGTATGAAGGCTCAATGTGTGACAGCTTCATTAGCTTCTCAAGAAGCAGTATAACTCTGGTGTTGTCCTCTAGAGGTGAGTGTTCCGAGTTTGCCTAGTAGAATCACAAGGTACTGTGATCATACTGGTGCAATGACAAACTCAAGGGAACCCAAGACTCACAAAGTGGTGAAACACATAGAATATGTAGTACCACATCATACGAGAAATCGTGATAAGAGGCGATGTGTATAAAGTGTGAGCGATTGACATGAAGGTCTAGCAGATATATTTACACGGTGTCTACTTCAAAAGACTTATAAGGGTCACGCTCATAATCTAGATCTGAAGGTAGGATCGATCACAAGATGATGAACGTGTAAATAAGCTAGGTCTAATGTAGACACACTTAATACTCATATAAAGCAATGATATTATGCTTTGAGTATAAGTGGGAGATTGTTGGGATTGTATACTAAAAGCATTTATGATTAAGTGTGTTCGTTAGATATACTGGTCTTCGTAAATGTGTTACATCATCATAATCGTTATCTGATATAACAAACATATAATACGAACTATAATATCCTATTATCTCGCCTATAGGGATGATCATATGGTGTGTAGGAGATCACAGAGGATCATATGAATCGTTTGACCTAGCGAGATATAAACAGTATCATGGCTAAGATAGTCTCTGGATAAGCTGTCAGTTTAAGTTGTGGCACATCAGTTTATAAGTGAGCTTATCCTAGCTACTTGATGTGTCGGTACATCTTTATGTATTGATGGGACCAACAGTGAGATGTGCCATTCTAATTGACATATGAATGAGCCAGATGGAAGGCTAAGGGGCATACATAAGTTGACCACACTTCGACTTGCTATGGTGGCGAGTCTTTCATGTACTCTTATACCTGCATCTTGGGTGTGGCGGTTTGTGTGTGGCTTGCTTAGGCCGGACATTTAGGTAATCATATCCGCTTTAGGATGGGGACATTCCCTGAGGAGCTCACAAGGTTCATTATGCTAAACCTAAAAGTTGAATTATTTAATTCAGGCATAAGTGAAAAGGAGTGAGTGGTACTTCTCTGTGAGTGGTACTACTCAGAAAATAAGAGATTAATTAATTATGGCTAATTGTCATAAGATAAATTAATTAATGAATGTCTGAAACCTTAAATATGTGGATCATTCAAGTTTAATGCAACCCCTTCCAAATTACGTGGTAATAAAGGGGTGAGTCAGCATTGTTACCGTGGTGAAGGTTAAAACAATGTTTTACTAATTAATTATGTTCTAGGTTGGACATAGAATTAACTAGTAAAGAGGGCCCACTTTATTATTTGCATTTGGTCCCTGGCCTGGACCACAATCTGCTCAAAGCCCATTAGGGTTAGGGTTTTGTTAATCCTAACACTATATAAGTCTTTCTCTATTCATATATAATTAGTTTTTACACAACTTTGAGAGAATAGAGAGAGAGAGAGGCGACGACTATTAGTGGGAGGAAGTGATCGATTCCTCCGAATCTTTGATTTGACTCGGTAGCGTATCCTCACCAAATTTATGAGGAGCAAGGGAACTGATCAGAAGATCAGATCTGTTGTTATAAGATAGCTTGGGTCGATCCCACATCCAGATCTACTTTTTGTTGCCATCTCCGATCTATATTTGTAGATTAGTCGTCGGAGTTCAGATATTCCGCAGATCTATCCTTTGCAATTAATATTAGGAGCATGCATAGGGTTCGCCTGATTTATTCAATCTATTTTGTTTTTGATATCCTAAGAATGATCCGAACGGCTAAAGAAATAAATAACAACTCACATTGTCTATTGTAGACTCAAACTCCTACACGACCATCCACATAATGATGCCTTGGTGATCTCCTTGATGCTCTCCGATTGCCTTGTTAAGAGGATTCTAGTTGACAACGAGAGTTCGGCCAACATCTTGTTCCTGCATACAACATAGAAGGAAATCCAGAAGCTGCTTGACATCAGTTCGGTAAGAGAAGTCAAGTACCCTACTTAGCTCGCTAACATCGTGGTAGCAAGAAAGATAAATGGAAAGAACCGGCTATTCATGGACTACACTTATCTGAACCAGGCGTGTCTGAAAGATCCATATCCACTTTCGCACATCTATAGTATAGTCAATGCTACAGGTGGACACGAGCTACTAAACTTCATGGACCCATTTTCGGGGTACAATCAGATCAAGAGAAGACCACGTTTATGATGAACTAGGGGATCTACTGTCACAAAGCGACTGCCCTTCAAGTTGAAGAACGCGAGGTCAACTTATCAGCGGCTCATGAACAAAATGTTTGAACCACTCATTGGGAAAACCATGGAGGTCTACATCGACGACATGCTAGTCAAGTCAACCAAGGCCATGGACCACGTGAAGCACTTGAAGCAGGCCATCGACATTTTGAATCAGTAAAATATGAAACTCAACCCAGCGAAATGCACGTCTGGCGTAGCATCTAGAAAATTCCTTCGTTATATTGTTACCAACTGAGGAATAGAAGTAGAACCGATGCAAATTAAAGGAGATGGCTCATCCTAGGAGTCCAAAAGAAGTTAAAAACACACTGGGAGACTCGCGGCATTATGCACGTTCATATCAAGGTACTTCGACAAGATCCAAAAGATTTTTAATGTTCTGCGAAAGGGAAAGCAATTCGAATGGACCGATGAGGGTGCGAAGGCGCTGGAACAGCTTAAAGAGTATCTGGCGAGCCTACCACTGCTCTCCAAACCTGAGCAAGGGGAGACCCTGCTGTTGTATTTGTCCATATCAGATCATGCTCTCGGGGCAGTCTTGGTTCGGGAATATGCAGGAAAACAGCACCCAATTCATTATGCAAGCAAACCTCTACTTGACGTAGAGACCAGATACACAACATTGGAGAAGCTCGCACTGGCCTTGATAGTCTCCTCCCGAAAGCTAAGACCCTACTTTGAGGCACACTCCTTCGAAGTGGTAACTACTTATCCGCTCAAACAGTGTTCTCTAAACCTTGTCTCTCAGAAAGATTGTTGAACTGGGCGGTGGAAATCGAATGCTACGAACTTGAGTCCAAGCTAAGAACAATGATAAAATCTCAAGCACTTGCAGATTTCATAGCGGAATACTCGATCAACCTCCAACATGAAGCATAAAAGGAAATAGCAAACCTAGAAGTAGGGGAACAAATCAGAGAACTGTGGGTACTGCAAATTGATGGGTCGAGCTACATGCATGGAAACGGTGCTGGCATAAATTTAAGAAGTCCTTGGGGGGAACAGTTCGAACGGGCTATCCACCTTAACTTTTAGGCAACAAACAATGAGGCAGAGTACGAAGCACTAAAAAGAGGGATGCAGCTCGCAAGAGAACTTTGTGTTTGCTACTTCCAAGTTCAAGGCGACTCGCAATTAGTGGTGCTGAAGGTAGACAACCAGTATCAGGTAAAGGAACCAAGGTTGTTAAAATACCACGAGATGGCTTGAGCAATCAACTGTGAATTCAAGGACTTCAACATCAAACACATAACCAGGGAGAAAAACATCGAAGCAGATGCACTTGCTAATTTAGCGTCTTCAAAACAAGAAAAGTAGATTAGGCCAATTCCTATAACATGAGCCAAAGAACCCGTCATGGTGGAAGAGACAAAGGAAGTGCACAAGATAGGACAAGGAAGCTCATGGATCAAACCATTATTCCAGTGCATCAAGGAGGGCGTTGCTCCTGAAGATAGAGCGTAGGCAGTTCGACTAGTAAGGATGGTCGCAAAGTACACCATGTACAACGACCAGCTGTACCGGAGATCGATAGAAGGACCCTTCTCAAATGCATATCCCCAATTGCAGCGCAGGCCGTTCTGATGGAAATACATGAAGGGGATTGTGGAAGTCACCAAAGAGCTTGACCACTGGCGCATAAAGTCATATCAACCAAATTCTATTGTCCAACTCTAAGAAAGGATGCGAAGGAGTACGTGAGGAGCAATGAGGCGTGCCAGAGATTTGAGATTACCTCACAAAACCATGCGGAACCCCTTCTTGTTACGATCTCCGTATGGTTATTCATGACTTGGGGGATGGATATAGTAGGAAAGCTCCCAAAAGGTACTGGGCAGAAGGAGTACTTACTCATAGTGAACGATTACTTCACTAAGTGGGTCGAAGCTGAAGCATTTCGCAATGTTTTGGAGCAAGAAGTTATCAGATTTTTGTGGACACAAATCTTGTGCAGATTCGGGGTGCCAAAGGAGATCAGGACAGATAATGGCATGCAATTCATAGGAGGGAGAGTGCAAGAATTTTTTGACCAGTACGGTATCAAACTAATATTTTCGACACCAAGATATCCAGAAGCAAACGGGCAGGCCAAATCAACCAACAAGACTATAAAGGCTTCGATGAAAAAAATGATTGGATGCTCATAAATCAAAGTGGGTGGATGAACTCCCAGGAGTGCTATGGGCTTATCAAACTACACCACGAATGGCAACCAAGAGCACGCCATTTGCTCTTGCTTACGATGAAGAAGCTGTAATACTGGTCGAAGTAAGAGCGAGAAGCCCAAGGGTTGAGTTATGCGAGAAAATAGACAATGGCGATGGACTTTTAAAGAACCTGGAGCTAATTTATGAACAAAGGGATCGAGCTTTACTAAACATGGCTTAAAGGCGAATGCAGGTCAAAAGGTTCTACAACAGGAAGCTGCGCCTCCGGACTTTCAAGGAAGGAGATTAGGTGCTGAGAAAGGTCTTCCAAAATACCAAGGACAAGAGTGCAGGGAAGCTTGCACCAATGTGAGAAGGACCTTACAAAATCACCAGAGCAGTAGGAAGAGGAGCTTACCATCTAGAGGACTACGATGGAAGAGAAATCGCAAATATCTTGAATGCCAAACATTTGAAGAAGTACTACTTTTAATAAGAAGATCGAATTCATCAATCTCATAGATACACTTCTCTCACCTAGCTCTCATTTTAGTTATTAATTCATGGCATATCATTACTCACTTAGGCGTTAGAGGGGCAATGCTTCGGCATCGCCCAAACCCCTCCAATTTCATCTTGCTGATTTGGAGATGAAGTGACGTAGTTCAAAGGGTAAAAGTAGCTCGAATCGGACGCTCCAGGTAATGTATCTCTTTCTTTACTCATTTTTATTTTTTCCAAATGAAATTTGTTTAACGAATACTGACTTAAGAATCGGAGGGGCGATGCCACTCTGACCCTGTTTTGTTGTACAGACAATGGTCTAAAGATGAGAGCATGTACGGAGAAAGATGAATGCATCAAAAAAAGAGAAAAAAACAACTACAGAGTTTGATGAAAAGCAAAAATTCATTTAGATTACAAGACAAAGAAAAACAAAGCAAAAAGAGGAGCCCGATACATCAGGAAGCAGTCTGCTTGATCGAGTTCAACTCAGCATTAGGATTTGGACCAGAAGAGGAGTCAACTTGCGGACCGCCCTTTGGGTGCTCTGCTCGGTCTGTTGTTGATTCTGGTCTTCGATTAGACGCTTCCAGGGACTGAAAAAGACCAAAGACTGCTGCTCGGACTGCTCTTTGTGGGGCTCTTTGGCCGAAACATCCAAGATGCTAAGATCGAGGTCCGGGAAGTGCTTGGCAATTCTGGCCCGGACCTCGCTTTCAACTTGCTCGGCGAGCGTCTGTAAAACTAGCAAGCTATGTGATGGGGGTGGAAATTATAAAGGAAGGGAAAATAGAAGAAGAAGAAGAAATATCAAGATATACCTCGTACGTTTTGGCTAAGTGTGGAGAGAGGATTAGGGATTCAAAGTCAAGCCCCTCTCCCGATTTCAGGCGCTTGACCTTATCCTGGAGCCCTTTTAGCTCAGTCACGTAGGACTCCTTCTAAGTCCATAGACGGGCGTCCATAGATTTAAGCTAATCCCCTCTCTTTTGAAGATCCCTAGTAAGGAGGGCGATGTCGGTGTTCGCCTGGGCGAACTTCCTCTTGAAGTCGTCCTCCTTGTCCTTATAGGTCTTGGCCTTTGCTAGAGTAGTGTTTGCCTTGACAGCCTGGGAAGTCGCATTCCCTTCTATCTCATTCAGCATTGTCTCAAGCTCCTCAATCTTCTTCTTCCTGGTCTCCACATCCTTTCGAAGATGGAGAATCTCCTCGGAGCACTTGTCTTTGAAGACACTAAGCTCGCGGTGGATCAGATCGAACTCCACCGCGTTCTACCTATCACAAAATGAATCATTAAAGTAAAAAGACTAAAAGAAAAGGAAGAGAATCAAAGTGGTGGAACACATACCTCCAGTTACCGATGCTCGTAGCGAACCAATTGGTTGAAAAACGACCCCGACGTTTAGATTCAGCATCAGAGGGTTTAGCAGCAGCTTCCGAGAGTGAACTAAAAAAGATTCCACCCTCATGTTTGGAGGAGCAATCGTCATTTGCACAACGACCACTTCTGGTTCCTCGCGTGATCCTTGGGAGGATCATGTTCGCAGGAATGTTGGCGGTGGCAGTGCTCGGAGCTCCCACTTTCTTTCTCCAATCCTTGCTCGGATCATTTCTGTGTGGTGGTACCTGAGCGGGTGGTTGGGTGAGAAGACTCACCGTGTTTTTGTAATGGTGGGGTTGTAAAGGGTGGAGGAGGAGGCAGTTGTAGAATCTGTCCAGTTTGGGGCCTCTTCGGAGGATTCTCCTCCTGGCACCTGGTCTTAGCCTCACCTCAGGCTCTCTTCTTCTCTTGAAGAGCCCGGACGACTTGTTCAAGTGGCACCCTGCCACAATTCATTCTCTTTGGAAGTTCAACAAGCTGACCGTGTTGATCAAAGAGGGTGTGGGAAGTGACAACTCGGCCGAACTACAACGCTGGCCACTCGCAGTCGGTGATGCTAATGTCGTATGCACGGTCGACTCGAGCCTGTTCAACGTCGGTCAACATCGTGCGCTCACGACCTGTACAACAAAAAGAAGGTAATTAACATTAAAGACAGTAAGAATTGAGGCAGATAAAGGACAGTAACCCTCGAATCGGCACCCCGTAGTGTTTGAGGAATTCGGGGTGTTCTGGATCGAGCTTAAGGTAAAAGAAGGAGGTCCATCAGTTTGGGGAGTTCGACGGGGGTTTCTTAACAAGGACGACCTCTCCGAACCCAGCGAGTAAAGTAGTTGTAGTGCTTATTTCTACACTAATTCATCCGGTACAAATAGTGCCACTCCCGTATTGTCGGGAGGCCGAACCTTAGATCCATCCAAGCCAAAAGCACCCCAACCAGATGACGCTAGATATTTAGAGTGAGCTGGAATGGGGAAATGTTGTAGGAGGCAAGGAAGTCACATAAGAAGGGATGGACGGGTAGTCCGACCTCGTTCTCCATTGTCGCGACATAGAAGGTTGCAAACCCAACAGGCGGGTCATAGCACCTCCAATGGGGCTTGGGGAAGATGTAAACAATGTTGTGGCATGGCACAAAGTTCGCCATAGCCATCATTTTGTCCCTTGTAATTGTCAAAACTGCCCCCAAGACCCGATGGGATTCCCGCCCATCGGGAAGGACCCAATCGCCAGCCACCTTGGGTTCTGGTACGGCCATCACGAACTCTCAGCCAATACCACTACTCTCGCTTCCCCCAATGCTCGTTCCAACCTCTGAAGCATCTCAGAAAATTTATTGTCGTCCTCAGATTCGGATGATGAAAAGGATTCCTCGAAAGATTCTACGAATCTTCCTCTTGCCGGAGGATCTAGGTCTCTCCAGTCCATGGAGAAGAAGACTCCAATCCAGCCCGGTAAAGGCAGTGGCACTAGGGTCCCTCTCGGGAGATGGTGTAGAATATGGCATCGGGTAAAATCCCCGAGAGCCAGAGTGCTCGCGATTTTGAGAATCAGAACCAGTGGACATTTTCAGAAAAGAGATAAAACCTAAAGAAGAAGAAAGGAAGAAGACAAACGACCAGTCAGCCAATGTTTGACACGAACCCTAGTTCTACCCCTTCTTGAACCCCCAGAGATATAAGAACCAAGAAATAAAAACAAGAGAAGAAGGGGAGGAATTACCTTTTCTCCTTTAAGAGGTGGGAAATCTTAGATGATCGCCAAAGAAAAATGCAAGAAAATAGTTGCCGGAAGTCGCAGAGAAGGGAGAGAAAAAGGAAAGAGAGAGAGCTTGCCTTGGAAAATGTAGAAATCAAGTCCCAAAAACGATTGTTAAAGGGCTCATGCCCATTCAACTGTCCGTAATTCCCCTTTATTTTTGCAATAAGTACGCAACTGCCATTACTCTAGGCGGTAAAATTCAAAAGCAGTTCGACATATCGAACCCCAACAAAAGGAGTTCGCTAGATCGAAATGCCTACCCAGGGGAAAAATCACACCTCGATATATACTTTCAAACATTGCGAAGGTCATGTACCACATAAAAGAACCCAACAGAAGAACTAAAACAGTTCGCAGGGGCTAACCAAATGGCTAAATAAAATAATCGGACAGAACCCAAAATGTCCCTTTGCAAATGTTGCGGTGTCGGGCCCGCGACTGCGGCACTCGCTGCGACTTTAAGGAGTCGTATGAGTTAGAAGGGTCACCCACAGAGGAATTGATCCTTTGGGCCAGGAAGATGCTTTAAAAAGCTCATCGAATTGTACATAACCCATCTCTGACGGGTTTGAAGAGCCATATCTGGGAAATCATAGTTTTCCTATCAATAAGGTGCATTCACACGATTATTCGACTTACTGGGTTTCCCAGAGGATACCCCGCTAAGTCCAAGGGGCTCTTGTTGGGGGTCAGTATTGAACGATCCAACTATAGGTCTAGATAAACGGCCCAAACGCGGGTCCACATGAATTGCCCACGTTATTGCACAGGAGAGAGGAGTGGACCTGTCCAGGAAAAGTAGTTCGAAGATAGTTCGACCAGGGGAGACCGAATAAAAGCAATTCGATGGAAAACAGTTCGATTGAAGAGAGTTCGACTCTGCTGAGAAGTAGTACGACGAATGAGGATGACACAACGAAAAAATCAAGTGAACTGCCTAACGATCAAGAAGAGCTAATAAATGAAGAAGTTATGATCGCGGAACATCGGGAGAATGATCAGAAATGCACGTGGAAGACGAGGAGTGCATTTATTCCTATCTGGAGGAAAAATAGGAAACGCTTGGAGCTCGCATAAACTTATTAATACCTCTTGTAAATAATTTTTTCGACATCCAGATTGATATATACAAAATTTAGGTAATTTAAAATTTCAAAATTCTTCACATTGTAATCCTCCTTGAGGAAAGTGTACTTTGAAAATATCGGCAGGATTTGATCAGTGACAATAATTCGGTTTGGTTTAAGCTTTAATTTATTTGTTTCTTTTAGTTATTTCTTGTAATTTATTTTTCTATTTCTGAATAAGTTCCTCGGCCTCCTTTATTCAATGAAAACACCCTCAATAGTTTTTATAAAAGTTGATCATACATTATTTGTTTTTAATTATGTTATTATTTTGTTATATTATATAAATGTATATTATATATTATATAATACATGTTTGTTAGGTATATAATGAATATTCGATATGTATATAATGCATGTCGAGGTCAAAATAATGTTGTCCACGGAGTATCGATATAGCTTAAAAATGAAGTTCACACGATAAACATTCAAATATTCATTCTAACAATAATTTTAAATAGTTAGATGCACGAATAAGAATTTATATATGACAATAATCTTTGAGAAAATTAATATTAGATATATTTCAATCTTAAAGATTAGAGAATTTTCATTATTTATAATTTTCTATATTAATTAAGATATTTTCCATGAATTTTGATATGAATATCTTATATTTAGCGCATACCCTTTTATTTTTCTCTCTCTTAAAATTATAAATATCATAATTTTATTAATTTAAAATTATTTTTTAATGTGCCAAATAATATGATTTTATTATTTTTAAACTAAATCTCTATTGCACATGTTTAGTGGGAGTAAACTATATAACTAATGAAAACTATTAATCTTATGCACAAATAAAATAACTTATGTATTATAATGAAAGTAAAATAATTTTGCTCTAAAATAAAATTAATACACTATAGATCCGATTAAAAAATCAATGTAAAAATAATATGCATAATAGTCGTAACAGTACACGAATTCTTATATAATGAATGTTGTTGCACAATATAATGCGTGAAGTTATAGTATATAATGCAAATTATGATAGATAAAATACAACATATTTTTTCAGCAAAATCATCATTCATCATTATATTTGCACTTGTTAGGTATTACATATGAATTATAATGAAAGTAATATAATTTTTCTCTAAAATAAAAGTAATACCATTATAATGCATGATGTAATACCGTATAATGATAGTAATGTTGTTCTAAAATAAGAGTAATACCATATTATAATGCAGGAAGATGTTTGTAAGGTATATAATGAATATTAGGTATAAAATGCATGTTTCCTAGGTATATAATGCATGTTTCTTATGCATATAATGCATATTTATTATATATATAATGCATGTCGAGGTTGAATATGCAAACAAAATTTTAAATAACTACAAAATGACAAAAATACCCTATAATGCAAGTTTTTTTAGATAAAATGACC
>JAPKLW010000361.1:0-70492 GCA_026898455.1 Plectranthus barbatus
TTGAAATCAGGGTTTTGCCAATCTTTACTCTGCCAGAAACAAGATATTGTAAAATGGCTCATAGTGAGGGAGATTTGGGTTGTGAGAATAAAGAGGAAAGACCAAAATGTGGGAGAGAAGGTTTTGCTCTTGTGAGTGAAGGAATGAAGTTTACGGGAAATTTATTGGACAATTTCTCTAGCAAAACCGCATTTGTTGAATGCGTTTTATGGTACATCAATAATACACATGCAGCTGCAGTCATCACAGCTTCGTACAGCAGAAGTTACAGGTGACAGCTGCAGTCATCACAGCTTTGTACAGCAGAAGTTACAGGTGACAAATTTGACTGAAACATAAAACGCATTTAGAGAATGCGGTTTATAAAACGCATTCAGAGAATGCGGTTTTAATGTAAACGCATTCTTGAAATGCGGTTTATTTTAATTTTTTTATATAATTACGAAATAATTACGAAACACTAATTAACTAAGTTAAATAATTAGGGTTTAGCATAAAACGCATTCTTGGAATGCGGTTTTGTCTGTTTTTCATGTAAAACCGCATTCTTAGAATGCGGTTATACTAGTTTTATCCACATTTCTAGGGTCGATTTTTTTTTTCCACACATCTAGGGTTTATACTACTTAGGTATTTGACCCAAATTTGCAAGCGGGGCGCGTGCTCAATATTCAAGTAAAAACTTCTATTTCTATGTAAACCTCTTTTTATTTTATTTTTTTATTTTTTTCCAGTTATTATTTACACTTTATTAGACAGCAAAAGCAATAGCAGTCAAATTTGAAGGAAATATATTCTGAGTTTAGAAGAAAAAAAGTCACTTTTACTTTGGGTTAAAAAAAGAGCCTTTTCTATGTTTCTCGAAAAAACTTATGAGGGAATATTTGAAAATGAACAACTTTGCTAGAAATAGGAAGGGTGAAATCCACTTTCTTGATCTGCAAGGAAATCTTGTTTGACCCTTTTTCTCTTTTACATGTTATGATGTAATAAAATTTCAGTATTAAGTGTATTGGAATTATTCATGGGTGAAATCTCTTACAAATTTGTTTTGTTGAAATTGGAAGATTTTATGAGGCCGCCTTGTGCATGAAAAATATATGTACATATATAATATATCCTTCTATGGAATCATTTTCTCATGGGAAATGCTAGATTTCATAATTCATCTTTGTAATTTTATTCAATTTGTTTTTTGACTTTTAATTTATAGTACATTAACATCTATTTGTATATTTTAGCTGTAATGATGTATGATTAGCTTTATATTTCATTCATTTTAGTATGATTTATATTCGTTGCATGTAATTGTGATATTTTAATTTATTACCTAAAACCAAGGCTGGTTATTATTATTATTATTATTATTCTATCATATATTGGAAGTGACAATGATGTATTATCTTCTCTTTCGTAAATGAGGCAGTGACTAGTGACTGGAATTTGAAACAGTAGTATCTTTTTTTTTTTGGGTGTGTATCACAATTTTGTTTTTTTTGGTTCCCATTTTTCTTATTCTAGCTCTCAAATTTATAAGTTTTGCTTGACTACACTCACCTAAATCCAATCACAACAGATTAATATCAAATGAAGTGGATGACTCATAATAGAATTTTGTTTCTTTTTCTGTCATTTTGTAACCAAAATCTCTACTTTTCTCTATAAATACTACTACTAAGTTCTAACACATTCTTTCTTTTTTCCTAGTGACAATTTTCTCGCTAAAAATTTCCTATTTGATGATTTACTTCTTTTCCTGTTTCTCTATGTCACGTGATGTCTCTCTTGTTCTTCGTATCATGTTCGTATCTCCAAAGATTTTGAGTCAACAATGGAACTAATAAATTTTATTTTGAGTCAACAATGAAATTAATAAATTTTATTTATCTATAGATTTGTTTTACAAACACAAAATCAGGGCCGTCCCTGTAAATTTTGGGGCCCGGTGCGAACAAAAATATGGTGTCCATATTCAAATAGTTATAAAAAATATTAATAAAATAAAATGTAAAATCAATTATTCAATTAAATTATAAAATTTATTCAGAATCCTCTTATAACAAAAAAACTCAAGTTCTTCACGACTTCACAACCATCTTATGGATTTCAATTTATTTTTAAATAAACCTAAAATAAAATTTTTAAAAACCAAATAATTTCATTTAAACTAAATGCATAGTCATCATTTAAAATTAATTCTCCTAGCATTTTTTAAATCAAACTTTTTGAGATTTTTCATAATTTCTTTTTTCTTTTCTTTTTAGAACAAGATAAATGCTTACTAACTTAAAAAAAATAATTAACGTAATATTAATATGACTAATACAAAATAAATAAAATCAACAAATTAAAATCTAAAACCACTCTAGAGGATTTTTAAATCACGTAAATACATTAAGAAAATATGATAGGACTCAAAAAAAATTGCACAACATTATTATCACAAAATAACTCATATAATAACCAAGATTTATCTTAGAAAAAAAATGAAGAATTACGTTATCATCTTGCTTGTTAGTTGCTATTTACTAAAATTCATTTGTATGATATTGAAAAAATAAAAAAAGATAAGAGAACTAGAGAATCAATAAAAAAGTGAAGAGAGAGCAGTCGCTTTGTATTCTAGAAGATATAGATCAACGTTTTGACTGTCGTCATATGTTAGAAATAATATAAAATTTAATACCTTAATTGATATCTAGAATAATCCTAATATATTACTCCATTTGATATCTTAATATTTTATTTTTAATATATTTTGAGCTAAACATTTTTATTAAGTTGAATATAATTTTTTTGTTAAGTTAAAGATTAAGTTGTTTTTCAATAAACTAGTATTTTTTTTTAAATGATGCCCCTACTAAGATAAATTAATAGTATAATATTACTGCTATTATATAATTTTTTTTAAAAAAAATAGTGCCCCTTAATTCAAGAGCCCCGGTGCGGCGACTGCACATAATATATTGACATGATTAAATTCCAAGTTAATTTACGATTTCAAAAGTTACTGGAGGCTGGAGAATTTTAGGAATAGTACTGCTGATTTCTCTATTGCAGCTATGAGAATTGAGTTCAATATTGTTATAGTTTGTTATATTTGTAGTTTGGGTTATATTTTTGCAGGAATACATACAAGTAGCCACTTTAAATAAGTTGTTATGTTTTATAGCCACAAGGATAAAAATATAAGTTTTTAGCCACTTTTACTTTTATTTTTTTCTCTCTTCCATTTTTGGCTGCAAGACAGAATCAATTTATTAAAGTTATTTCCATTTTCAAAAATATTTATTTTATCATTTATTTCCAACTACCAAGGGTGTTGTAAATTTATTAAAATCTTTTACAAACAATTTTGTCTTTCTATTGTACGAGGAAGCATTCAAAAAAAAAAATTTGAAGATAGTTGAGAGAGTTTTGAGAGTAAAAAATCGAAGGTACGTTGATTTCAACCATTTTCCTTATTTTTCATTTGTTCATCATTATTATGATGATATGAGTTCAGAATCGACTTGTATATCTTAGTTTTTTAGAAAATATAGTGATTTTAGGACTGTTCTTCGTAAAAAATACGCAAAGAACTTTGGAAAAAAACCCAGCAAAATTGAGATCTCGTGACAAATTCGAGATCTTGAATTGATTTCGAGATCTCGACTCCGAAGTCGAGATCTCAAATTTGTCACGAGATCACATTTTTTTAATATAACTCCGAGATCTCGATACTAATATTGAGATCTCGAATTGTCTGCTGGATCATGCTCTAGATTTTATTTAATATTTTTGTATCATTTATCGCAGATGTCGTATCAACGTTTCATCATACGTCGTGGTGGTGCATGGGACAGATCCGAGTATATAGGCGGAGACGAGCAATTGATATGTTTGAGGTGTGAGCGAATCTCCTACAATGCCATTTTATCCGAGATTCACGAGATCATGCTTTGTGATCTCCTCAATACTAGTTACTGTTTGTTTTACATGAGCAGTATATCTGGGGGCTCGAGGCATGTGCAGGCTGGACTGAAGACCGATGAAGATCTAATGCGGATGTTATATGAAAATAACATTGATCCAGTTATATATGTGGTCACCAAATCGAAGCAAAATCAGTCCGGATTTCAGGCACCTTAGTCGCATTCACAATGATTAACACGAATGGGTGGTCCTAGCATCTCATTAGCTGATGATATCGTATATGAGTATGAGGCGGAATCTACTGATGATGATTATTATTGTTGGGAAAATACTTGTAAGTTACCCTTAGGATCTTATTGTAAAAGGTTTTGTTGGATCAAACCTTAGAAGACGGTCGATCATTGCTGAACCTTAGCATAGCTTAGCAACTGATGTAATGTCTTGTATAGGTTAAAACATCGTGTTGTAATAGAATAGGCTAATTGAAATATCTCAGCAAACATCGAACAATGCTGAAGGCTGCCCGAATTAAGAATGCTAAGAAGATCAGCATTCGACAAACACATCCTTGACTGCTGAAGATGCTAGAGTAGCAGACAAAGCACTCGCTGTGCAAGGAGATCAAAAGCATGCTGAAAGAGATCCAGCATCCCGTACCAGCAAAAGCTCAGCAAAGCAAAACAGAACGACTGCTACACCGCCATTCTGACCAACGCGCGACAATTAGCCATGTCAGAAGTAGGACGGAAAAGCCTGTCCAAAAGCAGAAAAATAAGTAAATAGCTACCCGCATTTAAGGAGAAAGATCCGTTGTGTCTAAACGGATCTGTCGACTCAAACTTCAAGATCATAACTATAAAAGGGAAGTCAAAAGAAAATGCAGAAGCTGCTCACTCTCTAACCAGATATTCAATATACGAAAGAATCCAAAAAGCAAAAAGGCAAGAGAGCAGTCCAGTTGAAAGGTACAATCCAGAGATATTCAAAGGTCTTCAACATTCCGAGTGTCTCACTACGTCTGACATTCGTCTGAGTGATTCTTGAACTGGTTCAAGAATCTTCAATCATTGGGATCACTTTCCTTTTAAGGAAAGCATCCAGCAGTCAATTTCTTGTGAAGAAATTGATTAAGGCGGGCACTGAAGCCGAGCACACACGATAGTTCGGAGGGAACTCTAAACTCCTCCAAAGTAAGTGGTGAAAGCGAGTTTTACGAAGGTGTGCCCTTGACTCAGCCGGAGCTACACCAGGAAAGTTCGGGATATCGGAAGATAGCCGTAAAGCAGACAGATCTTCAGAAGGCTGATTGCTTAACAGGAAAGGCAACTCTTTGTACACCGTATACTTTCTAGTAAAATTCTTAGCGATTCGGCTAAGGAGTGGACGTAGATCATTTGATCGAACCACTATAAATTGTGTATTGTCTTGTTGTTACTGCTTTTCGAGCTATTATGTTTTAAAACCTAGTAACCACGTTACTAGTGTATAACTGAAAAGGTAACCTAAGAAAACCTTAACGAAAAATAAAGTTGAGAATAATTTAAATACAAGAAAACGTAATCTATTCCGTTGCACTTCGTGTGTGTACTTTATTGTAACCACGACGACTCTGATCATAAGGGACCAACAAGTGGTATCAGAGCAGGAGGTTGAAAAACCGACTGCTTCTGAGTCGCTTAGGACCTAGATCCTAGTCTTTCCTTGCGTCTCTTGTATTTGCATTATACATAGCTCAGGTAACGACGATGTCTAATCACGCTCTCCCGAAGTACAACAAGGATGGATTTGAAACATGGAAAAAGAAGGCCATGATCCAACTGCAGAGCATACATCCAGAGATGAGGGACATCCTAACGATTGGGCCTATTAAAATCATGAAGGTCAACACTGCACCCCCTGGACCCGCTGGTGGTCAACCCAGACCTGAGATGGTGAGTAAACCTTACGAGGAATGGACTCTTGAAGACAAAAAGAGAGGCCAATGGAGTTTATCACCATGAAGCTAATTATGGAATGTCTAGCCCCCTTAATGTCCAACAAAGCTCTAGATTATGACACCGCAAAGGAGATGTGGGATTATGTGTGTGAAGTATCTCAGGAAACGGAACAGATGAAGCGAAACAAGCTACAAGTCGCTGTGGACAAGTACAAATTCTTCGCCATGATTCCAGGAGAAACCATTTAGGAGATGGAAGAAAGGTTCAACACTATCATCGCAGAACTCAAAAATGTCGGCAAGACATATGACAAAGGGGAAATGAATAACAAAATTATATCCAAGCTTTACCCCAGGAGTGATTGGTTTGTCAAGATGACAAGCATGAGTGAGAAAGATCTCAACAATATGACGACCGCTGAAGTCTTCTCTCAACTTAAGTCACATGAATTCATCATTCAGCAGTCAAAGAAAAACGAAGCTGCTGTTATACATCCAAATCTCACAAGCGTTGGAACTCAAGAAGACGTAGCGTACTTTGTCATGAAAGATGGAAACAAATGGAAATCTCTGAGGAAACCTTTCTACAATCAAGAAAAGTCCACACCTGCTTCTGCTACATCATCCAAGGAGACTTCATCAACTTCTACAGTTAACGATGAAGATAAGAAAATAGGCGAGCTGGAAGAACAGATGAAAAAGATACAAAAGATGATTCTGGAAGCAAAAGCCGAAAAGGAGGCAAAAGCAAGCATGATGCAGCACCCTACTGAAAAAAGGATAAGAACATGTTTTGAATGCAAGTCTCCTGATCACTTGAAACATGATTGTCCAAAAGTAAGTCCTGAGGAAAGAGAACGTCTGCGTCAGAGATTTGAAAGACGAGCAGTACGAGCTGTAACAAAGGCGTTGCTAACGAGGACAGAAGTTCCAGATATTCCCGACAACGAAGAGGAATATTATCCCACTGATGAGGAAGAAGAAGCCCTAATGGTCTTTATGGCAAAAATCGTTGAAGATGGTGAACCACTCGCTAATGCTGAGCAATCCTTTGAATCGGCCTTAGCAGTCGACAATCAGGAGGAACAAGATTCAAGAGCTAAGACATCAAGCATGTCAAATGAGTGGATCCTGGACAGTGGTTGTTCTGCGCATATGACGGGAGACGAAGAATTGTTCTCAGACATTCAAAAATCGTATGGTCCATCTGTAGTGTTTGGTGACAACAGCAAAGGAAGAGTACTTGGCAGAGGATGCATAGAGCGAAATGGACTAAGAATAGTAAATGTTGCTCTCGTATCCAATCTCAAACACAACCTGCTAAGCATTAGTCAACTATGTGAAAACGGGTACACAGTATCTTTTATTCATACATGATGTTCTATAGCTGACAATGTGACAGGAGAAGTAAAGCTTAGAGGAATTCGGAAAGGCGGACTTTATGTGGTTGATTGGCAAAGTGGTCAACAACATTCATGCTTTCTAGCACTAAATAAAGAGGAAACCACTTGGTTATGGCATAAGAGGTTAAATCATTTAAATTTCAAAACCATTAACCATATCGCTAGAAATGATCTTGCCACAGGTTTACCTCAAAATATCACGTTTCGTAAGGAAGGCATTTGCAAGGCATGCCAACAAGGAATGCAGACAAAAGCGTCATTTCACTCCAACCAAGAAAAGAATACATCAAGCAGAATCCTAGAATTATTGCACATGGATCTATTCGGACCTGTCACTCCACCCTCGGTAAGTAAAAGAATATATACCCTTGTAATAGTTGATGATTATTCCAGGTATACATGGGTTCGCTTACTGAAGACCAAAGATGAGGTCAAGATTACTCTACCCGAGTTGATCCTCAAGGATCAAAATAGCAAAGAAGTTACAGTGAAAAGGATTTGATCTGACAATGGAACAGAATTCTGCAACGGCATTCTCATGGATTTTTGCGCAGAAGCTGGTATAAATCATGAGAGATCCACTGCTAGGACCCCACAGCAGAACGGTCTAGCAGAAATAAGGAATCGAACACTGAAAGAAGCAGTGCGATCTATGCTAGCCGATGCTGATTTACCTGCTAGAAATTGGGGCGAAGCAGAGATGACTGCATGCTACAAACAAAACAGGAGCTCGATCAACGACCGATTCAACAAAACTCCTTATGAGGTATATAACGGCCGTAAGCCTAATTTAGATTATCTACGTGCTTTTGGTGCAACATGTTATATCCTTAATAACAGAAAGTCAAAACTTAACACTTTTTCGCCTAAGTCGGATGAGGGTGTACTTCTCGGATATGGTCACCCCACCCACAAAGGATATAGAGTGTTAAACAAGACTACTGGGATTGTGGAAATAACATGCAATGTTATTTTTGATGAATCTACTTTAGTGCGCAGAGCTATCAATGAGACAAAGGATAACAATCATGAGACTAATGATGTCAATGGTCAATCGATCCTGAATTTTCATAAACACTTACGATTTGACCCGACTAAGTCTATGAATGAATGTAATCCTGTTCAAACAAAACCAGGAGACCAGGCCAGTGATGCTAACGTTCATGCTGAGGCCAACCCCCAAAAGGATATTTCTAATTCACTAGATGACTCAGACGAGGAAAACTCCAATCTTATCCCCGTCGCTGAGGAAGTCAATGCTGCTGAAGATCTTAGCAGAGGAGCTGCTGAGATACCAGCTGCTGAGGCACCTACTGCTGAAAATTCCACTGGAAGAGAAGATCCAGACTATGATATTCCTACAGCCGAAGGACGGGCTGCTGAAGAAACACCTCCTATTGAAGATCAAAATCCTAACACACAGGATGCTGAGAATGATGTGGTCAACGCAGAACGGACAAATAATCTCAGAAGAAGAAGAACTGCTGGAGAACCAATCAGACCAGCATGGCTGCGGGCACATCCACTAGAAGATGTTCTTGGAAATATCAATGACCTCATCTTGACCAGACAAGGATCTGCAATGTTTTCATGCTATCTATCAAGTGAAGAACCAACTAAAGTGGAGGATGCACTACGTGACCCAGACTGGGTAAACGCTATGCAAGAGGAGCTTGCTGAATTTTTTCGCAACCACGTATGGGGTCTGGTGGATAGACCACAGCACCAGAATGTCATAGGCACCAAATGGGTTTTCAAAAACAAGAAGAATGAATCAGGCTTGGTGGTGAGAAATAAAGCACGCCTTGTAGCCAAAGGGTACAAACAATGTGAAGGCATCAACTATGATGAGACATTTGCGCCAATAGCAAGACTAGAAGCAATTAGATTATTTCTCTCTTATGCAGTGCATCATGAATTCTCGGTCATGCAAATGGACGTCAAAAGTGCATTCCTAAATGGAGAACTCAAGGAAGAAGTCTATGTTGAGCAGCCTCCAGGTTTTGAGAATGGAAATCAGGTCTATAAACTAAGAAAAGCCTTGTATGGACTAAAGCAAGCACCTCGAGCTTGGTATGGAACTTTATCTTAGTTTCTACTCGACAATGGCTTCAAAAAGGGAAGGATTGATCAAACACTCTTTCGAATTAAGGACGAAGGAAGCATTCTACTCGTACAAATCTATGTCGATGACATCATCTTTGGCTCAAAGAATCAAGCTCTCTGTGACAAATTCTCAAAGCTAATGATGAGTAATTTTCAAATGAGTATGATGGGAAGAATGTCTTGTTTTCTCGGACTTCAAGTTCACCAATCAAGTGAAGGAATTCTCATTCATCAAAAGAAATATACGCGAGATCTCATTGCTAAATACTGTCCAGAGAAATCCAAGAGCTTAAGGATCCCCATCAGCAATGCGTGTTTAGCAGATCTTGAAAAAGATGGAGATGCAGTCAATCCTACCTTATATCGAGGAATCATTGGATCTCTGCTATATCTTACTGCCAGCAGACCCGATATATCATATGCTGTAGGACTATGTGCCAGATATCAATCTCAACCAAACAAGACACATCTTGATACAGCAAAGCGAATCATCCGTTACGTAAAATGCACAGAAAGCTTAGGGATTTGGTATCCAAGAGCCGATAGTCTAGATCTTAGTGGATATTCAGATTCTGACTTTGGAGGATGCAAAATCGACAGGAAAAGCACCAGTGGTACATGTCAATTCCTTGGTCACAAGTTGATTAGCTGGTTTAGCAAAAAGCAACACTCGGTAGCAACCTCAACAACCGAAGCAGAGTATGTAGCGGCTGCTAGTTGCTGTCAACAAATTATGTGGATCCGACAACAACTCCAAGATTATGACATCTCACCTGAATGCGTGCCAATCTATTGTGACAACAATAGTGCTATGTGCATCACAAAGAATCCAGTACATCATTCCAGGACAAAACACATTGACATCCGACACCATTTTATTCGTGAACATCAAGAAAAGAAGGATATTGATATTCAGTGAATATGTACTGAGGATCAAATAGCAGATATCTTCACTAAGCCCCTTGCAGAGGTAAGATTCAAAGAATTATGCATCAAATTGGGTATGATGGAACTAGATATTGTTGTGGATGAATGAGATATTACTCTCATTCTCTCTGGTTTTCTTGGATTTTCTTATGCTACTTCCAACATTTATGAAGAACTCTATGACGTATGCCATTCCAATGGCGAAATGACGAATATGTCCCTATCAATGCTTAGGAGATAAATTGATTCTGCTCAGCAAGCTATGAAAAATGAAGATGACATCTATACTTTGTCTCGAAAGACAAACGTCAAGAGAACGAAATATTCATACATTCATCTTCAAAAGAGGAACATGTCCTCATTACAAAAGGAAGAGACGGCACCTTTGGCCAAAATACAAAAGGAAATACAAGATTTATTATGGAGTTCATCTAGAAAGGCGACACAGACTTATATGGATAGAATCAGCCCCTTGAAGGTTGGATGGACCGTCAGCGATCTCTGGAAAGTACTTCTCCATCAACCAGCTGAGTTGCATCCCATTCTGCAGAGGCACGAACGGATGGAGCTTGACAGCATCCCAGACGTTCTTGAAAATGTATCCGGCCCAGTCAATGGAAGCAGCATCGTCCATGGCCATCATCACCTGCCAAATAGGTCTTGAGATACAAAGGTCATAAGGTTCCTCTCCAAGAAGGATTTCATGGGCAATGCGAAACAGGACCCAATATGGTGTCCTAAGGCCCGAAGTAGGGATGTCAGGGCTGAAATCACAATGAGGAGAATGACGCCACTTCTCCCATGCCAGCCATTCTGGAGCCACCTCCTCTGAAAGATAGTCCTCCACAGACAACGGACCTCGAGGAAGCCCGAAATCAACCGCAAAGGTGTCAGGGGTCCAATGAACAAGCTTGTTATGGAACACCCCATAGATTGAGCCTGGACCCACATGGCATTCACTAAGGAAATCCCTCAACACTTCCTCCTAGAAACGATGAGGAGTAGCACACAGAAATTGCGAAAGACCCCCCCACTGCAACGTAGATATGACCTTCACCGCCACATCACACTCATCTATGTAGTATCTATCCAGACCCGGCTCATCAAGGATCAGGTTACGTTGGATATCTATGACTCGGGGAGGAGATTCCATGACTGAAGAAAAGGACTCGATTTTCTTGAACAAGAAGAAGATTAAAAGAGTGAATCAGGAAAGAAGGAAAGATGAGATGGTTGGATAATCTCCAACTCCGGTATTTAAAGAGGATTTCTCATTTATGACGAGAAGAAAGAGAAAAATCTGTCTGAAGATCGCAATGATTCATCCATTGGAATGCAAAACATCGCCAATAAAGGAATCGACGTGTATGCATGGGAAGTCAAATCATTTTTCCAGCAATAGGGAGCAAGGAGTATTGAAAAGTTCGAGGATCGCATCATCATATTATTATTTTAAGCTCTCTTTGACTCAGCAGTTCTTCGGAAGCTGCTGGAAATCAGAATGCTGAAAGGGATCATCTACTATCAGCATCCTTGAACGGATGCTAAGCAATAACTTATCCCAAATCGAGGCAGGATGACTCAAAATTCAAACTTGATGGGACCCGATCAGGCATAATTAATGCGTGCAAACGACGGCACCAACTGAGGAGACGCCACGTTAGAAACACTTGAGTGTGTCTCGGAGCATGGGAAGCCATATGGAAAGACGCGTTTATTCTGAACCGTCGATCTAACTTTCCGCAGATTTTCCCTCAACCGTTAGATCTCACATTCAAATTAACCCTACCTTCGCCCTGATCACTGTTCATTTTCTTCTCATCGTTCTGAAATCAAAAATCCCCAAACCAAAAGTCTCCATAATATTTGAAATTACTCCAGACTTTCCCTCGCAGACATGGCTACAGACTCCCTAGCCTCATCTTCCCAGAAATCTACTAGTCAGGACCATCGCCCTAAATCCAATGAACCTCGTCCATTCAATTTTCCACCAAATTCTGAAGAACCCCTTCATATGCGACATGCACAAGGGTTCACTGGGATCCTAAAGAAGGAAGATATTGATGATTCTATATCATATGGTCAACTTGTCATGATGGCAAAGAAGAAATCCCTAGCCGGCCACTCAAAGGAACAGAGGCGTCTGGCTCAAATCATGAAAGATAGGATCCTGTACAAACGTGTTGCTGCTGAACAATTTTCGGATTGGATAATGGATATCCTCGAGAGCGAACAGGTAACCCAATACTTATCCGCTGAACCGATGCATTTTCATCCGCATATGGTTTCTGAATTTTATGCCACAGCAGTCATGAGTAAAGATGGAAAATCCTTTAAAACTTGTGTTTATGGAAGTATTATTGAAGTAAGTGCCGAAATTCTTGCTAAAACTTTTCGCCTTCGGAATGAGGGGGAACGTATATCTCAGTACAAGGTAATTGATTATGATGAGATGGAAAGACGTTGGAATTCTTGGAAGAAGCCTGGAGTACTGAAGGATAAGAAAGGTCATGTGATTACTTTCCGGGCTACCACACCCATTAACTCCTTACAAGATGAATTTAAAATCTAGCCGAATTGGTGATCAAGATGTTCCAATGCGACGCCGGTTCATATTCTGACTTTCTGCTAAGAAATACGCAGTAATGATGGCTCTCACAGACAAAGTGAAGGGAAATTGGGATGAGTACTTCTTCGAACGATGGGCAGAACATGCCAGGAAGAACGATCACATGTCTGTGGATGGAACCTTTTCCTCAAATGTTAATTTTGGATTGAAAATAAGCAAGTTTCTGGAATTGGTCATGCATACAACGAAAGTTGATCAAGGAGTAAAGCTGCTCTCCACTGATTTCATTCCAGTCACACGAAAAGCAGCCAATCCTCTTGATTACAAGAAATCGAGAAGGCTGACCGGTAAATCTAATGTGGATGCGGACAAACCTACTTCAGATGAGGAAGTAGACGAGCGTTCCTTGGGCGAACAAGTACTGTAGATAGCAACGCCTATCTCTGCTGAGGAGATAGCAGCATTAACTCAGAACGCTGAAACAGAGCATTGTTTCAAGCAGCTTGATGATATTGTAGCTCTTGGAGAAATACCAACCGAACAGATTGAGGAAATTATGGACCAAAAGGCCGCCCTTCAGCAGCCACTCGTGATTGGTGAACTTGCTGTTCCAATTTCTTCTGAACAACAAAAGGCTACTGCTCCCACCAGAATATCTGGTCGTCATCGACTACGCAAAATTGCTGATTTAGCCACTGTCCCGACCTCAAAAGTGCCTGACTCTCCCCTATCATCCAAGAGTTATGAAGAACGCTTGCAAGGCATACGTGAAAATAAACGAAAGCATGAAGAAAAGAGGAAGGCACAGGAACTAAAGGAATATAGAAAGAGAGGGATAGAATCACATTTGAAGGAAGGAACCTAAACTTCGAAAGAATAAAAAGATCTCATCTAGAACGAGAAAGTCAAAAGGAGAATGCTGATCTCACACCCGATAAAGAAGCTGCTGAGGATTCAAGCAGAGCAGCAAAGAAAGGGAAGACGAAAATAGACTCTACTTTGACCGAAAAGGACATGGATAATCCTTCAAAGACTACAACTGCAGCAGACGGTATGACTGACAAAGTGTTGGATATGCTGATTCAATCTGGTGCTTTTGAAGCTACGGAACATTCCAAAGGCAAATCGGTCAAATTTCGTGAACCAATTGCTACATCTTTTCAAGACAGTAGCTCAGAGGAGAATGAAACACGACCAGAGACAACTGACATACATTCCAAAGATAAGGATGCAGGACCATCGGTAATATCTAAGGAAAGCACAGATACAAACATGTCTACCGCAGAGCCAGTTGTTAAGGAAACAACTGAGGATCCTGAATCTGGAACCTCCACTGCCAAAGAATCCTCCGATACGGAAAATATTATTGGATCTGCGAAAGAACCACCAACTGAAGCCATAGGTCATACAAATGGTGAAGAATCCACAGTGGTTGAAATCCTTATGGAAGAAACCATTGAAGAAACAGAGAAAACCTCTACTAAAGCTGACGACTCTGTGAAACCAATCATTGAAGAATCTAATGCAACCGATGAAGCTATGGCAGATACTGCTGAAGACGTCCATGTTGCTGAGGAAACACCAGCCGCTGCTGATAACATCGATCAATCAGAAGATACAATGGACCTAGAAGTCTCCTCTGCTGGATATCTGGACGAGTCCACCTGTTCATCAGAATCTGATTCTGAGGGGGAATCTGCCGAAGTGTTTGATGCCGAAACCCTTCAAAAATACCCCACTTTACAAATTGAACAACTGATGATACCTTTTGATGGTTTACCTGGCAAAATTTTTTGCTCACGACGAATAGCACAATGGTGTGCTGCTGTCTCAGATAATGAAGATATGAATGCTGATCTCAGAGATTGGAGTGAAGAGATCTTAGCCTTCGTAGAGCAAGAAGTACATAGGGACATCACAGGTGTCTTTTCTGGTGTAATTAATGAAGAAACAGAGGAAGGCAGAGTGCTTGGCACTCAATTTCGACGATGGAAGACTTATGATTACATCATGCATGAACTCTGTTTTGAGGAAAGGATGATAATTATCGCTAGAAAAGGTCTTAACTTCTGGCGTTCCGAAGAATCATGGGCAAATGAGTGGATGGACCAGCCTTCCTGCACAAGACAATATACTGATCAACAAGTACATGCTCGATTGCAAGCCATCCGAGCTCACAGGAAGTTTCTTCCATCACAGTCCCTGCCAAGATCACAGTTTGCGCCAGATAAGAAGTCCTTGGCGCACATGGCACTAACCAAACGACAAAGGGCTGCAATGATTGCTTATCGGAAAAGGAAAGATGCTAATGAGGAGAGAGTGCGGGTTAGAAATCTTGAACTAGCCGCGCTCGAAGAAGAAAAAGAGAAGGAGGCCAGACGACAGGACTATCTCAAAATTATCAACTTTCAGAAAGCATATACTGGAATCGCAACTTCATCTCATGTCTCTGAAACTCCAGGTTCTGATTCAACTCTTGGACAGAATACAATGAGTGAATCCTTGGAAGTAGCTACCAATGTATCTCTTGATGTTGCCACACAAAGAGTTGACGCAGCAACACAAGCTTCTGAAATTGGTACAGTGGAAAGTGAAGATGGTGAAGCTACTACATTAGCAGGCAGCACTGAAATAGTTCTCTCTGACAAACCCATTGACGCTGAACCAGTCCAAGTAAGTTTCCAATCTCTTGTCAGCATTCTTCACAACGCCCTGCATCAACGCGATATCCAGCAAGCCAGATTCAATGAAGAAGTCCTGAAAGTGGTTGCTGATGTCCGCGGCGCAATCTCTGGCGTGAAAACCTCTGTCTCAGAAGTTCAGCAACAAGTTGGACAAGTCACTACCAAAATCACACATGTCGAAGAAACCGTGTCTACGGTACAATCAAATGTGATGAATCTCCACGACAATCTTGACGCCCACAAGTCTTTCACCACCTCTGTTTTGGATGCTCTCAAAGAGGGGGAAGAAAGAAGGATTGCTGAACAAGCAAAGATAAAAGCAGAGGAAGCCGAGCTGACACTGAAAGAAAAAGAATTTGAACGAACAATGATGGAACGAAGAATGAAGCTAGCAGAACAACAAAGAGAAGAGCAACGGGCACAGATTGAACAGATGGAGAAACTAATGGCCATGACGATGAAGAAAGTTGAATCTCTTGAGAAGCCAAAACCTCCACCAGATGCTCAGAATTAAGGTCTTTCTCTAAACTTTTTTCGTTTTCATCATTTTTTTTCTCTGAATTCTATTTTCCGAATATGAACAATAGTTGATATATACTCTCTGTGTACTCAACGGAAGATGTTTAAATGGTTGCTGAATGATTTGCGTGCAATTTTATCTTTAATCTCTAAGCTAAGTCTCAGCAATCCTTTATAAGCTTTGATCGCACCAAAAAGGGGGAAATTTTTGGGAAAATACTTGTAAGTTACCCTTAGGATCTTATTGTAAAAGGTTTTGTTGGATCAAACCTTAGTAGACGGTCGATCATTGCTGAACCTTAGCATAGCTTAGCAACTGATGTAATGTCCTGTATAGGTTAAAACATCATGTTGTAATAGAATAGGCTAATTGAAATATCTCAGCAAACATCGAACAATGCTGAAGGCTGCCCGAATTAAGAATGCTAAGAAGATCAGCATTCGACAAACACACCCTTGACTGCTGAAGATGCTAGAGTAGCAAACAAAGCACTCGCTGTGCAAGGAGATCAAAAGCATGCTGAAAGAGATCCAGCATCCCGTACCAGCAGAAGCTCAGCAAAACAAAATAGAACGACTGCTACACCGCCATTCTGACCAATGCGTGACAATTAGCCATGTCAGAAGTAGGACGGAAAAGCCTGTCCAAAAGCAGAAAAATCAGTAAATAGCTTCCCGCATTTAAGGAGAAAGATCCGTTGTGTCTAAACGGATCTGTCGACTCAAACTTCAAGATCATAATTATAAAAGGGAAGTCAAAATAAAATGCAGGAGCTGCTCACTCTCTAACCAGATATTCAATATACGAAAGAATACAAAAACCAAAAAGGCAAGAGAGTAGTCCAGTTGAAAGGTACAATCCAGAGATATTCAAATGCCTTCAACATTCCGAGTGTCTCACTACGTCTGACATTCGTCTGAGTGATTCTTGAACTGGTTCAAGACTCTTCAATCATTGGGATCACTTTCCTTTTAAGGAAAACATCTAGAAGTCAATTTCTTGTGAAGAAATTGATTAAGGCGGGCACTGAAGCCGAGCACACACGATAGTTCGGAGAGAACTCTAAACTCCTCCAAAGTAAGTGGTGAAAGCGAGTTTTACGAAGGTGCGCCCTTGACTCAGCCGGAGCTACACCAGGAAAGTTCGGGGTATCGGAAGATGGCCGTAAAGCAGACAGATCTTCAGAAGGCTGATTGCTTAACAGGAAAGGCAACTCTTTGTACACCGTATACTTTCTAGTAAAATTCTTAGCGATTCGGCTAAGGAGTGGACGTAGATCATTTGATCGAACCACTATAAATTGTGTGTTGTCTTGTTGTTACTGCTTTTCGAGCTATTATGTTTTAAAACCTAGTAACCTCATTACTAGTGTATAACTGTAAAGGTAACCTAAGAAAACCTTAACGAAAAATAAAGTTGAGAATAATTTAAATACAAGAAAACGTAATCTATTCCGCTGCACTTCGTGTGTGTACTTTATTGTAACCACGACGACTCTGATCATAAGGGACCAACAATTATTATTGTGATGACAAGGAGGAGGAGGCAAGCGAGGAGGACAGGGACGAGGAGGAGGAGGAGGAGGGCTGGAGTCGGTTGTTTGAGTCCTTAGTTAGTGATTTTTCTAGATGGGTTCTAGCTCTTGGGCGAATGGATCAGTACGGACTTTCTAACAATAACTTGAATCAATCCGCGGCTGCAGCTCGACATGATCAGGAAGTTTGGAGTTGGGTGCTTCCTTTAATAGAGGTTGATGCTCCTGAGTGTTTGGAGTGGATTATGCCCGCAGACTGGGCCCCGATTGAGCTATGCATTGAAGCGACATTTAGCAGCAAGGATGAACTTGACCTTGCTGTAGGACTGCATCACTTGCATCACCAATTGGAATACTGCACGGAGAGGTCCAGCAGAACTCAGCTCAACTTCTGATGAAAGCATGAGAATAGTTGACCTTTTATGCTACGTGCAAGACAATATGGAACTGTTTAGAGAGTATTCAAGTGTGATCTGATGCATAGTTATCAGATGGATATTGATCGTGTTGCTCCCCGCAGAGTGCCCGTGAGAGTGTTGGGTAAGTATTTCTCAAGTAAGTTGGCTGCGGAGGGCGCTATTCTAAAGCCGAAGGAGATGATGTCTGAATTGTTGATTCAATTCGGCATCAAAATTGATTACAGCTTTGCCCTGCAGGCAAGAAACATAGTCATTGCAATGGTACTCGGCGATGGGAGAAGTCTTATGAGATGCTGTCGGACTACTTACACATGCTACAATCGCGTAACCCAGGCATGATGTATGATATATCTACTTCTTCGGAGAGTTCAAGCGCATGTTTCTGCGCTTGCTCCTTGCATCGGTGCATTTCACAGCTACATGCGCCCAATGATCGTTGTAGATGGCGCACATCTGAAGGGCAAGAATAAGGGAATGTTGTTTGTTGCGGTGATGAAAGACAACAATGAACAATTATTTTCTCTTACTATTGGGATTGGACTCATAGAGGATGATGAGTCGTGGAGGTGGTTCATACATCGCTTGAATGTTTGCTTTGGAGATCGCAAAGGACTGATCATTGTCAGTGATCAACACAAGAGCATAAAAAATGCAGTGGAGTTAGCATTTCCGAATGCTACACATGCTATTTGCTACTACCACTTGGCCAATAACATGTCGTGGTACGGTCCTCAAGTGGGTGCTGTTTTACGAGATGCAACCTATTGGTTTATAGGCATGATGCATTTCAAAAGCATATGTCTACTTTGGAGATTCTGCGCAAAGACGGTGCTTACAAGAGTCTTCAGGATATAGGAGTCCACCATTGGTCGAGATCTCAATACCTCGAAACCCGATTTAACTTCATGACGTCCAATGCAGCTGAATCCCTCAACTCTCGTTTGTTATGGGTAGATGATTGCCCATATGTGATGGGTTTTGTATACTGAAAGCATTTATTATAATGAGTATACAACGGTTTATTTCTCCTATCTGTTAACAATCGTACATGTATGAACAATGGTATCCTCTTGTCTCACCGATAGGGACGATCATACGGCGTGTTGTAGATCGCAGAAGACAGTATGATCACTTAACCTAGTGAGACATAAACCTGATTATAGCCGAGACAGCGTATGAGGATACGTTTGTCCGGATGGCTGCGGCATTGTCGGAATAAGTAGTCTGTCTTGGTTACATGACATGCTGGTACGCAGAGGTGGCGTATTGATGTCTGACATCAGCGAATACAAGACCTCGTTATATTGATTGAGTCCAAACCCTAACGAAGGTTTAGGGGTTTGCACGGGTTTACTGTTGCTTTGACTTGCTATGGTGGAGAGCCTAAGTAACGTGCTCGTATATCCGCATCTTGGGTAACAGCAGTTCGTGTAGTACCGCCTGAGATTGGGTTTAGGTAGTTAGAGTTTGTCAGAGGCTCCGACTAATTAATGGATGTCCGGTAACCTAAAATATGGGGATTCTCAATTAATGCAACCCGTTCTCATAACGTGGTAATAAAGGGGTAGGTCAGTATTAATTCTGTGGTGAAAAAGAATTAATATTAATTAATTAATTATGTCCTGAGTTGTGGACATGGGAATTAATTAATTTATAGGCCCACTTTATTATTTGCATTAGGTCCCAGGTCTGGCCCAAATATATGTGTTGAATTGAGCCCAGGAGCCCAATAGGGTTTTATAACCCTAGGTCTATAAATAGACCTCTCACTCTCTGAAACCCTAGCCACTTCATAACACAATTTGAAAAACCCTAGATCTAGAGAGTGAGAGAGGGGAGCCGATTTCAAGGGAGAGAGGAGGAGAATTTCGATTCTGGTCCTGCTCAAGCCACAGATCTACGGAGTCCTCACCACTAGTAGATATGAACAGCATTGGGATACAGATCTGAAGATCTAATCTGGAGAACAACAGATTTCTTTTTCCCTTTTCTTTATTTCGATTTTATCTTAGAAATTAGATTTCTAATTTCTAATTCCGCAGATAAAATCGGATTGCGTGGTTGAATTCAAGTTGGAAATTCAAACGCAAAAGATCGGTTCAGACTCGACGGATTTACGGTAATCTCTCAATCCACAAATTTGTGTATTAAATTCATACGAGCATGCTAGGGTTTTGTGAATTTAGATTATGTGCAATATCCATAAATCAATCCGGTTCAGTTTGGTTTTGGTGATTCGGTTCACGTGAAAACCCTACAATTGGTATCAGAGCCAGGTTTCTGATTTATGGCTCTGTTGTTCATAAATAAATTCAATATGCATGTATGGATTTATTGTTTATTGTGGATGGTTTTTGTTCCTCGTGGCAACCCGTGTAATTCAGCCCGCGGTGGTTTATCCGTGTAGGGCTGAATTACTTTTGTAAAATCACGAGAAAATCCGTGATTAGTGTAGATTTGAAAATTGTAATAGAATAGATTGTTCAGTATTTTTCAAATTATGTAATTGGACGGGTCGAAGTCGAAGAACGAAGACGGAGCCGATGCAGGGCCGACGGAGATGACAGCGGGCGCACGGCCGGGGCACGAGCAGCGCGCACGCGGCTTGCGCGCAGGACGGCGGCACGGCGCGGGTGCGGGCGCACGGCCGCGGCGCGCGGCACGGCAGCAGCGCGCGGTGGCACTGGGCGCGGCGGCGGGCGGCTGTCGTCAGCTACTGCTGTCCCATCGCGGTGGCTCGTGTTTTGGTAGTTTGTACAATCCTGTGCAAACCCTAGGGTTTGCATTAGGGTTAGGGCAAATCATCAGATCACAAAGGCCTAAATTCCAGAAGATTTGGTGTATCTAGATTTGGAGGCCCTTCAAGATTTGGAAGATTTGAAAAGATTTTGAATTATCCAAATTAAATTCAAATTTCAAATTGTAATAGATATAATTTATTTTTTCTATTTAGTGGAGCCACGAGGAATTTTTGTTTGCCTTAATTGTCCTCGTATGTTATGTGATTTATTTATGTGCGCAATTAAGCATATGTAGATAATAGGAAAAGCATGTTTTATCGCTTTTATTATTTACAGCTTTCCAAGCATGCTTATGTGATTAAATTCTTGTTGGATTATATTTTGGGAATTTTTGGACTTGTATTATTATATGCAAAAATTTGGAAAATATAATGACAAAGAAATTATGTGTGCGCATAAAGAAACCTTTTAAAAGAAAAATACTAAGCGGATTTTTTAATTAAAATCAATAGACCTCCACAAAGCGGTCCTAGGCTGTAAGTGTATCTCTCGTTCTAGTAAACGTTTACGAGTGTAGCTTGCTAGTTCCTAGAGGTGCATGGGTACGGTTGTTGGGAATTCTAGACAAACAATTTAAATCATGTGAATAGTGGGAGGGTTTTGCGTAAACGTCTACGAGTGTAGCTTGCGTAGATCTCTTTCACAAGTATTCTAGGATTGGTTTAAATTATAGATAACAAAAGCTTTAAGGGCTGTGCGGTATGGTTACGTGCCATGCTAAACTGTCTCTTTTGGCCGGAGTTAAATTTGTGGTTAATTGCTTAGAAGCATCTTAGAATATAATGCAAGAATTGCATCCCTGTTCTTGAGAGATGGCTTGGTCTAAGGTTTTCAATAATTATTAATTTCTAGTGCCAAAAGCATCCTGACATGGAAGTGAAATTAAATGGATTGGGGCTTAAAACCCGCAGTTCTGGTTGAGGGTGACATCGTACATGTCTACGAGTGTAGCTTGCGGTGGGAACTCTTGGGGAATTAGTGGAAAACATTTGTATTTGATTTATTAAAAGGTTTTCAATGCATTTGTTTTCAAAGTTCTACATGTATGTTCTTATTTAAGAATCTTTATTGTTTCAGATATGTCTATGTCTAATGTCATCAATATTCTCGCACAAAACACTCTAACTGGTCTGAACTTCCTGGAATGGAAGCCAATCTCGAGTACCTCCTGATTGCAGAAGAACATATGTTTGTTCTGCAAGTACTTTGTCCCGAAGTGCCAACTGCTGATTTCAGTCAAAAGGATATAGACTTTTATAACAAGTGGGAGAAATCGAACAATGTAGTCAAGTGCTACATGATGACCACTATGTCGAAAGTCTTACAGCAGCAACATCAGCACCATAGGGACGTCTATGACATCATGACGAGTCTGGAGGCGACCTACGGGGAAGCTGATAGAGCCGTCAGGTTCAATCTCATGAGAGAAATCGTGAGTAAGAAAATGGCTGATGGCACCTCATTGAGAGAGCACGTAGTTACCATGACTCACCTCATGGATGAGCTAACTGTGCACGGTGGAGGTATCGACGCTGAGGCTAAGGTCGATATCATACTGAACTCTCTACCCAAGTCCTTTGAGAGTTTTAGGCTGAATGTTGTCATGAACAAGAAAGAGTATACTCTTAACGAGTTACTCAATGACTTGATGGCAGCTGAATCGGTCATGAACCCTCAGAAGGTTGCCTTGGCCACTTCTTGTAATCTCTCTGCTGTACCGAAAAGTATGAAGCGGAAGAAAGGGATTAAGAAGTGGGCCAATAAGACACCTGTGAAGGATGGTGGGGCTGGGAAAAAGCCTAAGGTGGCGACTGAAAGGGACAGGTGCTTCAGGTGTGGTAAGAAAGGACACTGGAGGAAAGATTGTCAAGCCAACAAAGCTAGACAAGGTATGCCATTTTGCATGTATAACTGTAAGCATGATTACAGTCCGTTGTTGCTCTTCTAGAGCTATAAGCACTGACTTGTTGATCATGTTGTTGTACTTTGCAGGGGACCGTGCCGACAAGGCTGGTGAGTGATGGCAAGAAGATACCAAACTGGGTGAAGGCAACGTTTTATGATGGAGCTTCATGGAGTTTTCTTTTCTTTATGTTTTGATGAATTAAGTACATTTGAGAGTTTATTTGTGGGCCGTGGTTTATCGGCAGGACAAATTTTATCAACTTTTATGGATATCTGTTATTTATGATTTTATCATTGGTAGTAACAATGTTATCCATTATGGAATGTTGATTTACAATCTCTATGTTACTTTGATCAAACATGTCCTTTATATTGCATGTAATTCATCCGTAATTGATAATCTTAGAAAGAGAAAACTTACTTCTTCTGATGAGGATCTTACATATCTCTGGCACTTAAGACTGGGCCACATCAGCTTGAAGCGGATTCAGCGACTTGCAGATGATGGTACATTGGACTAAGTCTGGGCTGTCCCTTATCAAGTCTGCGAATCCTGCATCGAGGGCAAGATATCAACTAGGCCTTTCAAGGCTAGTCAGTCTCGAGCAGAGGAAGTGTTGGAATTGATCCATTCTGACTTACGTGGACCGATGTCCACGCAGGCTCGTCGAGGGTACGAGTACTTCATCACTTTCATTGACGATTACTCAAGGTACGGATACGTTTACCTGCTTCTCTACAAGTCTGAATGCTTTGAGAAATTCAAAGAGTTCAAGGCTGAAGTAGAAAAGAAGGTCGGGAAAACTATCAAGTCACTGCGATCTGACCGCGGTGGCGAATACCTCGGTAACGAGTTCCTGCAGTATTTGTCAGAAAATGGGATTACATCCTAGTGGACTCCACCGGGTACTGCCCAGCAAAACGGTGTAGCTTAAAGAAGAAATAGGACTCTTCTAGAGATGGTAAGATCAATGATGAGTTATGCAAACTTACCAATTTTGTTTTGGGGCTACGCATTGGAAACAACAGCTTTTGTGCTTAATGTGGTGCCTTCTAAATCAGTTCCTAAGACACCTTCTGAGCTCTTCCTTGGTCGCAAACCTAGTTTGTGCAAGTTTAAAGTATGGGGTTGTCCGGCACACGTACTGTCGAAGGAACCTGATAAGTTAGAAAGCAGGTCAAAAGTAATGTTGTTCATAGGGTATCCCAGGCAAACGAAAGGTGGTTACTTTTACTGTCCTGAGAGTCAAAGAGTCGTTGTTAGCACCAATACTAGATTCTTGGAGGACGAGTATGTGAGTAATCACAAGTCAAGGAGTGATGTCGTTCTTCAAGAAATTGAGAACGAGAGTGCAATTCCAAAGGAAGGGGAACGTGTAGATGTGGGTGCACCTATGAGAGATACAACACCACAGACACGTTCTTCAGTGCAAGGTGCAGGATCACAAGTCACTGCACCTACTACTGACACGGCACCGATGCCTCGTCGTAGTGGGAGAGTTATTTTCCAGCCAGAAAGGTACATGTTCGTGGGTGAGTCTTCGGACTTGAGCCCGGAAGACGGACATGAGGACTTTGACCCACTAACTTATGAAGTGGCAGTGCAGGACAAGGATGTTGCCAAATGGCGTGTCGCCATGGATTCTGAAATTGAATCCATAACTGCTATGGATGTATACCAGAAAACTGATTTGCCGGATGGCTTTAGGGCCATAGGGTGCAAATGGGTATACAAGAGAAAGAAAGGGGCGGATGGAAAGATCACGGCTTTTAAAGCAAGGCTGGTGGCAAAGGGTTATAGTCAGAAAGAGGGCAATGACTATGACGAAACCTTTTCACCAGTGGCCATGCTCAAATCCATCCGGATACTCCTTGCCATAGCTGCGCATATGGACCTCGAGATCTGGCAGATGGATGTCAAAACCGCTTTTTTAAGCGGTTACCTTGAAGAAGGTAGGGACATCTATATACAGCAACTCGAGGGTTACATAAGCAAGGGCGAAGAACATCTTGTCTGGAAGCTTAGGAAGTCCTTGTATGGACTTAAGCAAGCTTCAAGGTCGTGGAACTTACGTTTCAACGATGTGATTAAATCCTATGGATTTGCACAGTTGGAAAATGAAAGTTGTGTTTACCGACTTTGTGTTAGTGGGAGCATGGTCTTCCTTGCACTATACATTGATGACATACTCCTATTTGGAAACAACGAGGGAGTGATGTCAGAAATCAAGGCTTGGTTATCCGAACAGTTCCAAATGAAGGATCTGGGAGAAGCTGGCTACATTCTTGGTATTAAGGTCTTACAAGATCGTAAGAGAAGAATCTTGAGCTTATCCCAGGCATCCTATGTAGATACTGTGATAGCCCAGTTCAGCATGCAACTCGCCAAGAAAGGCTTGCTACCTTTCAGACATGGCGTTCGTCTTTCTAGTGGGCAGTGTCCTCAGACATAGCGGGAGAAAGACGAGATGAGTCTTGTACCATACGCTTCGGCGGTGGGTAGTCTCATGTATGTGATGCTGTGTACCAGGCCAGATATCTGTTATGCCATTGGCATGGTAGCAAAATATCAGTCTAACCCTGGACAGGTGCACTGGACTGCTGTAAATCTCATCCTCAAGTATTTGAAAAGAACTAGGAATTTCTGCCTAGTTTATCAAAGTGAGGATTTGTGCCCTGTGGGTTATACAGACTCAGATTTCCAAGGGGACCAAGATGAGAAGAAATCGACCTCAGGATATGTGTTTACCCTGGGAGGTGGAGCTGTATCTTGGAGGAGCTCAAAGCAGAAATGCATTGCTGACTCCACCATGGAGGCGGAATATGTCGCCGCCTCCGACACCTCGAAAGAGGGGGTATGGCTCAGGAACTACCTTTTAGAGTTGGGCGTGATCCCGAGTTTGCCGAGGAGCATAAAAATTTATTATGATAACTCTGGTGTAGTGGCTAACTCAAAGGAACCGCGGTCTCACAGGGCAAGCAAACACATAGAGAAAAAGTACCATATCATACGAGAAATCGTATCGAGGGGCGATGTGCTGATTAAGAAGATTGACACTGCTGACAATCTTGCTGATCCATTTACAAAGAGCTTGCCGCAGAAAGTTTACGAAAGACATATTCGTGAGCTGGGTCTGAGGTGGATGCCGACCACTGATAGTGGTTAAAGAGACAGCAGACTAGATAGACGGACTTTATACTCTGTAATAGCTTAGTTATGCTTTTAGTATAAGTGGGAGATTGATGGGTTTTGTATACTGAAAGCATTTATTATAATGAGTATACAACGATTTATTTCTCCTATCTGTTAACAATCGTACATGTATGAACAATGGTATCCTCTTGTCTCACCGATAGGGACGATCATACGGCGTGTTGTAGATCGCAAAAGACAGTACGATAACTTGACCTAGTGAGACATAAACCTGATCACAGCCGAGACAGCGTATGAGGATACATCTGTCCGGATGGCTGCGACATTGTCGGAATAAGTAGTCTGTCTTGGTTACTTGACATGCTGGTACGCAGAGGTGGCGTATTGATGGACCGCAGTGAGATGTATTCGTCTGTCTGACATCAGTGAATACAAGATCTCGTTATATTGATTGAGTCCAAACCCTAGCGAAGGTTCAGGGGTTTGCACGGGTTGACTGTTGCTTTGACTTGCCATGGTGGAGAGCCTAAGTAACGTGCTTGTATATCCGCATCTTGGGTAACAGCAGTTCGTGTAGTACCGCCTGAGACTGGGTTTAGGTAACCATATCCGAGTAATAGGATGGGGACATTTCCTGAGGAGCTCAGCAACATTCATCGTGTCAAAGTCCTGCAGGCTGATTAATTTCAGGCACGAGTGATAAGGTTTGAGTGGTACTACTCAGGAATAATAAGATATTAATTAATTGTAGTTAGATCTTGTCAAAGGCTCCGATTAATTAATGGATGTCCGGTAACCTTAAATATGGGAATTCTCAATTAATGCAACCCGTTCTCATAACGTGGTAATAAAGGGGTAGGTCAGTATTAATTCTGTGGTGAAAAAGAATTAATATTAATTAATTAATTATGTCCTGGGTTGTGGACATGGGAATTAATTAATTTATAGGCCCACTTTATTATTTGCATTAGGTCCCAGGTCTGGCCCAAATATATATGCTGAATTGAGCCCAGAAGCCCAATAGGGTTTTATAACCCTAGGTCTATAAATAGACCTCTCACTCTCTGAAACCCTAGCCACTTCATAACACAATTTGAAAAACCCTAGATCTAGAGAGTGAGAGAGGGGCGCCGATTTCAAGGGAGAGAGGAGGAGAATTTCGATTCTGGTCCTGCTCAAGCCACAGATCTACGGAGTCCTCACCAGTATTAGATCTGAACAGCATTGGGATACAGATCAGAAGATTTAATCTGGAGAACAACATATTTCTTTTTCCCTTTTCTTTATTTCGATTTTATCTTAGAAATTAGATTTCTAATTTCTGATTTCGCAGATAAAATCGGATTGCGTGGTGGAATTCAAGTTGGAAATTCAAACGCAAAAGATCGGTTCAGACTCGATGGATTTACGGTAATCTCTCAATCCACAAATCTTTGTATTAAATTCATAGGAGCATGCTAGGGTTTTGTGAATTTAGATTATGTGCAATATCCATAAATCGATCCGGTTCAGTTTGGTTTTGGTGATTCGGTTTATGTGAAAACCCTACAATATGTGCCCTTCTTGAGACTTACAGAGCTATGGTTGAGAGATGGTCTCATGAGCGACGGGAGGCTGCACGGTCTAGAGATCATGCTCTGACACACATAGCTATGACGAAGTTAGCAGAGTCGGTCGAATATGGGCGACATCTTGTAGTCAAAGGCACCACCACCGCACACATATATAAGGTGCAAGGGCAACAGAGGAGCTACAATGTCGACTTAGAGCACGAAACGTGTGAGTGTCGTCAGTTCGATCTCGATCAGATTCTATGTTGTCATGCGGCTGCCACCCTCAGGTAATATATTAATTTGAACTTTAATTATTGCACATATCTAGTAGTTAATAGCTTGAAGATTATTATAACACGTGTGTCTTATTTTTTGATTGTCAGATATACTTCGCTGCCGATATCATAGTGCGTGCCACACTACTACAAACAATTCACTCTACTATAGACATATCATCACACCATTATAACTGTGCCACATCCATCGAATTAGGTACTCCCATCGGAGGTACATCTTTTGTTGTGAAACCACCGATAGTAGTTCGACAGGTTGGCCGTCCTAGGATGAGTAGAGCACGTTCTGGTGTTGAGAGTTCGACCACGCGCAGATCTCAAGTATGTAGGAGGTGTCGGCAACCCGGTCACAACTCACTTGTCTGCACTGCTTATATCGTCATTGGTGAAGTGGATTTGAACAGTCCTCCACCCCAAGATAGGCTATAAAGGCGACGGACGAAGACATGTAGTATATGTCAGCAGACGGGGCACATAAAAAGAAAATGCCAGAGAGAGTTGATCATATGAGTGAGTAGTGGCACTTGCTTTATTTCTTTATTTCTATTGGCATCCTTATGACGAATTGATTAGATGTTGTTAATGTACATTGGTTAATGTTAGTTTTGGTGTTTTGACATAGCATTTATGTATTGTGGTTGATGTTTGGACGAATTTTTTAGTTCCTATTTGATCTGTTTAGGTGTTTTGGTTTGTATACGAATTCAGGTGGATTTAACAAAATTTAAAATAGATTTCGAGATCTCAATTCTTGATTTTGAGATCTCGACTTGTATATTGAGATCTCGGTATACAAGTCGAGATCTCGATTTTTTTAATTATTATTTTAACTTTAATTTTATTTGAATATTATATAAACAAAATGAAAATTCCAATTTTTAATAATCCGAGATCTCGATATCGTAGTCGTGATATCAAATTGAAGATATTGAGATCTCGAAATCCCTATTTCGTGATTTTTAGGGTTTGAGTAAAGACAATTTCAATAGTTTGTATCAACAAGTCTCGAAATCCATTTTGAGATCTCGATTTGGTTTATTAGTGGCTAATTGGATGTTTAATTCACTTAATTTCAAGATTAATAAACTCATATGGCATTCATTTAAGCATTTTTGATTCGATAAAAAAGAAACTTGCAATAGTTCATTCATTACCAAGATGTTTACTTTGTATTATACTACTTCTACGTCATCCTATTCAAACATCAATAAGATAATAACCTTTCAAATAGAAACATCTTATGTATGAATTGATTCAAATGTAAAATGTATTATGTAAAATGTAGTTTTAATTGTTAAATACATGTCTAGTAATATATGTTTATATAATATCATTTCAATAGAAACAGCGTATGTATGAATCGATTCAAATGTAGAATGTATTATGTTAAAGGAAGATTAAATTGTTAAATATATGTCAAGTAATATATGTTTACACTGTATAATGTCTTAAGTTAAGATTAATGGTAATTAATTATTGAATTAATACATTTCGAGATGATTAAGGGGATATCGAGATCTCGATATCCCCTTAATCATCTCAAAATGCTTGATCTGTAATCAAATTAAATCCATATAATCATGTATAATCACATGTGCATTTCAACCACAAAATACGCCAACAATTCAACATTCATAAAACATGTTTTACAATAACAAAGTAAATCGGGCTACTACGATGCCTCATCTGGATGTCTACACCAATGTACTATCCTAGCACCTGGATACTGCCTATAAGTGATACTTAACTCAGTAGTGAGTTAATTGGTTGGATCCTCCTTTTTTGAATTCATCTGTCTACAACAATCATAGCAAAACCCCACAGCTATGTGAGTCCTTCTGTGTATCCTTCTCCTTAGGGTCCTTGATCAGAGGTAATGGGCCATTCATCCTTTGACGAGGAGGAATGGCGCCGTGCTAGTTGTCGGCAGCATCATGGATACGAATGAGCAATCTAAGAACTGGAAGGATTTCCTGGTGCTTATAATAGAGCACTGGGTGAGATGGATCATTTACTGCATGGAAAAGTGAGTTATATAACTCAATATGCCAACTATGGATATCAATCCGTATATTGACCCAGTGCCCGTACAGATGCACAACACCGATGACCTAAAATACAAATCATCACAATTAAACTTAATAAGAAAACAAAATAACAATTTAATTTAAATTTGAAGCTTACATGTTTTGCCTTGAACCACCCATCAAGGGCTTGGGCAGTTTTCACTAATTCATCATGGGGGTTCCACCAACTGTAATCATCATCAGGCACAATCCCCCACTCATCTCCTCCTTTATTTCGGTGGCACTTTTCCCATTCACGAAAGATACAATCCTGCGCATTAATTACATAATTAAAAATGAAATATAAATTAAAGAATCGAATTAATATAAATCAACATTCATTACTTACAAAGAAATAGGGATCTAATAGGATAGTGTTGTCAGAGTCAACACTGTCAGCTAGAGTGTTGTCACCTCTAGTAATACGGTCACGTGATATGAGCATGAACAACTGCAAAAGCTGTATCACAAAAAAAAAATATTAATATAACACTAATATTAAAATAATTCACAAGTTGATATACACTTACATCTTCTGTAATGTTCTCCTTTGGGTCATTCAGTGGTCGGAAATAGAGTTGTCTACTCAAAAGCAATCCATGTCTAGGCACCGATACTTGTTGTTTGTGATCCTTCATGAAATCAATGTAATCTAATAACATCTTCGCAGCTGAAGGACGGGAAGAGCGAGTGGAGGGCCTAACACTGGTAGAGGTGGGGCCAACACTGGTAGATGTGGTGGGACCAACAGTGGTAGAGGTGCTAGGGCCAACAGTAGTAGAGGTGGAGAGGCCAACATTAGAATAAAAAATAGGTGGGGTCCGGCTCTGGTCTTGCTTGGGTGGCAAGGAAAAGTATCCGCGAGGTCCGTATGAAGACCTTCAACCTCTGAGCAACCGTGTAAGCCACCGGCTCCACAATTTGCTGAGCCACGCGATCAGCCACTGGCTGCATGAGTCTATCTGCCACTTGCTGAATGAGTCACTGCGCTACCGGATCAATCATGCAATTAGCCAATGGTTGAATAAGTCACTGCGCCACTGGATCAATCATGCAATCTGCCAATGGCTATATAAGTCGCTCCGCTAATGGATGCACAAGTCGCTGCGCCACTGGATCCATGAGGCAATCTACAAGTGGATCCACGAGCTGATTTGCCAGTGGCTGCATAAGTTGATCTGCCAGTGGTTGCACGAGCCGATCAGCTAATGGCTGGGCTACGCGATCTGTAAATTGCACTATGCCATCTTCGTGCAGCTCGTGCACCTCGAACCATGAAGGTCGTCCAGTCTGAAACGATAATATAAATATTAAAGTAAAATATAATCAAATAAAAAGTATAAACCATTTGTTAAATCTAAACACAAGTACCTCTAGAGGCTCTGCGGATGAGGAACGCTGCGAGCGCTTCGTAGCTGATCGCCGAGAAGGAAGCTCAGTATGCTCAAAAGAAGAACGGACGGGAATCTCAAAACCGCTCCCCATATCGAACTCTAGCAATGACTGGCACTGTGGTTGTGGCGATGGCTGCCGTTGTGGCACCGACTGCGGCTGCTGCCGAACCCTCCTAGAAGAAAACCTAGAGGTACTGGTAGAAGATCGCTGTAAAGATTATCGTCGGGGCTTAAATACCCTATAAGGTATAAATCTGCGAATCAACTGCTTCTCAGCATTCTTCAGACTGAGCCAACTCTTAGAAATGGCATCGTCATCAGTCGACTGCAATGAAGTACTGCAATCATGCTGAAAACAAACATAAATCAAATAAAATATACAATATTTAATTATATTATAATTATTCAAAACTGTAAACAATAATTATCTCCTGTGTGAAAAAAGTGGTGAAGTCAGACTCTCGGATATAAAGAGGTCTCCACATCAAGCATCGAGGCCTAGTCCCCACTAGCATACTGTGCATCGCACATAAGACTGCCAAATCAGGGATCACCTCGTACGACCATGCCGGTGAAATAATATAAATAATTAATAATTCTAGTCTTTTATAAATTAAAAAAAATAAATTAAAAATAAAAATTACAAACAATTACCTCCAACACCCAAACATGGTTGTATATATGCACTAAGGGCACCTTATCTGTCTTTGAAGATGTGATCATGTCAGACATCTGATGGAACAAGATACGGAAGGACCACGAGCCCCAAGGGAATGCCCTCCACTCGTGAGGTTTCTCCACCAATGAATAAACCCAGGGGTCTACGTGTCACTTCCCATCAAAGCACATCAGCATATGGTAATCAAAAAGAATCTTAGTGATCTTCACGTAATCATCAGCAGAATCACTCAGAACCTGCAGGTCAATCTTCATAAAATTAATGTGTAATTGATCTACAGTAGGCAAGGCTATGTAGTGAGAATACAAACAACCATCTTCCGGCAAATCATGCACCCCAGTAGGGTCAAAACACGAATCACCGAACCGCAGTCCGTTCATCAAGCAAAACTCCTTAGCACCAAGTCAAATGTTGGTTTCACCAACACGAAACCACAGGTCGTTTTCAGCTCCATCCACCTCAATCTCATGCGTGATCAGAGCCCACATAGCACGTATCGTGCTCTTCTTCCACCAGAAAGTGATAAATGGACAGAACGGTCCATCCCTAAATAACTCAAAAGTCTCTTCTCCGAAGCTAATCAATCTGATCTGAATATCCTCAAGAATGTCTCGATCGTAACAATTCATCGACCGCGGGACTTTTCCCTGGAAACTAGGTCTGATCCACTCCCAAATATGCAATTAAATAAAATAAAACATTTAAATAAAAGTAGAATTAAAAGAATTTAAATCATAAATTAAAAACAATCGAGATCTCAATATGCAAATCGAGATCTCGATATGCAAATCGACATCTCGCATTGGCCTAATTTAATTGAAGGAACATGAACATACAAGGGAGACTTGGACAAGTAGAAACAACCCTCAAACACTGCAATCATTGTAGTCGTGTCAGAAACAAAGAAGTATGTTGACATTATGGCAACACACTAAAAGGTTGACTTGGGCGGTGCACTTTTATGTGAAATAGCGAAAGAGTGGCGTACGACATCGCAAGGACTAGCACCACACCTTACCTAAAATACGACTGACAAGCAATGAGAAACCTATGACTATCGCATACATATAAAAAATATACGAGAGACGCCCTTGTATAAAGGGATACATGCGATGTACATCGATAATAGGTGGCAGGGAGCAACCCTGGGAACCATGTTCGAGGAAATGTGTAAACCACCGCAATAATAGTCTCTAACCCAGAGGTAGAGAATCATGACGAGAAATATCCCGCTTATGGTTCCTTTATATTGACGCTACCCTAGACTAAAAAAATGAAATAATAAGGCTACATTACGAACATCATACCAGTTCCACATGCAAGCAATATTAACTTTCGTCTAAAAGTTAGTCAACACACACATGAAAATGGAAACAAACACTAACATCGACAATCGCTAATAAACCACTAAAATAATGTTCTTTGAAACACTATTTGGGCACAAGTGTGAAATACAACCACACGAGAACGAGTGAAATAAGGAGAACCACCCCTGATATATTGCCCGTAGATCCTTCTAGCATGACTCCCCACGTTATTAAAACTCTGACCCAATCAATTATTTGATCTAGGGTTGTCTAATGATCTTATCAAATGAGTCTGATAACCATAAGGAATGGCGAGAACACTCAAGTTCTCATAAGAGGATATTTATCTAAATATTGAGATGAAATATCCTAAGTATAGCTACAGAAAATGAAGATCAAAGATCATATAAATCTTTCTCTATGAGTTTTATTTGAAATTTCTTCAAACTATCCTTGACTATAAATGAGTACGTCGTGTAGTAAATGATTATCAAGAATAATTCAATTAGCTCTATATGTCAACTTTTGGAACATGCATTTATGCTCCATTGTTTGGGTGAATAATCAGATCCATTGTGAAAATGTGATTCTATACCAGGCCCCCAATGTCAAGGGAGGCAGAGATTATACTTGAAGGGAAAAACTCAAGAGCTTATAAATGAAAGTGTCTCATTAGTCAAAATTCTTTGATGATATCCTGAGTCTACAAATACCGAATGAGATGTAAATAACGGTCTGAAATCTGAGCTTTTCGACAAAAGTCCTAATTTTTGAGGACGAAAATATTTGTAAGGAGGGTAGAATGTAACACCCGTAAAAATTTCATTGCTCTCTGTAACTATTATTTTGTTTTTATTATTTTTTTAATTAGTTGCGCTCTCGCAGTGCCGCTTTAAATTGTAGAAGGTTATCTAGAGCCTTAGAATCAAAATTTAATAATAGAATTTTCCCAGCTCACATATTTATTATAGAGACAACTCCAATAGAATTCCACAAATTAATATTTATACCTCGCCTCGATAGTTTTATTATTTGATTAGCTTGGACCTGATCGTATAACTCTTGTATTTGGAGACATGAATTTCAAATTTAATTAGTGGAGAACAAATTGAAATTTATTATATTTTTATTTGAGATGTGGTATTTTATTCCATGAATTAAATTATTTGGGGCTATAAACCCTAAACCCTTAATTATGTGGTATTTGGAGCTTGAAATTGACGCCTCTTTTTGTGCCCTAGTGCTGAAAATTCTCAGCACACCAAGTGTTTGATTCTTGAACTCTTTCACTTCCTTTACATGCTTTTGGAGTTGCGTGTTTTAGAGCTTAGGTTTGAGGTTTGATGTGTAAATTAAATATTAGTTGGAGGATGTGCATAATTGTGAAATTATTGTTGGTTGGTGTCGATTTGGTGTTACTGTTGTTGCGACATTTATAATTTGATAATTGCATGCTACATAGTAGTTGGAAACCTAAGTAGAATATGAACAACATATCTTTTTTACATGTTATTGATCTATGAAAATATGTGTTGGGATGCTACATTGATGTTTGAAATATTAGTGATGCACTTATGTCATACATGTTAGACACTAACTCCCATGTTGACAGCTCTCAGCCCGTCAATATTTTCAAGTTTTCAGACATAGAAATAATCTTATAAAATCATGAAACTTACATATTATAAAACTATATCTTCTTAGGAGCGTTTTGATAGGTCATGAGCATTAATTGGAGTTGTACATCAAAAGTTATGTGCATTTGAAGTTCATGTGTGAAATATGCAACAAAGTGTAAAGTTATATTTTTAAAACATAATTTCATGTCATTTTAGCTTTCGTGGATTTTTCCTAGTACATTAGACATATATACGAGAACTCCTACAAATTATTAGGTCCATATATTTAAACATGAATTAATTAAAAATCATGCATCCTTCAGCCCTATTTTAGGTGAACTCTGTTTTTGGATCATAAGTTTATAGTTGTCACGAATGGTGGGATGTCTTTTGATAAAATATAATTACATGGTGTCATTCTTTGATGTTTATAGTTGTTTACTGAAAATGGATAAGTCCAAAATGATTTTTCTTGTATTTATCAAAATGGTCTCATTTCAGCCGAAATGTTGAAAATTTGCCTAAGTACAGAAAATGCATTTTGGGGCAGCTTTTTACCAATTCATGTCTTTAACTCGATGACCTACCAAACCAAATTAACCAAAATACCTTGAGACTTAGTATTCATGTTGATCGATGCAAAACCTGCACACAGATTATAGCAAAGGGCAAATAAATTTATAGAGAATCCGACGGTATGACGAACCCACAGGGATAGTGCAACGAGAGCAATTTATATACTGAGTATAGTTTTTCAATCCTTGTTTGGGAAAATCCAAAATTGAGGGGGTTTTGTGTTTAAGAAAATACTTGTAAAAGAAATTCAAGTTAAATAAAACACAGATCCTAGGGAAATATACCAATCTGGTCACTATGCAAGAACAAACAATTCAAACTCATAAAAGACATTTAGGTGGAAAATCTGGTGAAGTGGAATTAATTCCTTAGTCGGGCAATTAAAACCTAGACTATTAACTAGTGATTATCTCCTCTCGGTCTCAAAAAATAAGTTAATCAATCTCATAAAAATTCAAATTAATCCTGCAAATGAATTCTTATTTGTTAGATAAAAAACCAATTGCATTAAACTCTCACTTCCTATTAATTAATTTTCACCTCTCGGTCCATCAATTAATAACTAAAACCTATTCCAATTTTCATCTCTAGATCCTTCAATTGAAAATAGCTTTGAAATAAAATCAAAGAGTTTAAACCAATTTAAAGGGTTGAATAGTTCGAATCAAAACATATATCACAGATGGAGAAACCCTAGAATCTGATAAAGACTTTAGCCTAGCATATAACATTGAAACACAAATTAAAGATTGCATTAAAGTAAAAAAAATACAAGAAAATAAAGAGGTTTGGTTCCAGCAGTTAAAAACTTGAAAAACTAAAGAGTAAAATTAAACTATAAACTGCAACAAAAACTGAGAACTAGAACTGGAACCCTTATAATGAACTAAACTAGAGTTTATATAGTGGTAGGATTGTGCTCTTAAAAGTAGGAATTCATGGAATGTGGTATTTTCTTCTCCAAATTCATCCATGTTTTCATTTGGCAACTTCCTTCTTGATCATTCTCCAAAAACGTGCGAAAATTCCAAGCTTTATTCCTAAAACACGCGTGCGTCGACTGACATGAGTGATGCGTCGATCGACACAAACTCCTCAATCTCGATCTTGCCTTGGCTCGAAGTACTCCTGCATCAACACACTTGCATCGACCAACACAAGGGTTGTGTCGGTAAACACAGACGATTCTGCAGGTCGATTGACATGCTTCCCCCGTCGGTCGAAACAGACTCATTTATGGCAAATTGTTTTCATCTTCTTGGCCAACCTTGCTCTTTCTCTTTATTTTTCCTACAAAACCTTGCACCACAAGCATCATACCCTCTAAAGTACACTCATGCTCAAATTATTCATGAAAACAAACAAAAATGAATAAAAGAAATAAGAAAATAATGTGATAAGTGAGTAGAAATATGAGCTTATCACATGTTTAGATTGTCTTGATAAAATTTGGTTGCGTTCAGCGACATGGAATGAGCGCATTAATAGTTGCATTTCTACATGTTTATGATCATGAATAGTTTGTTCGACACCACATAAACTGTGGCCCTCGTGAGTCTGATAATTTAAGAACATTACTACATTAAATAATGAAGGATATGTAGTTTATGAATTAATATCAGCCCCTAACGACATAGGTGGTACTTGTGGTAGATCGGCGAGCATTTGATGTCAAAACTGAAAATCATGTACGTATGCCTAATTAATGAGTTCGCTACGACTACACTGGTACATGATTAAGCCTGATTCTCTCCATGTATATGTTCCCTAACATGTTAGTACCATGTCTTATGAAAATGTGCATAATCCGAACACTGAAACTATGTTTAATGCACCATTTCCTCTCGACATACCAATCTTCCAGCTTTTTGTAAAACCAATTTAATCCACCTCGTGTATGTATTTGAATCCTGATGTAATTGAACCATTTCAGATGTGACTCCGTTTATTTAGGTTTATTGTTGATCCTATGATGTTTGAATCATGTGATAATTGTATGAATTCAAAGTATCGATTCTAGGGTTAGCAACTCGCTAGAACGATGCATCGATGTCATAGTAACTCGAAACTATTTTCCTTCTAGGAATTGACGAAAATGTCAAAGGGGCATCCACAAGTGGAACTAAATAACAGTTGATCCTACTTGACATAAGGTGACTTTCTTCCTATATAAAATTTAAAAGATTGATCACTTTTCGAAAAATCTTTTTAAATGAAAGCATGATGTTTGTTTTGCTTTGATAAAAGTGGTATGTCAGTAAAAATGGTTTTGGTACCATAACATGTATGTTATATTGAGAAATTTTATTTAACGATCGGGTCGATGTATTCCTCTGCGAAGGATGCAAGACCTAGTGGACTTTTGGGACAGTTGGGACTCCCACTAGTAACAGTGAACGACGAGCGGCCACTCCCATATCACTTGAATGAATGTTGATAAAAATTGATGTTTGGTACCATGAATGAGTTGGGCATTGTAATACCCCGCATGTAATTAAACTTATGTAACGACAACTCGTTGAATAAATAGAATTTTCCCTTAATTTGAGTATTTCTTTTATGTTGCGAGCTTTCGGATCCATTTAATCGCGATTGAATAATCGAATCACTAAATCAAAGTTGATTTAATTTTTTAGTTTTGAAGGATTTATTAAGGCTAAATGGATTTAATAAGATGGAATAATTGTTGGAGTTGAAACATGATGTAGTATATAGATTATTTTGGAGAATGATATGAATTATTGAGAAGTTAAATATTAGTACATACATATGTATATATATGCATATTCATATGTATGTATAGAAGGATAATATTAGACAAATATATATGATGAATTACTCTTATTTCCACACTTGCCATTTCAAGCTAGAGAGAGAGAAGTTGAGAGCTTTATCTCCATCCCAAAACCCTAAACCCGCCACCTTCCCGGAAAAATTCTGGGCAACTCCGGCCACCCCTGACCAAGCCGCCACCACCATTATGAAGCTCTCACTCCCAGCTTTCTAAAGAGCTAAGGTGGACGCCGTGAGGTGTAGAATTGAGCAAGTTATCAAAGAGAGAAGGTAGTGCATTTCTCACATTTGATTTTCCAGGTTTTGATGTTAGAGTGTGTCTAATCGGCTATTGGTTCAAAATTTGAAGCCATATTCATGTTCCCTACCTTCTAAGGAGTGTTCGGGTACCAGGAGACACGAGTTTAGTCGCCGGAATCGAGCTCCACTGCCGTGAGGAAGTTTTCCGGTGAGCTCATTTTATACCCTAATTTCTTACATGTTTTCCGTGTTTGGAGTCATGAATCGTGGTCTAGGATGTCTAGGGATCTTAAAAATGTGTTTGCATGCGAGTTTGGATGGCTAGAACGGAGTAAATAGGGAGTTGCAGGCGTGAGTTTCCGTCTCGCCGGAGAAGAAGACCCGTCTCGACCGAGACGAGTCTCATCTCGATCAAGACAGGTGTCTCGATCGAGACAAGCTTGGTCTCGGTCGAGACAAACATTTCGGCCGAAATAGCCAGAGCACGGTCGAGATGAGCATCCCGCCCGGGATATATTTATCTCGGTCGAGACAGCCACTTCGACCGTTTTGAAGAGGATCGATCGAGATCTCCATCTCGACCGAAATGGTCTTGGTCTGGGTCAAGACAACCATCCCGACCGAGATGGTTGTGACCAGACCAAGACAGCCATCTCGACCGAGATGGTTGTGTCTCGGTCGAGGCAGCCATCTCGACCGAGATGGTAGTGTCTCGGTCGAGACAGCCATCTCGACCGAGATGGTTGTGTCTCGGTCGAGATGGAGTGACAATTTACCAAATGTTATGTATTCATTCTGTTTTCGATCCGTTTCAATTAGTAATCAATCCCTGAGTTTATACTATGTTATTAGAAGCATGTTAGGTGTAAAAGCATGAGGTTCCTTGTGGTTTGGTCGTTAATTCGAATCAAGGGAAAGATCATAAGAGTTTGGTTGAATGTTGAGTTGGTTGAGTTCATCGTTGTCCTAGATCATCCTTCCTAATTTGGTTATCCCTGATTATTGTAGGAGGATAAACGTTGAGGAAAGATAAGCTCATTTAGCGGGAAAACATTTATTTTCAAAGTCTAACACTAGGTGGGAAACTATTTGAGTATAAAATGAAAACGTGTTTTCTTTTCAAAATGTGTTAAAATGTTTAACTTTTAAATGATATGCTATGCATGTTTTGTGCTATTCTATTTGTTCTTTGTCGATTCCCATCGGCAGATGTTCTAGAACTCATTAAGTTTGAAGTGGGGTGAAAAGCCCCCACAAGATGTGAAGTGGGGTGAACAGCCCCCACATATTTTGAAGTGGGGTGTACAACCCCCACATATTTATGAAGTGGGGTGAAAAGCCCCCACATGTTTTGGATCCAAGTGTGGTTATAAACGATCGGGTCTCATAGGTAAATTATGAGACTAGTGCACTTAGATGGCAGTAGGTTGAGTGAGTATTCAGTCCTAACTGATCATCGTAACTTAGAAGTCGGCCAACTTCCAGTTACAACACTGTAAACAAATATAATATCATGTAAAATAGCACGCGTGCAAATGAAAATGATTTGGATAACACGATTTCTTTCAACAAAACCCCGTGTCTATCTGTGTGCGTTGCATAGCATTCTCTTATATAAATGTATGTTTTCGGGCATGTTTTCCATTGGGTACATTAGAACTCAGCCCCTCGTATTGTTTCTAAAATATGCAGGTTGAGCAGCGAGGATGGGAGTACAAGGGGTGTACACAGGCGAGGTGAAGATTGTCAGATTTTAAAGATCCTGAGATATGCATCTTCATATGCATATCTCCACCATGTTACACACACCGCTGCTACACGCTCTGTTAATTCCTTCCCATTTCAGAAAATATTTTGTGTAAACTGATGATTAATATTTGCGAGATCCTAGACTCGATGTTTTGGAATTTAAATGCTATTTCCAATTGTTCATTTAATTATTTAAGTCTTCCGCTGATTTTAAATGAGAAAATTTTTGGAAAAACATGATCATCAATGTAACGCATCCTAAAATTAGGGAAGGTCAGTTGGGGGCATTACAGAGGTGGTATCAGAGCCAGGTTTTTCGTTTAAATGATTTGAAATTGTTTTGAAAACCCCGAGTCTTAGAAGTGTTTTAACTTGAGATTCGATTGAAGTGTCTGCTCGTGTTTACACCCTACTCCATCCTGCGCCACCTGAGGTACATTTTAAAATTTTAAAATTTCCTGCTTGCAATTTGAGTATGATTTGAATATCTTGAAAGTGTTTTGAGTATTGATTGAAAGTGATTTGAGAAGTTGAAAGGAAATAATATTTATGCTGAACAGGGAGGTTGAATTGTGTTGTTTTCGTGTTAAGCAAGAGTGCTAACACTGATTATTTGATAAATTGAGTTGAAAGTAATGGATTTTTGAGAACGAGAGTTGAAAGGTTGTGTGTTTTGAGAAAGTTTTGAGATTGTGAAAGTTTTTGGAAATTGTTTAATTTGGCACCGGTGAGGTGACCCTTTTTGAAAGTGTGGTTTGGAAACTGATTGAATTGATTCTTGAAATTATTGCAAGCAGTGTAAATTTATGGTGTTATGGCTATAGATGTGCTAAATTGTGTATTGAGCTGAAAGTGTGGTGTATTTTTGGCGTTGAAATAAAGGTTAATTAGGATGGATCAGGACTAACTGGTAACTGCAGGCCTTGAAAAGGCATTGACTTTGGGTTGGTTGGTGGTTGTAATCTTTATGTTGTAAGGGTGGAGTAAAACAACACCCGTGGTTGTTTGAACTTAGAACTTGACTTTTGGGTTGTGAAATTGAAAATTTCCTTGATTGGTTTGATTAAGTAGTAAGAGTGAGTTGACTTGTGGAAACCTCGGCATGGTGTATCGGAGGCCAGTAGTCGCCCCGAGACACAGAGTGTGTATGGTGTCGTTGTTTTGTTGACTTTTGTGTATCGGAGGCCAGTAGTCACCCCGAGACACCGGAGATTAGTCAGACAGTTCAGGGAGCATCAACCATTTTCTGAGGAGAACCTCGTGGCTGACCTAGCAAAGTACCTGGAGCTTTTGGAGAGAGTTAGATACCATGGTGTGTAGGGGTGTAATCGAACCGAGTCGAGTCGAGTAATGTTGTGCTCAAGTTTGACTCGTTTAGTTTCGAGTCGAGCTTCGTGCTTTTCTATCGAATACTTTGATGTTCATGAACTTTATCGAGCTTTTATCGAGCCTAAACGAACTTTCTAAATTTAAAATATATTTAAGATTTTCATTATTATTTTGAATAGAATATTATTTATTCCAAAAATAATATCATATTCATGATCAAATTCTAGATTTTTTTCATTATTAGATAGATTTATCATTATTGTTACTCTTAAATCATGAAAATAATATTTTTATAAAAGTAATTATTTTATATTTCTTACTAATTTTAGCTAACGAGCCTGCTCACGAGCTCACGAGTCGAATACTATGATGCTCAAGTTTGGTTCATTTAATAAATGAGCTTTACTAAACGAATTTGAACGAGCTTTTATCGAGTCGAGATCCGAGTAGCTCACGAACAGTTTGGTTCATTTAAACCCCTAATGGTGTGACTGACCGGGAGGCGATGGAGAAGGTTCTCAACCTTATGCCGGATCGATGGACTAACTGGGTGATAATGTTAGTTGATTTGCATTGCGACAGAGTTTCAGGCACCGCGAAGAGTTTTTTACTTTTCATGGCAGACCTGATACGGAAGGTTATTGCTGATGGAGACCCTTCACCAGCTTCTTCTAGAGGCACTCAGACGTCTAAGACCAGAGCTACATCGCCGCAGTGGACTCCAGCCTCACCACCTGCACCTTCTGAAGCTCATATTTTACCTTCACCTGTGCCTGCCTATGACCCATATAGCTTTTGTGACTTCTCCACGGCATCCGTTCAGTTCCCGCCGCAGCACCAGGATCCGACGAGACCTCTAGGATGTCATGGTCCGCCCGCATCATCTTTTCAGCCATCGCAGCAGGATATGGAGGGCCCAGTCGGGCTAAGCCAGCACCGGACTCAGGAGGGATAGTGCAGAGATGTGGTCGAGACTGACCGAGAGTGGTTGGGAGGACATGTTTGGAGGCTATGGGACTAGTCATGGCTACGGGACTATGCATGCGCCGATTTGCTTATCCAGTGATACTGAGGGTAGTAGGGAGAGAAGAACAGTGGTCCAATATAAGGGTAAAGGGAAGATGAAGACTAAGGATGAAGAGGATGAGGAGGACCCGTCTGAGGGATCCGAGTGAGAGATGTTATGGCTTCCATATTTTTAGTTGTTATGTATTTGGATTTGACATCTTTATGATGTTATTGTTGTACCTTTGTTATGTTTTGTGGATCTTTTATGTGATGTATGGTGAGAGGATTATTGTAATTCAGTTTTATTTTGATATTGATGGGTTGTCTTTGATTATGCTATTGATGATGGTTGTTTAGAGCTTTGATTTGGTGATGGATGATGTAGTTGATTATTAAGGTGGATGTTATATTATGAGGTTTTTGTGAAGTTGCTAATTGGTGTTGTTTTGCAGAGAAAGATAATGGAGTTTTTAGATCAAGGAAGAGGTAGAGGCCGCGGCCGAGGTAGAGGCCGAGGGCGAGGTCGTGGAAGAGGCCAGCGAGGCAGAGGTCGCGGGAGAGTCAACCCGCAGCAGGAGTACAAGAACCCGAACTGGGAAGAGGTTCCTGTGAATCAGGGATATGAGGAATACGAGATACTGTCTGACGATGACAGTGTGGCAACACAGCACGAACATTTTCCACCACCACATGGAGGAGCAGCAGAGACTTCCTCAGTTAAATGGGTGGAAACCTTTAGGAAGCAGCAGCCTCCCACGTTTGACGGGACAGGAGGCCCAGTGGCTGCGGAAGACTGGGTTAGAGAGCTCGAGAAGATTTTCAGGCACATGCGGTGCTCTGAGTCGGAGAAAATCAACTGTATGTCTTATCAGTTGAAAGGGAAAGCAAACAGATGGTGGGAGACGTATGTGAAGTCAGTGGCACTGGAGGAGAGAGCCCAACTGAATTGGGATAAGTTTAAGGAAGCTTTGTACGAGAAGTACATTCCGAAGCAATACAAGAGAGAGAGAGAGAGAGAGGTAGAGTTCTTTTCGTTTGAGCAGGGGAAGTTGTCAGTGGAGGACTATGACACCAAATTCGGTGAGTTGCTCCAGATGGCGCCGCATTTGGGGGATACGCCATAGAAGATGGCTGACAAGTTCAGAGAGGGACTGTGTGAGGATATTCGCACCCAGCTTGCAACGATGAAAGGTTTGAGTTATCAAGAACTGCTGAGTCATGCTTTGGACATAGAGGCGTCCAAGAACAAGAAGAAGATGCCCGAGTGGGAAGTGCAGGAAGTGCAAGCACCAGCCCCAATTCAGAAGAGAAAGTGGGAAGAGCCGCCGAGGCAGTTTGTGCAGGGTCAAGGCAGTCAGAAGCGCCAAGATCACGGCCGACATCAGAACTTTCAGGGGAGGAATGACAATCAATACAATCAAAGAAACAACCCCCAGAAGGCCCCAAGGCGTGATCAGAGAGATGCAGGCCCACAGAACTGTCAGAGGTGTGGTAGAAGGCATAACGGGGACTGCCAGCGAAATGCAGTGAGATTTTTCAACTGCGGGGGCCATGGCCACTATGCCAGCCACTGTCCGACACCACAGGCAGAAGGTGAAAATCGCCAGAACTTCCAGAGGTCGGCAAATCAGCAGTTAAGAGTGATCAGGGGCCATCGCCAGCCTTAGAGGGGAAATGTTGGAAATCGAGGAGGAGGAAGGCAGGGTAACCAGGCTCCACCAAGGAATCAGGAGGGGAACCAGCAAGGTGGAGATGGACAACCAAGGAGGGCTAGAGCGTATGCCTTGGATGGCAAGCAAGACGAAGGAAATTTGGCAGGTATGGGATGCATTAATGATATACCTGTTATGGTATTATTTGATCTAGAGCATCGCATACATTCATTTCGTCTGCATGTGTTGAAGCACAAGAACTTAAGGTAGAAAATAATAGCCAAGACTTGAACGTAGCGATACCTTCAGGAGAAACCATTATTTCTACCTTAGTTTGTCGATATTTAGGAATTAAGTTAGATGAGAACGAAATTCGAGTGGCAGAGCTGAATGTGCTGGATATTCACGATGTGGATGTAATCCTAGGAATGGATTGGTTGTCAGAGAATAAGGCGACGATCTTATGTCGCGAGAAGAGAGTGATTATTCCGCAGCAAGGAAATGAAGAGTCATTCTTATATGGGTTCAGGAGAAGGCAGAGAGTGCCGAAGATTTCAGCAATTCAAGCATCTAAATTGTTACGTAAGGCAGAGAATCAAGCCTTTTTAGTGTATTTGGAAGGGGAGGAGAAGCCAGAACTAACAGTTCAAGATGTGCCTATAGTGAGGGAGTTCGAGGATGTGTTTTCGAAGGAATTACCAGGGTTACCGCCAGATAGGCAGGTGGAATTCACCATCGATTTGGATCCGGGGTCGACACCAATTTCCAAAGCGCCGTACCGTATGGCCCCGTAGGAATTGCAAGAGTTGAAGGTCCAACTCTAGGAGCTGTTGGATATGGGTTATATTCGGCCTAGCGTTTCACCGTGGGGAGCACTAGTTCTTTTCATAAAGAAGAAGGATGGGTCGATGCGTATGTGCATTGATTACCGGGAGCTGAATAAGCTAACGCTAAAGAATTGATATCCGTTACCAAGAATTGATGATCTATTTGATCAGATCAAGGGAGCAAAAGTATTTTCTAAGATCGATCTTCGATCCGGGTATCATCAGTTGACGATCAGAAAGGAGGACATTTCATAGACGGCGTTCAGAACCAGATATGGTCATTACAAGTTTATAGTGATGCCGTTTGGACTTACAAATGCTCCGGTAGTGTTCATGGATTTGATGAATCAAGTATTTCACCCGTATCTCGATAACTTTGTTTTGGTATTTATCGATGATATTTTAATATACTCGAAGAGCGAAGTAGAACACTAGCAACATCTGAGAACGGTGTTACAAACCTTAAGGGATGAGAAGTTGTATGCAAAATTCAGCAAGTGCGAATTTTGGCTGAGAGAAGTGACATTCTTGGGTCACAGTGTTTCGGCTGATGGGATCAAAGTGGATCCAGCCAAGATTCAGACGGTGATAGACTGGAAATCACCGACGACGCCGAATGAATTTTGCAGCTTTCTTGGTTTGGCCGATTATTATAGAAGATTCATCGAGGGCTTCTCAAAGATTGCGAATTCGATGACGCAATTACTTCAGAAGGGTGTGAAGTTTGTATGGACGAAGGAATGCGAAGAGGGCTTTCAAAAGTTGAAGCAGTTGTTGAGGACCGCACCTATCCTAGTCGTGCCTGAATCAGATAAGAATTTTGAGGTTTATATTGATGCATCCAAGAATGGGCTAGGTTGCGTGTTAATGCAAGACGAGAAGGTGATAGCTTATGCGTCGAGGCAGTTAAGACCGCATGAAGTGAATTATCCGAACCATGATTTGGAGTTAGCTGCCGTAATCCATGCATTAAAGATCTGGAGACACTATCTCTATGGGGTGAAGTGTGCCATATTCACTGATCATAAAAGTTTTAAGTACTTCTTCGAACAAAAGAATTTAAATATGAGGCAGAGAAGATGGTTAGAACTCGTAAATGATTACGATTTAACGATAAACTATCACCCAGGCAAGGCTAATTCAGTAGCCGATGCCTTGAGCAGGAAAGGAGAAGCACAGTTAGGCTGTATGCTTACCATAGAAGGCAGTTTGATCAGAGAGTTTGAGAAAATTCGTCTAGAAGTAATATCGCCTTCGGAGAGAAAGAAGTGTGAAGTAGCAGTTTTGACCGTGGTGCCAGATCTAAGAGAAAGAATTGTAAAGGCACAAAGAGGAGACGCAGAAATTGAGAAGCTGCACAAGAAATTGAGAGTCAAACCGGTGGGAGAATATCGGGAGGCACCTGATAAGGCTTTACTGTTCAGAGACAGAATCTTAGTGCCAAATAGTGAGGAGTTGAGGAATGAAATTTTGAGTGAGGCTCACGATACGCCGTATACCGCCCACCCGGGAAGTACTAAAATGTACCAGGATCTGAAAACCAAGTACTGGTGGGATGGCATGAAGAAGGATGTAGCCTTATATGTGGAGAAATGTCTGGCATGTCAACAAGTTAAGGCATTACATCAGTGACCGTACGAGAAATTGCAGCCGCTAGACATCCCTGAATGGAAATGGGAACATATCACAATGGACTTTGTGACTGGGTTGCCAAGGTCACAGAAAGGGAATACCGTGATATGAGTTATAGTGGATCGTCTAACGAAGAGTGCTCACTTTTTACCGATCAGATTGAACTATGGGTCAGACAAGTTGGCTCAAATATATGTCCGAGAGAATGTCAGACTGCACGGAGTGCCGAAATCTATTACGTCGGACGGAGATGCAAAGCTCTGATATGTGCGTAAAATGACCTATTTTTCGATGTGTGAGCGTGCATGTTTGCGGCCATTTTACTCTCATATCATATGCTTTTGTTGTTCTTTTGTTGTGTTTTCGTGTTTTTGTGTTTTGAATGTTGTAGGATAGGTTTTGAGCATAAACTAGCATTTTTGGTGGAGTTTTGGAGGAAAATCGCACGAGTTTGGAGTTTGGAGGCGTCGACCGGCCGAGCCAAACTGGACAGAGAGCTCGACCGGCCGAGCCAAGCAGGACCGGCCGAGCCAAGCTGGGCAAAGAGCTCGACTGGCCGAGCTGAGTCTGCTCGATCGAGCCTGGCCAACAGAGAAGTGGCTCGGTCGAGCCAAATCCGGTCGGACGAGCCAGATCGGGATTTCCCGCAATTTAGCGGTTTCCAGCTTCGACCGGGCGAGCCATACTTCGACCGGGCAATTCGAGGCCCTGTTTGCTCGTCTATAAAAGGGGAAAATTCAGTTATTTGGAGGACTTTTGCCATTTTTTACTTAGATCTAGTTAGGAGTTCCCCTATATTCCAATTTCCATCACGATTCCATCTCAATCCTAGAGTATCAAGGAGCTAAATTCATCAATCCTTGGAGGAGAATTGAAGATCTAAGGGGCTAGATCAAGACCTAACAAATCCAATTGGGGAAGATTCCACTTTCTACTTATCAATTGTAATGGATGTATTTGATTTTAACTTTGTATTGTTACAATTGAGAGGTATGATGCTCTAATTCAATTTGGATGTTGATTTGAACAAGGATGCATGAAAATTAAGGTTGATAATTGTTTGTTTACTTTCCTTTGAGAGCTTGAATTGCACTAGAACTTGTTCCTTACCTCTTAGGTGTAGGTAATAGCCAACTTAGGAAGTAGTTGACGTGAACGCTGCAGCCAACACGCGGGCAGAATCGTCGTGAATAGTGTAGATTCATACGATTTTAGTTCCAATCCATGTGCGGTGTTAGGTCGTAGGGCAACAATTGACGTTCTATTTGGAGTGGTCTAGGGCTTAATAACGTAGCTGTTTGCAAGTCTTAGCATCATCAACCGTTAGCTCACCGTGACAAGGGGTTAACGAGTGTATGGTCGATTGCTCAATCTCCTGGGGATTAAAATGTGTTTACATCAATGATTAACCTAATTGGATTACATCTACATTCATTTCAACATCCTATCTACCTCATTTGAGTATTTGCTTGTCTTGGTTTACCGATTTGTGGAGAGAATTGATTGAATGATGATTGTTGGTTTAATTCAATGTTTGTTATATGTTGTTAGCATAGGTTTAAATTGAATGCTTAGAATGATAGAAACTACTCAACGATTTTATCTTTCCTAGCTATTAGACTTTGCTATAGTATCTCGGTAATCTAGCGGGCGAAGGGATGAAGGACCTGGATTTGACAAATTTTATTCTTGTGTAGCTAGGAGTTTAATTTTGATTGAACTTTTAGCTGCATCAAGTTTTGGCGCCGTTGCCGGGGACTTCATTTAGTAGGTTGCTAGATATTGGGGGAAAAGTGAAGCTTGTAGGCTAGGTGTTTGTGTTATTGCTTGTGTGAACTTTTTGCTTATTGTTTGATAGTTGTTTTTCCTTTGTTTGATCAATTTGTTTTGGTTTGGTAATTGGTTCTTTTGTGGAGTTTGTAGGTTGTTTATGATCACGAGGTCAAAAGCTCGTGAGCTTTTGGAGAGGAAATTACAACAAAGGCAAGGAAATATTGAGATTGATTTGGAAATGGCTAACCAAGGAGAGGATACGGTTAGGATTGGAGAGTTAGAAAGACAGATTGAGTTGATGGAGGCTATACTAAATGAGAAGAATGGTCCTCGTAGACCACTTCAAAACCTTTTTCGATCTCAAGGGGAACCGATGATTGGAGGTTTTATGTTAGGAGTAAATGCCACGCAATTTGAGATAAAACCACAGTTGGTCCAAATGATACAGAACAATCAGTTTGGGGGACATGCAACCGAGGACCCGAATGTTCATATATCTCGATTTTTGGAGATCACAGATACCATAAAGATCAACCAAGTTCCCCAAGATCAAGTACGGCTGCGGTTATTCTCATTTTCTTTGAGGGACTCGGCGAGGAATTGGTTCGAAGGTTTAGACAAGTCAAATATTGCCACTTGGGAAGAATTAAGAGAAAAGTTTCTATTCAAGTTTTTTCCACCAAGTTTGACTTTGAAGAGAAGGGCTGATATAACATCGTTTGGGCAAAGGTACGATGAACCTCTTTATGAAGCTTGGGATCGGTTCCGAGAGCTTCTACACAAGTGTCCTAGACATGGTCTTTCCCGGAGTCAACAAATTTGCCAATTCTATGGGGGACTGAATTATGATACCAAAGTCATGATGGATGCTTCATCGGGAGGTGCATTCCTCGATCAAGAAGAGGAAGATGCTTGGAAGAAAATTGAGAAGATGGCCGAAAATAGTTTCCAATGGCCAAGGGAACGGAAAGATTATAGACCGGTGAAGTCGATGAATGATGCTAATGAGACTGAGGATTTCAAAGAACAAATCGCTGCCATGCAAAGGAAGCTTGACATGTTATCTACTTCGGCGAGTAGAAAAGAGGATATGATGATACTTAAGCCTGAGAATGCTTATCCGAAGAATGTGAATTTCGTCAATCAAAGAATGGGGTACAACAATCGACCTCAATACAACCCTCAGGGAAATATGTACTATCATCCATCCAACCGGTTTCACCCAAACTTCTCTTATGCAAATCCTAACAACGCTCTCAATCCTCAAATGCAATTGGAAGGAGGAGGGAGTAGTAGCCAAGGAGGATATGTTGGGGGAGGTAGTAGATATGTGAATCAAGAGATGAGGAGAAATCCAAGTGAAGAGATTGATAAGCGCTTTGAGAAGTATGACGGGATGTTCGCGGAGATCCAGCTGCAAATTTCCTCAATCGCCTAACAGTTAAGTGGCAAACACCAAGCTGGGAAATTTCCAAGCGACACGGAAGTTGTACAAAAGAAAAGTTGCAATATGATTGATGGTGGAGATAGAATGAATGAGAAATTGGAGGTCATGACTCCAAAAGTGGAAAGTGTGGAGATCGAAGAAGAAGGGAGTATAGTGAAGGAAGATGGAAAGGAGTTAGAAGTTGAGAATGTGGAAGAAAAGAAAGAAGAACAACGTGAAAATGTGCATTTCTTTGATTATGTGAAGAAAAGAGATATAGAGATGCCACTATCGGAAGAGATTGAACGTGTACCCATGTTGGATGAACTTGTTGGAGTTGAGGTAATCTTGGATGGTGAACCAAATGAATCGGGAAGTAATGAATATGAAGAGAAGAGCATAGCTAGCAAGAAGGAGGATCCGGGCGATTTTGTCATTGGTTGCAAAATTGGAGATGTGATAGTTGAGAAAGCCTTGTGTGACTCCGGTGCTAGTGTGAATATAATGTCATGGGACTTGTACAAGGAGTTGGAGGTTGGAAATCTTAAACCTACAAGTCAAGTCTTACAATTGGCAAATCATGCTCTCTTTTGCCCTCGTGGAGTAGTTGAAGACGTGCTTGTGGAGGTCTTAACATTCACATTTCCGGGAGACTTTCTCGTGGTGGACATGAAGAACAAGGGTGGCATTCAATTGATTTTTGGAAGGCCTTTCTTGCATACAGCTGATGCACTCTTCGACATGAAACAGGGGGAGCTCACTTTCCGTTGTTGTGGAAAAGAGGTTGTCTTTTCCCTACCTCCAAAGAGTTTGCATGAGTTTAAAGAGGAGAAAGTTGATAGAAAAAAAGGTTGAAGGACGTGCTCGACCCGGGATTAGACCTCATGGGGGACGATGATGAAGAAAAGGATGATCCGGGAGATTTAGATGAATACGATCAAGGTCGGACAAAGAAGGCTCTAGTGGATACGAATCCGCCTCGAAGTGCAAGAAGAAAGCTGTTCTTTCCGGAGGATCACGTGGTGATAAGTCGAGGTATGAGTTCGGGATCAGCACCATTTGATCATGATTGATTGGGAGGTATGGTCATCGAGCTATCGACGTTAAAAAAGCGCTTGTTGGGAGGCAACCCAATGGGTTTTTAATTTTGTTAATTTTCATGTTTGAATACTTGTTAGTTTTTCAATTTTGGTTGAATAATGTTGTTTAGTGTTTTATTGAGGATTTTTAATTGCTTGTGGATTTACAAGTTTGATTGGCATTGTGATTAAAGAGCAGAAATGATTGAGGCAAAGTGACCGGGATAGTGCAGGAATGAGTTCGAAAAAGGATGGTGGACAGAGCCATCGCTCGGCCGAGCAAGGCAGGCTCGGCCGAGCCAAATCGTGCCAGCCAAATGCGCTAGGACAGCAGCGTCGCTCGGTCGAGCCATCTGCTGCTCGGCCGAGCCACGCGCAGATTTAAATACTCGGGCTCGATCCCATTTTGCCCATTCTTCATTGCAGTTGAACTTTCTTTTCCAAAATTTTCTTTGACTCATTATCATCTTGGTGTGTGTAATTCTACTCTTTTGAAGTGCTATTGCTAACGAGCATGGACGTGGATTTCCTTCTTCTTCTATTTGCAGGCCCGAGGGATTTGATGATGATGAATATGCAAGGTTCATTATGTTGACACAAAGGCAAGTGGTTGGAACAACATATCTCTGTTAGGAAAGTTTGGAAGCTTTGGATTTGAAGAAGGATGTGTGGAAGTTGCTCACTCGCATGGGATGGAGAAAATTAATTCATGGGAGATGGCCGTCGTACGTGCAGGTGACGAGGGAATTCTTGGCCTCTGTTAAAGTAATACGGAGTGCAAATGGTGCTCCAGTTCTGGTAAAGTTTAAACTTGTTGGTCAAGAGTTTTCCTTGAGTAGACAGGATATTGATAGGATATTTGGGTGTTCAGTGGAATCTGTGTGTGCATTCGATGAGCTTAATCCTCTTGAATTGTGGAAATCGATTTCTGGAGTTAGTATTTCGGGTGATTTCGATGTGCAGTCTTGTAGGTCATTCATGATTAAGAATCCTATCATTTGGTATCTCCACCTTATGTTAGAAGGCTGGTCTTGTGGTTTTTATGGATATGGTGCTGTTAGTATGTCTGATTTCCAATTTCTGTTTGCGTTACTGCATGGGAGGCCCTTTTCTATTGGAGGATGGTTGATGGAAAATTGGAGCAGTACAATTGGTGCTGATAATTCGGTTATTTGTGGTGGGGGATTACTATTTCCTGGCTTGTGGTTGTGATATGTCGGGAGTATTCGCTCCGGGGTTGAGCCTTAACACAACTGCTCTAGTCACTAAAGCTTTTCTGGTTCCTGAAAAATTGGGTGTCTGTTATTTTTATAAGTTTGGAGATTTTGGGATTGAATTGCCTAACCGTGCGTTAACTGAGATTGATGATTCTGAGGATAGGTCTAACTGGTTGATGAGTACTGAAGCTCATCTGGATATGACTAGATTGGTGATGTCTCGATGTGAGGAGGTGCTTCCCAGACCCTGCCGCTACTGTTGTTGTGATCAGCCACCACAGGACCCAGCTGACTAAAGGAAGTGCGAGTGCACCGGGTACCTTTTTACAAACTTAGTCTCACTTGACTAAGTTTGGGGGGAGTGGTCGGTATCCGGTGCCCTCTTCTGGTTCACTCCTTTATCTCTATCTCTATCTTTAGTCTAGTTTAGTTTAGTTTAGTTTAGTTGAATTTGAATGATTTGGATATTCGATTGGGTTGTATAAAGATATTGATTTACCTTTACTTTGGTTTTGAACGTAGATTTGGATGATGATTTTAATGGTTTAATATGATGTGTTGATGGAATATTTTGGCGAGCTTGCATATGTTAATTCTTTCTATTTGGTTTTGGTATGTGGATGTGTAATGGTTTGGTATGAATGGTGGAGCTAGTGGATATTGCTTTATTTTTGTTGATGTTTGGTTTGTGGAAGTCGGTGGAAATGAGAACTCAATTGGCTTGTTTATGCTCAATAGTTTGGTGGTGTTTGTGTTGATTTGTAGTAGGTGCAAATAAGGACTGGAGAGCGGTGATCGTGCCTACTAATGGGTAACGCTTTCTATCGTTCTTCCTACCAATTAGTTTCATTATAATCGTTTTATGGCATGTAGATTGTTGTTAGGATTGTTGCGTGCTTGTGTGTGTGTGATGAACCCAAATAAGGCTTGAGATTTAATCATGATTTACTTAGTGAAGTTTGATGTTTACCTCAACCAATGATAGGGCGGAATCTGGTTTTCGAAGCATGTTTTAAGTTTAACTTTTGAATTGCCGAGTTTTGTATGTGGTTAATGCATAGGACTTGACAAAAAGCTGTAAGGTTTGAGCCATGATATTGTCATATCTATATTGTTTGTGAGTGGCAAGATTGAGAGTACGAGATCTAGAACTTGCATCCGTTCTCTATCTATTGGCATGAGTGTGTAACTAGAAAATGATCTTAGGCCATCGATTCTTAGTCCTACCTTTCACACCGGGAGTATAAGGTGATTGTTATCATAATTTTGCCTTTCATATCTTTGACCCCCGTGATTGAGCTTTATTGGTGAATTTTCTTTGATATAATTAGGACCATATTTGGGGGGAAAGAGTGTATGAGGGTGAATACGGTGATGAGAGTTGGGTTGGGAATTGATTGAATTTGTATTGATGGGAAATGTTGAGGCATGAAAGATATGGAATAAAGGATTGGTTTGAATCCTAGAAAATGTGGCACCAACAAAATTTACAAAATTTTTGGTGCAAGTATTTGAAAAAAAAAAAAAAGAGGCACCGATAAAATGAATGAATGATGGTGCAATTGAAAAATGATGAAAAAGAAAAGAAAAGAGAAAAGAAAAAGAAAAAAAAGTGTGTGTTGTGAAATGGAAAAAGCCTCGGGGTTTGTAGTGGTTCGAAAAGAACAAGTTTGGGGTTTTGGGAAATTGAGAAATTTAGTCACTTTGGCCCAAAACCACTCACCTTTTAGTTAGCCACGTTACAACCCGTGAAAAGACCTTTTTTATTCTAGAAACTAACTCGTTGTAGTATAGTGGTGAGAATGGATGCAAGCCTATGGAAATCAAGCTCGATATCTTGTGATTGTGTGAATCTCATCTTCCCTAAACACGTGAGGGAGTGCTTTCATTTCTTGTATCCATTTTTTATGAGTGGTTCATGTCCTTAGCATTAACCTTGTTACAAAGTTAGGTGATAATCTCGTTTTACTTGAACATGCTAAGATGATCTTGATGAACTATGAGGTATTGCACGAGGTAGATTAATGGCTTTACTTTGTTTTGATTGAGGACAATCAAAGCTTCAAGTTTGGGGGATTATGATATGTGCGTAAAATGACCTATTTTTCGATGTGTGAGCGTGCATGTTTGCGAACATTTTACTCTCATATCATATGTTTTTGTTGCTCTTTTGTTGTGTTTTTGTGTTTTGAATGTTATAGGATAGGTTTCGAGCATAAACTAGCATTTTTGGTGGAGTTGGAGGAAAATCGCACGAGTTTGGAGTTTGGAGGCGTCGATCGGCCGAGTGGAGCAGGACCAGCCGAGCCAAGCTGGACAGAGAGCTCGACCGACCGAGCCAAGCAGGACCGGCCGAGCCAAGCTAGGCAGAGAGCTCGACCGGCCGAGCTGAGTCTGCTCAACCGAGCCTGGCCAACAGAGAAGTGGCTCGGTCGAGCCAAATCCGACCGGGCGAGCCAGACCGGGATTTCCAGCAATTTGGCAGTTTCCAGCTTCGACCAGGCGAGCCATACTTCGATCGGGCGATCCGAGGCCCTGTTTGCTCGTCTATAAAAGGGGAAAATTCAGTTATTTGGAGGACTTTTGCCATTTTTTACTTAGATCTAGTTAGGAGTTCCCCTATATTCCAATTTCCATCACGATTCCATCTCAATCCTAGAGTATCAAGGAGCTAAATTCATCAATCCTTGGAGGAGAATTGAAGATCCAAAGGGGTAGATCAAGACCTAACAAATCCAATTGGGGAAGATTCCACTTTCTACTTATCAATTGTAATGGATGTATTTGATTTCAACTTTGTATTGTTACAATTGAGAGGTATGATGCTCTAATTCAATTTGGATATTGATTTGAACAAGGATGCATGAAAATTAAGGTTGATAATTGTTTGTTTACTTTCCTTTGAGAGCTTGAATTGCACTAGAACTTGTTCCTTACCTCTTAGGTGTAGGTAATAGCCAACTTAGGAAGTAGTTGACGTGAATGCTGCAGCCAACACGCGGGCGGAATCATCGTGAATAGTGTAGATTCATACAATTTTAGTTCCAATACATGTGCGGTGCTAGGTCGTAGGGCAATAATTGGCGTTCTATTTGGAGTGGTCTAGGGCTTAATAACGTAGCTGTTTGCAAGTCTTAGCATCATCAACCGTTAGCTCGCCGTGACAAGGGGTTAACAAGTGTAGGGTCGATTGCTCAATCTCCTAGGGATTAAAATGTGTTTACATCAATGATTAACCTTATTGGATTACATCTACGTTCATTTCAACATCCTATCGACCTCATTTGAGTATTTGCTTGTCTTGGTTAACCGATTTGTAGAGAGAATTGATTGAATGATGATTGTTGGTTTAATTCAATGTTTGTTATATGTTGTTAGCATATGTTTAAATTGAATGCTTAGAATGATAGAAACTACTCAACGATTTTATCTTTCCTAGCTATTAGACTTTGCTATAGTATCTCGGTAATCTAGCGGGCGAAGGGAAGAAGGACCTGGATTTGACAAATTTTATTCTTGTGTAGCTTGGAGTTTAATCTCGGTCAAGACAACCACTTCGACCGTTTCGAAGAGGATTGGTCCAGATCTCCATCTTGACTGAAAAGGTCTTGGTCTCGATCGAGACAACCATTCCGACCGAGAAGGTTGTGTCTCGGTCGAGACAGCCATCTCGATCGAGATGGTTGTGTCTCGATCGAGATGGAGTGACAGTTTACCAAATGTTATGTATTCATTCCATTTTTGATCCGTTTCAATTAGTAATCAATCCCTGAGTTTATATTATGTTATTAGAAGCATGTTAGGTGTAAAAGCATGTGGTTCCTTGTGGTTTGGTCGTTAATTCGAATCAAGGGAAAGATCATAAGAGTTTGGTTGAGTTCATCGTTGTCCTAGATTATCCGTCCTAATTTGGTTATCCCTGATTATTGTAGGAGGATAAACGTTGAGGAAAGTTAAGCTCATTTAGCGGGAAAGCATCTATATTCAAAGCCTAACACCAGGTGGGAAACTATTTGAGTATAAAATGAAAATGTGTTTTCTTTTCAAAACTTGTTAAAATGTTTTACTTTTAAATGAGATGTTATGCATGTTTTGTGCTATTATATTTGTCATCTGTCGATTCCCATCGGCAGAGAGCTATACTAATGAGTCTGGAACCAGGATTTTGCTGTGCTAGAGCTCATTAAGCTTGAAGTGGGGTGAAAAGCCCCCACAAATTGTGAAGTGGGGTGAACAACCCCCACATATTGTGAAGTGGGGTGTACAACCCCCACATATTTATGAAGTGGGGTGAAAAGCCCCCACAAGTTTTGGATTGATACGTGCGTAAAATGACCCGTATTTTGATATGTGAACATGTTTGTTTGTGGCTATTTTACTCCCGTATCATATGTTTTTGTCGTATTTTGGTTGTGTTTTCGTGTTTTGTGTGTTTGACTTGTGTAGGATAGGTTTTTGGCATAAACAAGCATATTTGGTGGAGTTTTGGAGGAAAATCGCAAGGTTTTGGAGTTTGGAGAGCTCGACCGGCCGAGCGGGTGCAGGACCGGCCGAGCGAAGCTGCAGTATTGGGTTCAGAGAGCTCGACCGGTCGAGCAAGTGCAGGACCGGTCGAGCGAGTGCGGACAGAGACTTGGCTCGGTCGAGCCATGCCTCGCTCGGCCGAGCCAAGTCAGTTCTTGGCGGTTGTTGGCGGTTTTTGATGGCCCGGGCGAGCCAAACTTCGACCGGGCGATCCGAGGCCCTGATTGCTTGCCTATAAAAGGGGAAGAGGCGGTTATTTGAAGAACTTTTGTCATTTTTCACATACGATAGCTAGATTTTTTCCTAGATTCCATTTTTCATTTCCAATTCATCATAATCCTAGAGCATCTAGGAGATTAATTCATCAATACTTGGAGGAGATTGAAGATTAAAAGTGGTGGATCAAGACAACCAAATCCAATTTGGGGAAGATTCTTATTACTCCTTTCAATTTGTAATGACGTTCATTGAATTCAAACTTGTAATTGTACAATTGAAAGGTATGAAGTTCTAATTCTACTTGGATGTTGATTTGGATGAGGATGCATGAGATTTAGGTTTGATTATTGCTTGTTTACCTTCCTCTTTGTGATTGAAGCATACTAGAGCTTGTTCTTATTCATCTAGATGTAGGTAGTTGCCAGTCTAGATGATAATTGACACAATCATTGCAGCCAATACGCGGATAGGCGTGTCGTGATTAGTATGACTTCTTGTGTTCCTTGATCCAATCCCTGTGCGGAGATAGGGCATAGGGCAATGATTTACGAGCTTTTAGGAGTGGTCTAGGGTCCGATAACGTGATGGTTTGAGGACGTTAGTATCATTTACGGTTGGTTCACCGTGACTGGGGATTGACTAGTGTAGGGTAGGAGTTCATCCAATTAGGAATTAAAATGTGTTTACATCTATGATTTACCTAAGTTGATTGCATCCAAGTTCATCTCGACATCCTATCTTCCTAATTTGAGCATTTGTGTGTTTTGGTTTACCAAATTGTGTAAGGAATTGATTGAGTGAATGTTAATTGATTGTTTGATTCATGTTAGTCTTACATTGTTAGCATAGGTTTACATTACTTGCCTAGTTGATAATAACTACTCAACGATTAATTTTGCCTAGCTATAAGATCTTTGTCGTAGTATCTTGGTACTCTAGCAGGCGAAACGGAGAAGAACCTGGATTTGATATTTTATTCTTTGTGTGGTTGAGAGTTTAATTCCATTGAACTTTTAGCCGCATCATGGATCCAAGTGTGGTTATAAACGATCGGGTCTCAAAGGTAAATTCCAAGACTAATGCACTTAGATGACAGTAGGTTGAGTGAGTATTCATTCCTAGCTAGAACAATCAAAACCCAGCACACACAAAAATCATAAACTCAAAACCTGGATAAAAAAACCTTTAGCTAGAAATAATGTTTAGCAATCCATGAAGTTGAATAACACCAGAGAAATCATGTGTAGCAGTTGCTCCCTCTTGGAGAGGATCCAAAGATAAAATTTTTAATCTAATCTAATTCTATTTAAACTAATGAAAAAGATAATAATAAATGAGAAATCGCCCAAAATATATTATTTAATGTTGGGGAATATTAATTACAAATCATAACAGCCAAAATCAGATAAGTCATTGAAGATCTAGATTCCAAATCCCGATTTTCAAGGAAAATCTGCAACTTTCCTTTTTCAGTCAAAACGTGAGCGAAGTGTCTTATTAAGGCATGAGTGTACTGCAGTATTTGCTTAAGGCGTGACCTCGGCAGTCCTGATTGCATATTCTTTCTACTTCTTTAGCAATCATAAAAAATGCTCACAAAATACAACGAAGTGTACTTGAGCTTGATTTTGACCTTCAACCACAAAAGCAACCAACATTACATTATTTCAAGCATTTAAGCATTAAAAATAAGGGAATCTAGATATGATATAGATAGCTAAAATCAAGCACATCATCTATTGTGATCACAGGTTTTATTATTTGTCTCGTATACTTGGTGATTGAATACTTTGGCTGCCTAAGTACTCTTTCGTACACTACATTATTGATTATTTCCATTTTTCAATTATTTTTGTTAAATGTCTCTTAAATATATTTATCAACATGCAGGAGTGTTGCATGGAACCCAATTCGGGTTGTGACATAAGCATATGCAAATTTAATATTATTTGTTCCTTTTAATTTTGGTATTAGCCTTTAAACATATTAAATTTATTATATTTCTATAAATTGCTTGTTTTAATTCTTATTTATTTATTTGTGTTTATTATATATATATATATATTATAATTAATTAATTAAACTTATAAAAATTCAAAATTAGTACGCTATGAAATAGCAACTAGTAAACTCGATTTATCTTAATTATATTATTTAAATAAATATTCAAATAATAATATTTTGTATGTATTAGTTTTCAATTATATCGTAATAATTTACTTTACTTAAAATTAATAATGGTTTTAAATTATAAATTTGATAAATATATTGGTGATATAGAAAAGTGTAAAATCTAGTGAGAAAATGAATATGTTTGTAACGCCCCTCGTAAATTTTAAATGTATTTATCGAATTTCCGAAATTTATATTTTGTCATCGAATTTAATTCGAAGCTATGCGATTGATTTGATTTGGAAATTTATTATTTTGGGGCATTTATTTAATTGACAATCTTATTTCAAGGAGAATAATTAAATATTAAATTAATAATTAACGTCGATAATTTATTTGATGACCCGACATTTTCATATCGGGATAATATCGATCGATAAATATTCGCGGGTAGACGAAATATAACGGTCTTCCGTGCAATGACGCGAAGAGATGTGGAGTTGACGTGAGGTGATGTTAAAGTGACTGATGTGACAAGCGAATGACAACCACTTTAACCTTTTTTACTTTCGGTAATTCCGAAATTATCCTCGCCTCCCTTCTATAAATAGAAGGCTTCATTCACAAGATTTACTTTCACTTTCTCTCATAATTTACTCCAAAGAATTTCTGGCGAACCTCCGGCGAAATTCCGGCGAGCTCCGACAAAGCTCCGGCGAGAAGTTTTTAAGGTAAAACAATACCTTTTCGGAACCCTCTCTTCGTTTCCTTTCCATTTCCAACCTTAGATTTCTATTCCTTTTTGTTTTGAAGTAAGAAATCAAGGAATCAAAGGTTGATCAAGCCCACGAAGCTCAACGAACGTCCTAGAGGTATAGATCGGACCTCCCTCTAGCTATTTTGTTGATTTGAACATGTTATGGTTTATGCCCTAGTTTATAAATGTCATGATCTAGGCTTGATATTGAGTTTATGAGTACGTATGCATGTTTAGCATGTTATATTATGAGCCTAGAGACGATATATCGACCTAGGAATCGATTTGTGTTGATTTTGAAGCATTTTTGGTATATTTATCCAATATGGTAATATTGCGGTTAAATCTCGATTCCAACATGTTTTGATGGTTTAAATCATTTCTAGACTCGTTATACTTGTTAGAAAACCATTTGGTGTTGTTAGAAATTGATTGGACGAGCCCGGATAACAGTTTGAGCCAAAAACAAGAATTTCCGCCGGAAGGCATGCAACCTCTGTTTCGGCCGATATAGACTCCATTTCGGTCGAAATGGCTATATCGGGCGAGATGAAGGCCATCTCGGTCGATATGTCCATATCGGTCGAGATGAACTTCATCCCGGTCGAGATGGCCGATTTCCATTCATTTCGGTCGATATGTGTTTCATCTCGGTCGATATGATTATATCGGTCGAGATGCACCTCATCTCGGTCGATATACTCATATCGGTCGAGATGTACTTCATTTCGGTCGATGCATCCATCTCGGTCGAGATGCACTCCATCTCGGTCGAGACAGAGTGAAATTTCCCACATTTTGTTCTTTCTTCGGCGGATTCGATTTATCTTTCATACCTTTCGATACCCTTCATACCAATCAACTCCAATGACATTTCCTTAAATTCTAAATCCTTCATTCAATTAATTCAAATCCAAATTGATTTCGTTTGATATTCCTTGTATCAATCGACAAAGTGATGTTATGTTGGTCCCGGTTTATCAGAGTGTATAACGTTACGCAGCGGAAATATTGAACTTATAAGTCTAACTTGCACTCTGTCCTGCTGGTTGCTCAGCTGGCTGGCTGACTGGCTGGTCAGCTGATAGCTCAACACTTAGAATATTTTAAGTCTAGTTTGCACAGTTATCAGTTTTCAGATATACACCAGCACTTGAGTGCTGGGTTTCAAATACAAATTTAAATACTGAAAGCAGATAAAGGCAAAGGATTTTTATAGTGGTTCGATCAACTGATCTACGTCCACTCTCCAGTCGACTCACTGGAAATTCACTATAAGAGCAATCAGGTACAAAGAGTCTTACGATCTATCTCCAGCTGGTAGATGCCCCGTCTACCAGTCCACTGGATCAACCGCTCCCGGTCCTTGTCCTTCTTCAGCTCTCGTCAGATGGATGGAGTGTGAGCACGTCACTTCAACCTCCTCCTCTGACTGGTTGGGTGTTGAGTTCTCCCAAGAACGTAAATCCTCTACGGCAAACTGCCCGTAATAACTCAAGAGCTGGCTGGCTCTAGAGCTGCTATGTTCTTCCTCAGAAAGAGAAAGAACACCAAGCGAGGTCTGTAACTTACAAGCTGGAAGCTTGAAGTCTCGTGTTTGAATAAATCAACACACGGATAGCCTTTAGAGAGGCCTCGAAAGTTGTAAGCTTTTACTTGCTTGAGCGTAATAAATTTCAGTCTTTCGGTAGGTAAAGAGTTGGCCAAGAAACATTGAATGTTGATGGATCCCAGGTATTTATAGCCGAGGGATCCCATTCAAATATTCTAGCCATTTGGACACATCCGGAAAAGTCTCTGTCCTCGCATGTCCTTCTGACGGCGGCAGGTAGGAATTTCCGGAAAGCGCCATATTTGTGTCTGCTTTTTCTGACACAGACCTCTTTGTGTCAGAACGGCATTATTTCGTCAGTACGAGGAATCGCAACTGGTGTCTTGAACTGATAGACTTTAAGGATATCCTTCCTTAAAGTCTTACTTTGTCAGTATATTCCTCAGACGAATCTTCTTTTTGTCTCTAAGACTCTGGGAGAACGAATCTTCAATTCTTCTGGTAACCTCCGACTGGTAGAACATACTGGTGATCTTGTGCTGGCAGTCTCTGCTGGTGACTTTCCTTAGCACAATCAAGGTCTACCAATTTGTCTGGATGTTAACCCTTTCTTGGAATCTCCCATGACTGGTGGCTTCACCGCTGGTGAATAGTGTCAGCCAGAACACGTATTCTGCTGGTAGGATTTGTCAGCCTCCTGCTGGTGAAATCCTTCCAACTGGTGAACAGTAGCCAGTCATTAGCTCTTGACTCCACGCTGATGAACAGTGTCAGCATGGGTCTGTCAGTCGTCTGCTGGTGAAATCCTTCACCAGGTAAGAGATTCTCATGCTGATGAACAGTGTCAGCATGAGTCTTGATCAGCTACGACTTACAACTCAAAAGACCTAAACAGGACTTTACATTTGAGACTAGAGCTATTCTAGAGACAAACTGACGCTGGTAGGACTTAGGATTTGATCCACCAAAACACTTAAGCACCAAATCAAAGATCTAAGCTATCAACTGGGGAAGGGAAACTTTGATAATTTTCCCAACAATTTCCCCCTTTTTGGTGCGATCAAAGCCTAACCAGCGAGCACTCAGCTGATGAGGAAAGTTACAGAATATTTCAGGGTTTTACAAGTAAACCTATCAGATCTAAACCCATGAAACCACTTCCTCACATCAGCTCTAACCTAAGGATCTTCCCCCTCAAACTGGGAGAGATATTGCTCGATTAAATTATGAAGTAAGAATCTGAGCCAGGTTAGAATTAAAAGATACCAAATGGAGTGCTGGTGCTGATTACACAAAATGTGTAAGTTCAGCTGGTAAGTAAAAATCAGTAGACATTGGTTGGACAATGAGACGTTGTCATCAACCCGTCAGTAATCAATCCATTAATGATGTGAAATTACAAATACAGGAAGGACAACTGACTAGTCTAGACTGATACAAAATTACTTACACAAAAAAATGAAGAGCACAGGACGTATGGCTGAGAAGAAGATCCAGGAGATTGATTTCGATTAGCTAGATTCCTCAAGATCTCAGTAAGAGCCGCCATGTCTTGTCTGCTCTTCTCCCTTTCCTCAGCAGCTATCCTCCTCTCCTCTTCAGCAAGACGGAACCTTTCAGCCTCGGCACGTGCTCGCGCATCTTCCCCCTCTTGGATCCGCACCAAAAAGGAGTTCACCCCAGAGGTGAAGGTCTCCATTTGTTGCGCCATCTCTGCTCGGTAGGAAGTAAAGCGCTGGTCCATCCTGGCATCAATGAGATCAAGCAGCTGCGCAGGCGGATGGACCTCGGAGAGAGGCTGTGCTGAAACTGCAAGGGAAGAGGAAGGCACATCAGTTGCGGAAGGAGCCGCTGCTGGTTCAGATGCAGCTGATATCTCCATCGGGGCTGGCTCCTCCGCTGGCACTGCAGCAGCTGCTGGTGCCTCAACTTGTACTTCCTCAGCTGGCTCCTCAGCTGATTCCACCACTGGCACTGTGGCTGGAGCTGGCTGGACTTGTTCAGTGAATTCCACCACTTGCCAGTCCATAGAATCAGGGACGAGATCGCCCGAGACAATAGGAACATGAGGGACGGCAAGGGTCAGCCACAAGCCACGAGAAGGATCCTCCTCCACAATATGGTCTACCAGCAAGGCACAGGCAGCCATGTCGAACAGGATAGCATGATAGGGAGGGATCCTTGGGAGGGTAACCAGCACTCTGAGGCGTCGGAGCGCGTACGTCAGCTGGTACCCCCGACTGCTGACTCGGAACTGGAGAAAAGGTAACTTGACCTTTTGCCGTGGCGGGAGGCCGGAGCTTCCAGTCAGCTGCCTATAATCTGCAATCTTCAGCAAGCGGCGCTGGATCCTCCTAGTAGACAGTTGCTGGTGGCATTCAGGATCGGTGCCCATGAAAGCATTGGCCCACTCCTCCTCCGCTCTCCAGTAGCCAAGACCCAGCCTGGCATAGAGAACCGCCCGCTTCTCCACAGTCAGCAGGCGCTGGCATCTGTCAAAATTTCTCCATCTCCGGAACTCCAGACATAGTTCCGGATCCACCCTCCAGAGCCTTCGGTAGCTGGAAATTATCTCGTCATTGACGGCATTTTCCACCTCCACCGCGATGTTCTCAGCATACTCATAGAGAGTGGAGTTGTAATATTCCACTGGCTGCAGAGGCAGGCACCAGGCAGTGATTCTGGAGGCATATACCGACTGGTGAGGGAGTCCGCTGAACGGTATGATGTTGAATGCAGATGGCTCTGGCACTCTTGAATTATGAAATGCCATCTCCCCGCGCTGCTCCCACCGGTGCACTCCTGTCACTCGTGCCTGGAAAGTATCCTCATCAACCAGTTGATGCTCTTGGATGCAGAGCATGTAAGGACGCCTTTCAGATCGTGCACGCCTAACTGGTGATGTTGAGGATGCTGTTGGTCGCCCAGAAGTTGATGTCGAGGCATCTGTGGATCTGGGGCGACTGGCAGAAACTTGAGCCTTAGCTTCAAAGTCTGGGAACAGATCCCTTGGCTCCATCCTCTGCACCATTGAGTGATGCACCACCTCCGTAGCTGGCTCCTTCTCTGGCTTCTCAGCCCTTGGTTCCTCTTCATCCTCGGATTCAGAACTGACATCCGAGGAGCTCGCCAGTTGTACCGGGGTGGTCGCCCGCTCTTCTTCTCCTCCACTGGCACCCCCTTGCGCGGCCAGTGGGACGTCGTCACCTCCACCACCCCCTTGCACGGGTGGAGGGACATCAGCGGTTTCCTCCTCCGGCTGGTACTCATCCACAAGGGATAGTACATCCTTGTCAGCGCCCATCACCAGCAGGCGTTCAAAAGTTTCTTCAGATAAGATTTCGCCTGGTGCTGGTGCTGGTGGCCTTGCACTTGAGGATTCGAACGCTTTTCCTTTGCCCCTGGTCGCCAGCCTCAGTTGCTCCTGTATTTCCTGCTGGCGCCTGGCCTCAGTCTCAGCCTTGATCTGAGCAAAGCGCTCATCCCTGGCCGCCAGCTCCGCCTCTCGCTTCTGCTTCGCCAGCAGAGCCCGGAGCCTTGACTTGGCCTGCTTCTTCCTCACCAAGGAGGCACTCCTTGCCATCTTGGCGTGCTTCTCAGCCTTCTGCGCCTTGGTTATGACTCGCTTGCGCTTGCGAGTCATCTTCTCCAGCGTCTCCTCCTCAGTCAGCCCCAGAACGGACTTCTTGACTGGGATGGAGATCTTCCCAGACTCGGGGTTGTATGCCACGGCTTGCGGTGGTTGCTGGTGCTGGGAAGTCTTAGGCTTCTTGCGGGAGGGCTTCTTGGTGACTGGCGCCTGCATAACTGGTTGAGGGCGACTGCCAGAAGCCTCCACTTCCGCGCCTTCCATGGTCTCGAAGAGAGACTCCGTCTCCATCTTCCTCTTCAGCGCTGCCCTTGCCTCCTCCGTCAGCGGCTGTGCCATGACTGGCACCTGTTCCCCCTCATCCTCCTCTTCTTCCTCCGAAACAACCGTGGCTGGGTCGACTGCTGTCTTTCCCTTCAGCCTCCGCGGCTTATGGTAGTCAGGGCGGGGCAGCTTTGCCTGCTCCTTGGTGGGCGGAATGAAATCCGAACTCACCAGTTGCTCCCCCTGGTCCACTCCATCTCCAATCTCCATCTCCAAAATATGGCTGATCCGCAGCCCAAAGGATACGGAGTGAGTGAACGTCCCATCAATTGGAATGTTGATGTTGCGATCAACATTCTCCAGCAGTCTCCCGAAAAAGAACTCGGCCCAGTTCCCTTCCACGCCATCCACCAGCGCGCACATCACGGAGAATTTGCGCAGGCTCAACTCAGCATATGAGCCAACTTCGCACTGCAGCATCCTGACGACGATGTCGCACACCATCTGCCACCAGTCGTCCATCTCCGACTTCCGCATTCCAGTGCGAAAACTCGTCACCCCCTCCCTCTTCCACTGAGTCCACCGCTTCCTGAACTCCTCTACATCGTTGTGGAAGTAGGTGGCTATCTCCATGCCCTCGTTCCTCAATCCGAACAAGTTGGCGAGGTATTCGGCGCTGACAGTGATCAGATGGCCGAAGACGGAAGTGGTGAAAGACTTCCTCCCGTCAGCAATCACGGCCCGTGCATAGAACTCCGCCACCATATGCGGATGGAAGGTCTCGGGCCTTGCCGTCAGATATTGTCGAAGGCCTTCCCGGTCAATCATCTCGATCAACTCCGCTCCATAATTCTTGCGCGCCAGCTTCTCGTTCAGAATTTTTTCTTTCTGAACTTGCGCCGCCCTGATTTGCGCGTTCGAGAGTTGAGCCCTGGTCGCTGGTTTGTTCAACTGAACCAGTCGAGCGAACGGAAGGGTGTAATCTACATCGTCCATCTGTGTGATGCCAGTGTAAGTTGGCATGTGGGCTTCTGCGACTGGTAAGTCTGGTGAACCAGACGAAGAAGATGTAGATGGAGATGGAGGGTTATCATCTGATTGTCGAGAAGATGAAGCCATAATTTCAGAAGAAATCTTAAGGAAAGCTTGAGAGAGTAGGGTTTCTGAAATTGAATGATCGTAAAAGGTTTTTCCGTCGAAAAGGCATCGGGTATTTATACCCAAGTCCATGCAGGAACAGACGATCAAGATTGACGCTCAGCAAGCGGGGATCGACGGTCATCAGCAGGCCCGGTTTCCTGTGCGACGTGCGCGGTCGTGCTGACGTGGGCTACGTCGTGTAGCTGACGTGGCGCTCAGCGATTGGTGGCAACCAAGCGTCGGACTGCGCAGACGCTGTGCGCATTAAATGTGGCATTAAATGCCGCATTAAATTCTGAGGGCTGTACACGCTACTTGGATTTGAACAATCCCGCCTTTTCTGAGACAGCTGGCAAGACTGGTCATCAGTAGCACATACCAGTTGCATACTTCCCCCTAACTGGTTGGCCTCTTCATCAGTTAGCAACTGATACCACTTGCTGATAGTACGTGCTGCTGGCAAACTCCCATCAGTTATCAGCTGGCAACTGGAAAGCTGGAAAATTGAGCGCTTGGACTCAATTTTATTCCGCATAATCTTCTCTTCTCTAGGAATTGGGAGCTGGGACCCAATTTCGCTTCAACCGATGGCCTATGCTGGCAAGATTCCGCCAGTAGACACCACTTGATGGATAGAGATACCACTTAAATGAAAACAACTAAGAGCTTGGACTTAGTCGTAATCAGCGTCCTCCAGAAGATCAAGAACAGAATGAGAGTTGGGACTCATTCTTCCTCATCATTGGGGCTCACATCAATCTCCATAAGACCGAGTTTGATGCACAACTCCTTAAATCTTGTTTCTGGCAGTGGCTTGGTGAAGATGTCAGCCAGTTGATCTTCAGTTCTGATATAGTCCACGCTGACATCCTTCTTCTCGACATGATCACGAATGAAGTGATGTCGAATATCTATGTGCTTGGTTCTGGAGTGATGAACCGGATTCTTCGTGATGCACATAGCGTTGTTGTTGTCGCAATAGATTGGAACACAGCCAGTGTCCACTTCATAATCCTCCAGTTGTTGCTTGATCCAGATAATTTGAGCACAGCAACTGGCAGCGGCAACATACTCAGCCTCAGTGGTAGATGTAGCAACTGAGTGCTGCTTCTTGCTAAACCAACTGATTAGCTTGTGTCCTAGAAATTGACACGTACCACTGGTACTCTTCCGGTCAATACGGCATCCAGCGAAGTCTGAATCTGAATATCCAATGAGTGTAAGCTCATCATTCCTGGGATACCATATTCCGAGAGATTCAGTCCCCTTCAGATATTTCACTATCCTCTTAGCAGCTTCCATATGTGACTTCTTCGGATTTGCTTGAAATCTGGCACACACTCCGACTGAATAAGAAATGTCGGGTCTGCTGGCTGTGAGATAGAGAAGTGATCCAATGATTCCTCGGTAGATGGTAGGATCAACTGATTCACCTTGCTCATCAAGGAATATTTGACAACTGGTGCTCATAGGTATTCTGAGGGACTTAGTTTTCTCTGGGCAATATTTCTGAATCAAATCCTTTGTATACTTCCGCTGGCTGATAAAAATTCCATCAGCTGACTGCTGGACCTGGAGTCCGAGAAAGTATGTTAACTTGCCCATCATACTCATCTGAAATGATGTCTGCATCAGTTGAGAAAACTTCTCACAGAGAGTTATATTCCTTGATCCAAATATGATGTCATCAACATAGATCTGCACCATCAGCATGTCACCTCCATCCTTGAGAAGAAAGAGAGTCCTATCAATCTTCCCTTTCCGAAATCCATTGCTGGTGAGGAATTGTGACAGCGTTTCGTACCAAGCCCTGGGCGCCTGTTTCAATCCATACAGGGCCTTTCTCAGCTTGTACACCTTGGTGCCAACTTCAAAACCTGGAGGTTGCTCGACATATACCTCCTCTTTTAGCTCGCCATTCAGGAAGGCGCTCTTCACGTCCATCTGGAACACCGTGAAGCCGTGATACGCTGCATACGCAAGGAACAGCCGTATCGCCTCCATTCTGGCAACTGGTGCGAAGGTCTCATCGAAATCGATCCCTTCACACTGCCTGTAACCTTTGGCGACTAATCGAGCTTTATTTCTGACCACGGTGCCATTCTCATCTCGCTTGTTCTTGAAAACCCACTTGGTGCCAATCACTGACTGATGTGATGGTCTCTCCACCAAGTCCCAAACGTTATTGCGAGTGAATTCTGCAAGCTCCTCTTGCATGGCATTAATCCAATCAGCGGATTCTAGCGCAACTCCTATGGAAGTAGGTTCCATTTGAGAGATAAAACAACTCAGGAGCGCACTGCCGTGTCGAGTCTGGACAGAACCTTCCGGATCACCGAGAATAGCATCAGTTGGGTGATCCCTCAGCCATTTGGGAGGACCAGCGACTGCTGGTGCCGGCTGTGAAACAGGTTCATCTGTCCTGACGACTGGTGCTTCCACATTTCCACCAGTCGGGGCTGCAACATCAGCTGGTGCTGGACCTTCACCAGTTGGAACAACTTCATCAGCATCACCTTCTGACTGATTGTCTGAACCTTCACCAACGTTGTCAGCATCAGCTGGAACATCCATTCCAGCTGGTCCATCATTGCCTTCTTCTTCAAAAAGGCCAGTAGGGATTCCCCCTAGATTGTTGCATGGATTACTCAGAGAGATTGAGTGAAAGGTCTCAGCAAGGTCTCTTGCATCACCGACCCTCTCAGGTTGCTGATGGGCACCTGAGGGAACTAGTTGTGAAGATGATCCATTCATAGGTCTAGTCGAACCAGTTGGTTGAGCATCGGAAGAATTCCTGCCCAACTGGTCGCTGACATCCTCGACCTCAGGAACATCTTCAGCCAGTTGGCGTAAGGTCCTGCGCACTAAAGTAGCTTCATCAAAAACAACATTGCATGTTATTTCCACAAGCTGGGTAGTCTTGTTAAATACTCTATAGCCCTTGTGAGAGGGATGTCCATATCCGACAAACACACCCTCATCAGCCTTAGGCGAGAAAGCATTTAACTTCGACTTCCCATTATTATGGATATAACATGGTGAACCGAATGCACGAAGATGAGCTATAGAAGGCTTACGACCAAAGTACACTTCGTAGGGAGTTTTCTGGAGTCTGTCGTTGATCCCGCTTCTATTCTGAGTGTAGCAGGCAGTCACCAACGCTTCTCCCCAGAAACTCTGTCCCAAGCCGGACTCAGCCAGCATGGACCGGACCGCTTCTTTCAGCGTCCTGTTCCTACGTTCTGCCAGTCCATTCTGCTGCGGTTGCCTTGGAGTAGATCTCTCATGCTTGATCCCGGCCTCCGCGCAAAAATCCATCAGCGGACCGTTGCAGAATTCAGTCCCATTGTCCGAACGAATTCGCTTCACTACTGCTTCGCGTTGCTTCTGCGCTTGGATGATCAACTCAGGAAGAATCACCTTCACCTCATCCTTTGTTCTGAGAAGCTTTACCCATGTATAGCGCGAGTAGTCATCAACTACTACCAGCGAATATCGCCTTCCTCCAATGGTTTGCGGCGTTACTGGTCCAAACAGGTCCATATGTAACAGCTCGAGTACGTGACTGGTACTGGGGTAGACTGGCGACTGGTTCTTGAAGGACTTCTTGGTTTGCTTGCCTTGCTGGCATGCCTTGCAAATTCCTTCCTTCTTGAACCCACCCTTGGGAAGACCATCTACAAGATCATGCTTGGTTAGGTAATTAATAGTTTTGAAGTTCAGATGACTTAACCTTTTGTGCCACAGCCAGTTAGTTTCCATGGAACTGGTGGCTACAAAGCATGTATCAGTCTTCCCGCTTTGCCAGTCAACGACATAAAGGCCTCCTTTCCTGACACCTCTCAGCTTGGTCTCACCAGAATCTTCATTCTTGATCTGGCACCCAGACTTGTCAAACACAATGGTATAACCATTGTCGCACAGCTGACTGATGCTCAGGAGGTTGTGCTTCAGGTTGGTGACAAGGGATACATTCACAATTCTGACATCATCCTTCTCGATGCAGCCCTTGCTAATAACTCTGCCCTTGGAGTTATCACCAAAAATGACTGGAGGTCCTCTGACCTTGGTGAGCTTAGAAAATAGGAACTCCTCACCAGTCATATGAGCGGAGCAACCACTATCAATGATCCACTCGCTCGACCTCTGAAGCTGACTTGCATGACCTAGTTCCTGCAAGAAAAATGAGATCATTTAGGTCCCCGATCATCAGCGGGTCCTGCAGGGTTAGATTTCTGGATCATTCCTTT
>JAPKLW010000361.1:87801-109316 GCA_026898455.1 Plectranthus barbatus
TAGCTAGAAGATACTTAGAATTTAATATATATATATATATATATATAGAGGAGGGATCATGTAAAAAAAAATTTTCATGTGAGAAAAAAGAATGAATCATGTCCATCAGATCTAAAAAAATCAATGGTTGATATTGAATCAAGCAACAACTAAAATGCAATCAAGCAACAACTAAAGCTCAATCAAGCAACATTGCAATCAAGCAACGATCTGAATACAATCAAGCAATGTCGTGAATGCAATCAAGCATCGTTCTCACGTTAAGAGTTTTCTCATATAAATTCCTAGTTAGATATTAATTGTATATCCGTTTTTTTTATTGGTGTGATTCAATTCTCTAGAAAATTACACTTGACATTTAATTTCAATTATCTCTTACACTTAACATTTAATTTCATATAATTAAATATATTGTGAATATGATATTTTATGAAAGATATGGTTCTCTTACTCTACTATAATTTTTAGTTCCATAATTATAATCCAAAGTTTTTTTTTCTCACTTGGATTCTGTAAGCATACAATATCATATTGTGTTTGTGTCATGTTATGTTCGTGTTACTCACTAATAAATTGATATTTGATTTTTATAATAATTATAACTCCCTCTGTCCCGCCAAATTAGTCCATATTTCCATTTTCGTCTGTCCCATCAGATTAGTCCACTTTCCTAAAATGGAAAAAAATCTCCTCACATCAATAAAATATTAATTCCACTACACTCACAAACATTGGTTTCTGTGCCGAAACCAAAATGGACTAATCTAATGGGACGGAGGGAGTATTATCATTTATCAACCTAAACTTAATAGAGTTGGTCTCCCGAGAGACGGTCTCAATATTTTTTTATTGTGAGACGGACCTTAATACATCATTTCAATAAGTTAAATACATCATTTCATTTTAAAAAATTACATTATTTGCAACAAAGAAATACATCATTTGCAATGAAGAAACACATCATTTCATAAAATTCGTTTCACAATAAAAATGGTGATACATCATTTACAATAAAAAAAACACATTATTTCATTAAATTCGTCTCACAATAAAAATATGAGACCTTCTCATCTGTGAATTTGCCAACTTAATATATTTTGGTGTCGAGGTATTAAATTAAGTTCGTATCAGATTCATATCGTGTTATCATATTCAATTCTTAATAAGGTCATTGTTGTATTTATGTCGTGCTCGTAGAGCTTAATGGATCGTGTCGAGTATATTCTTAATAGATTGTATTTACGTCAGATTCTAACATGTCGTGTCATTATTGTATCGATATGATAACGATCTGATTTGTACAAATGATTTCATTGCATCAGGATCTGTTAACTTTTTCATCCAATGGCTCATATATAGTTTTAGTTATGAGACATGAATGAGTTTTTCATTGAACATTTTCCTCTATATATTATACACTAATCGTCTCGGAATATTATATAAAGGAGTTTTACTTTTGTTCTTTAATAATCATTACATTTTTTATTCTTTTTTAATTTTGCAACATATTATCAAACCATGAATTTTAGTATTTAACTAAATAGATATATAGAAGTGCTTAAGATTTAATCATGATGTACAATACTCCCTCCGTCCCTAAACAATTGTCCTGTTTCTAAATGACACAGATACCAATACGAGTAGAGATAGAAGAAATTAGTATTTTATTAATGAATGTGTATTAATTTTTTATTTTAGGAAAGATGACAATTGTTTGGGACAAACGAAAAAGGAAAACAAGACAATTGTTTCAGGACAGAGGGAGTATTTTTTTTTATATTTATCCATCAAATAATTGTTTTTTGAGATTGTCAATTCAAGATACAATATGATAGTTTAATTATTAATTTAGGGTTCTAAAGATGACTTTTTAATTTAGATCCCGAAAAATCACAAAAATCTCAATCCAAAACTTAATATATGAGTCATGGATTGAAAATTTTATAATCTTTAGATTCTAAATTGAAAATTTTTATGATTTTTTAAATTATGAATTCACAATTTATATTTGGAATCTTTCGAAACCTGGATACATAATATGTACTCCTTTCGTCCCAGCAGAATATGCCCTCTTACCAAATCGTGCGTCCCAACTAAATTGACATCTTTCCAAAAATGACAATCTTTTCACACTCGATAATAAAATATTCATTCCACTAACTCATTCTACACTTATAATTTTTAATTTCCGTGCCAAAAAGAGTCTAATTAACCGGAACGGATGGAGTATATTTTTTTTTCAACTAACTGATAAAGTTATGCATTTTTTGTAAGAAAAAAAAATAGAGAGAAAAATGAAGAAAGAAAGTGCGAGTGTGGGAGTTGTCATTTTCTCCAGTCTTTGAACAAAATTACCGAAGAAAAAAGGAGCTCCAACTCGAAGCACCCATATCTCACAGTTTCTCCATGCTCGAATTCAACCAATTCATGCCGATTCCGCTCTCCCATATCGCCGGCAGCTCCATCCCCGGTTGGCACATCTTTTCCGACCCCCGTCAAATCTCCAATTCGATCACGAAACAGAAAGTCAAAGGGGCTCTGGAGCTCTTCGATTTCATCTGCTTCCCCTCCCTCGTTCAGTTCTGGTCGCCCACCACTTCCCAAGAATTTCTCCATTCGTCCGATTTGCCTTTCGCTCTCAACGGTCTGCGAAAGGGGATTTGCTCATTCAGAAAGCATTGTTCTAGTTATACATACATTGTCCACGGAGATCGCTGTGGGCCCCCGGCCCGGGTTTTCCGGCGGAGGTTCCCAGAGTTTTGCCCGGATATCCGCTATTACTCTGAGGAGGAGTACGAGTTGAAAGGGATGGGCATGGCTTCGGGCATCCGTGGGTATTTGTGTTTGCCAGTGTTTGAGCCTTGTTGGCATTTCTGCATTGGAGTTCTTGAGATTTTGACGATAATGGATGGGAGTTATTGCTTCGGAGGTATGATTGAGAAAGTTTCAGCTTCACTTAAGGTCTTACTCAGCTTCTCCCACTCGTGATCGATGTTCATTTAGGCGCCTATTTTGTGTGTCTAACTGTCTATATATATATATTTGAATTGATTTTGTAATATTTAGCAAATTTAAGGGGCTATTTGTTGGCAGCTTAGCTTCATGTCTTTCAGAAATGGCTGGATTGTACAAATTTAATGGATATAGATCCATACAGTTTTCAAATTCTTTGCCATGAGCCTTTTGGATTGTAAAGAATCTGTCTTTGATCCTTCAACTCTTATTGAATACCAAACTGTAAAATAGAAAATCTTGCTCTTTAGAGTTTAGAATTTAGATAGCTGAATTCGTATGGGAGTGTTGCTTTATTCTAGATTTGGTGATTTTTCAAGTAAAGATGAAAAGTAGCATTTCAGAAACCTCTCTTTCATGAAGATCACAGTAACATCAGACTGTTTGCTTTTAACAACTTGCTGTCTTCATATAAATCAAATCTATTTGCCTCTTCAAACATTCAAGGGCATTGTTGATAATCATTTATTGGATTCTTTGCTTTTGTTTCCTTTTCTTTCTGCAGGAGGTGGGATTGAGCTGCTCTGATGTATTTTGGCCATTTGACACCAAACATATCACATATATGCAACTTGAAAATGTTAAGTTCTTTCTCTGTTTTCAATGCTTTTCACCTATATGCTCTTACTGAATTTGAGTTACTAATATTAGCTGCAAAAACTTCTAAAACCAGGCTAATCCACAATATAAACTTGCAGTCTGTGAGATACAGAATGCCTTGGAAGTGCTATGTGATAAACACAAATTACCTTTTGCCCAGACTTGGCTTGCCATCTCGAGTGGTAGCAGTGAAGACAGCTTCATTTCTACGGTCAAAACAGGATCATATATGTCGATGAAGAAAGTCTCTTCATTTAAAAAAGACTGTAGCTGGTTCCATTTAGGAAAGGGACAGGGCATTGTTTGGAAGGCTTTCTTATCTGGTTCTTGCTTCTGCAGGGATATAACCAGGTTGAGCATTGTTGATTATGCTTTAGTACAAGGAGCAGGAAAAGTTGAGTTAACGGGTGGGTTTGCTATTTGCTTGCAAAACACTTACACTAAAAACCTTGCATATATAATAGAGTTATTCCTGCCTCCAAACCAAACAATTTACCGACAACCTTGGATTTTTCTGACCTCACTTTTAGCCACAATGAAGCAGCTATTTAAAACCTTCAAGCTTAGCAGTGGAGAGGAAATAGGAAGTGATTTATCTGTTGTAGTTCTTCAAACGTCCGAGGATGATCCCCTTGATCCATTCGTGATAGGCAAAACTATTCGTGCTGATGAAGGCTCAAGGAACGAAGCTGATGAATCTAGGAGAACAACAGCTGAGCCGTTGATTATTCATGCAGAGGCTAACATAAGGGGCCCGGATGTGGAGGAAAAGGAAAACACTGCTGCTTCATTATATGCTTCCAAATGCTTCCGCGATGGAAACAACAGGAGTGAACTAAATCCACAGAAGATTATGCTTGCCAAAACTGGTTCTATGAGAAGAACATTAAGCTTTGAAGAAGCAGTTAGCACCAAGGCTAATAAACTAGCAACTTTTCCAGATAATGCAGCCGGTATGAGTTTGTTGCATTTTTGCCCTCATTTGGGATAATTTTCTGATAATCTTTCTGTAGCCTTCTGTCCTTTCCTGGCTAATAACCGTGTCATATCTGCAGTTCAGAGAACTATGCAAAATAATACGAACCCTGCAACTGGCAGAAATGGAGGGTCATCTAGGAAGAGAAGTAAAGTTGACTGTTCCTCGGAGGAACATATTGCAAAATCTATCCGGGCACGTGTGTCCTGCTGTGCAAGTCCTCCTGATGAAGGCCACATTTGTCTTACTTCCGTTTCACCTGTAGCTACAACCATGCAAAACGATGGAAATCTCATGACAGTGAAGGCAGAGTTCAAAGGTGATATTGTAAAGTTTAGAGTTCCTGCTGTCTCCGGAATAATGGAACTGAAAGATGAAGTGACGAAGAGGCTTAACCTGAATGCTGCAACTTTTGAAATCAAGTATCACCATGAAGACAACTCTTGGGTCCTACTTGATACTGATGCGAAATTGTGGGAGTATTCTAGAGTTGCCAGATCATCAGCTATGAGTGCAATCAAGCTTTCTGTTGTTTCAGTCATCCCACAAACTGAGGAAGTGGAAAATGCTACCAAAACGATGATAAAGGCTTCGTACAAAGATGATCTGATCAAGTTCGAATTCTCTCTTTCAGTAGGAATGTCAGAACTGGAGAATGAAATCATGAAAAGGGTAAAACTAGCTCATGGAAGCTTTGTAATCAAGTACACCGATGAAAATAACTGTCCGGTTTTACTGGATGGCGATGCAGCCCTGCAGGATTGTACCAATGCAGCAAAGCTGTCGCAGAAGACTGCAATGCGACTTTCTATTCAGCCAATCAGCAATGAATGCACAGACACAGTGACTGTGAAAGCCTCCTATGCAGGTGATATCATAAAGTTTAAACTCTCTCTATCTTCAGGAATGATGAATTTGAAGGATGAAGTGAGTAAGAGGTTGAATTGGAAGCTGGAAGTTATGCTGTCAAGTATATTGGTGATGATAGCAACGAGGTAATAGTGGATGGAGATGCAGCACTGACCAAGTATATGAACACTGTTACATCTATGGGCATATACACTCTCAAAATCTCACTTCAGCCTGTATAGATCAACAGGCTCAACCTCATAAATGCTTTAAACACTGGATTGCAACTGGGATTCTTCTTCTATACCTGCATATATAATCATAACATGTGGTGGATGACACCGGGAAATCAGAAGAGATGGGAGAGAACACACGGCACATTCACTACTCTGTTACTCTAGAGAACTATCAAGAGTTTTGAGTAGAATTAAGAAGGTGACTCTTCTTGAACAAGCTTAAAAGCAAATAAAAATAATTCTATGTTGTTGTCTTTTCCTTAATACCAGAAGGCCTTTTATTGGTAAGGCTTACAACTAATAAAGAAAATTTAACAGGGAATATGTAGGGATAAATCAATAAACTAGAACCAATGTATCTAGATGCAAGAAATTCAAAAAGGTTGAAGATCATTCCAAATTCCCGCAACCTCTTGCATTCTGCCAGCCTTGAGTCAAACAGCCATAATTTTCTCCATACTAAATATTTTTTATAGTCGTTTTTTTTTTGTTGGAAACTAGACTCAAGTGACTTTCCAATGGTATTTTCAACTCTTCTTAGTTCCAACCCAATTAAAACAGTTTATCATTAGAAGTTGACGGTTCAACAGGATTTTTTGTGTCATTCTCTCCTGGTTGGAAAAGATTCGCCCTCGAATCTTGATCAAGTTTTTCCCTAACATAAGGAGAAAGATCTGAGACATTAAAAGTGTCAGAAACACCATAATTCTCAGGTAGTTCTACCTTGTAAGCATTGTCACCAATCTTCTTCAAAATTTTAAAAGGTCCATCTGTTTTAGGTTTGAGTTTTCCATGACGTCCACGAGGAAAACGATCCTTCCTCAAGTGAATCCAACCTAAGTCTCCTCCAAAAACTGATTTCTTTCGACATTTGTTTGCAGACTTTTGATACTTCTCATTCTGCTTAACAATCTCTTTGCAAACTTGCTCATGTATTTTCTTGATGTGATTTGCATGTTCTTCGCCATCACCGCTGAAATGAAGAGTAGTAGGAATGGGAGCCAAATCCAATGGGGTAATTGGATTGCTACCATACACAACCTCAAATGGATTTCGTTTAGTAGTTTGGCTTACGGATCGATTGTAAGCAAACTCTGCTTGAGCCAAGATTATATCCCATTGACGAGGATTCTTGCCAACCAAACTTCTTAAAAGATTTCCCAGACTTTTATTTAACACTTATGTTTGACCGTCGGTTTGGGGGTGATGAGACGAGCTAAATTGTAACTTAGTCCCCAGCTTTCTCCAAAGTGTTCGTAAAAAATGACTCATAAACTTTGAATCACGATCAGAAGTTATTGTTTTGGGAATTTTGTGCAGTCTCACAATTTCCTTAAAATAAAGATCACAACATGTGCAACATCCAGAGTTTTGATGCACGGAACAAAATGAGCCATCTTCGAAAATCGACCAAACACCACCATAACCGAATCTTTGTTTCTTTAAGTTCGGGGCAATCTAACGACAAAGTCCATACTCACATCCTCCTATGGACTTGTTGGAACTTGTAATGGAGTGTACAAACCAGTGTTTTGCCCATGACTTTTTGCAATAGGCAGATTCTACACCTCTCAATCCACCTTTTGATATCTCGATCCAGTCGTGGCCAGTAAAAGTTCTCTCGAACAAGTTCAAGAGTCTTGTCTTTTCCAAAATGTCCAGCAAGACCTCCACTATGAGCCTCCTCAATGTTTACTTGTTGCAGCGAACAATCTGGAACACATAGTAATTTTTCTTTGAAGAGGTAGCCATCGTGAATCAAGAATAACTTGAATGGAGCCTTCAAGCATTTTGTTCAAATAACACCAAAAAATGGATCATCCTTGTACAGTTCTTTAAGTATCTCAAAACCAACAACCTTCAATTGTAAGGTAGACAATAATGTATATCGTCGGCCAAGAGCATCTGCAACTCAATTGAGGATTCCAGATTTATGCTTGATGACAAAGTTGAAAGCTTGCAGGAATTTGACCAACCTTGCATTACGAGTGTTCAACTTTTGCTGAGTATTCAGGTGTTTCAAAGCTTCATGATTTAGAAAAGAGAACAAATTCCTTATGAATAAAATAGTGTTGCAAATGATCCAAGGTGAGAACAATGGCAAATAATTCCTTATCATATGTAAAGTAATTCCGTCAAGAATGATTCAACATTTCCTTGAGGAAAGGGATGGATTTTCCTTCTTACTCCTCCAATTCCCACATTAGAAGCATCACAATCCACCTCGAAAACTTTATCAAAATCTGGGAGTTGCAAGATTGGAGCTTCTGTCACTTTTCTTTTAAGGAGCTCAAAACTTTTTTTGTGCTTCTTCACTCCACTTGAAGCTGCCACCTTTCAAAGATTTTGTGACAGGTGCAATAATAGTGCAGAAACTTTTGATGAACCTTCTGTAAAATGAAGCTAGGCCATGGAAACTTCGAATATCATGGATTGACTTTGGAATCGGTCAACTCAAAATAACTTCAATTTTATTTTTGTCCATCTTGATGCCCTCAGAAGAGATAACATAGCCTAAGAAAATAAGGCTAGTTGTGAAGAGCTGACATTTCTTCAAGTTGGCGTATAATTTTTCCTCCCTCAGCACCTCAAAAACTTGTCGAAGATGATCGAGATGCTCCTCCGGATTGGAACTATAAATTAGAATGTCGTTGAAGTAGACCACAACAAACTTCCAAATAAATGGCTTAAAGATGTGATTCATAAGCCGCATGAAAGTTCAAGGTGCATTAGAAAGTCCGAATGGCATAACCACCCATTTTGTTGAGACCATCCCTTGTTTTAAATGCAGTCTTCCACTCATCTCCATGTCTCATTCAAATTTTATGATAACCACTTCCGAGATCAATCTTCGAGCCGATCTTGAACCCTTGTAGTTGATCAAGGAGATCGTCAAGTCGAGGGATAGGAAAATGGCATTTGATTGTGATTTTGTTCACCGCTCTACTATTGATACACATGCACCAAGAATTATCTTCTTTTTGGCACAAGAAGTGTTGGGACAGCACAAGGACTTTTACTTTTCTGGACAAGACCTCTAGCCAAAAGATCCTCCACTTGTCATTGTAGCTCTTCATGTTGTTTAGGATTTATTTTGTAGGCCGCTTTGTTTGGAATTGATGCGCCGGGAACAAGATCAATGCAATGTTGTATACTTCACATTGGATGAAGATCCGGTGGAATTTCTTCCGGTACCACATCTTGGAATTCCTTAAGAAGAGATTGAACTGGTAATAGAATAGTACATATCTCTTCATTCTCCTCCAAAACCACCAAAGCAAATGTTTCCATTGACTTTTCAATTTCCTTCTCAATTTGTGATTTGGAAAGTCGATTACTACCCTCACTTTTTGAAATATTAAGAACATTTTCCAATTTTGAAGATCCCAGGATGATCTTCTCACCATCTTTTACAAATGTATAAGTATTTCGAAAACCATTGTGATGTGTTTTCCCATCAAATTGCCAAGGTCTACCAAGAAACAAATGGCAAGCATCCACAGGAATTACATCACACTAAACTTCATCATCGTATTTTTTCCTAATATAAAACTGTTGGTCCCGGTTTTTCAGAGTATAATACGTTACGATACGCAGCGGAAATAAAGTTAATTGTTTTCTTGCACACTACTTACACACAGCTGACAACTGGCAACTGGTCAGCTGGTGCTGGTTAATCAGTACGCAGCTGACAACTGGTCAGCTGGTGAATCAACACTTAGAATATTTTGCCAAGTTTGCACAATTATATCAGTTTCAGAACATACACCAGCACTTGAGTGCTGGGTTTTAAATCAGAATGTAAAGCAGAAAACTGATAAATGACAAAAGGATTTATAGTGGTTCGATCAATCGATCTACGTCCACTCTCCAGTCGAAGCACTGGAAATTTCACTATGAGCAATCGGTTACAGGTTGCCTACGATCTATCTCTAGCTGGTGAATGCCTTGTCCACCAGTTCACTAGATCAACCGCTCCCGGTCCTGGTTTCCTCTTCAGCTCTCTTCTGCTGATGGAGTGCGAGCACGTCACTTCAACCTCCACAGCGATTTGGGTGTTTAGTTCTCCCAAGAACGTAAATCCTTTTGCGGCAAGGTTCGCCCGTAATAACTCGAGTGCTGGTGAGCACAGGAGCTGCTGTGAACTTCCTCGAAGAGAAAGAACACCAAATGAGATCTTTAACTTACAAGCTTAAAGCTTGAAGTCTCGTGTTTGATAAATCAACACACGGAAAGCCTTAGGAATGGCCTCGAAAGTACTTTATGCGCTCTTGCAATAACTTCAGTTCTTTCGGTGGTTGAGCAGAGATATCTGAATATTCAATGTGTCAACCGAGTCATTTTTTCTGAATGTTGGTGGTTGCGACGTATTTATAGCCGCAGGAACCAATTCAAACTTTCTAGCCGTTTGGACGCATCCGGAAAGGTGTCAGACCTCGGATGTCCTTCTGACGGCGGCAGGTATGTTTTTCCGGAAGGGAACCATACCTTTGACCGCTTTATCTGACACAGATCTCTTTGTGTCAGAACGGCTCTTTAAGTCAGTCCGAGGAATAAGACTGGCGTCTTGTGACTGATAGACTTTAAGTTATCCTTCCTTAAAGTCATCCTTTGTCAGTCGATTCCTCAGAGCATCTTCTTTTTGTCTCTTCTGCGCTGGGAGAAAGAATCTAGGATTCTGCTGGTAACATCCAACTGGTAGATCATTCTGGTGATCTAGTGCTGGCAGTCTCTGCTGGTGACTTGCCCTGGCATAATCAAAGTCTACCGAATGTCTGGATGTTAATTCTTCTTGGGATCTCCCATGACTGGTGGAATCACCGCTGGTGAATAGTGTACGCACAAACACGTATTCTGCTGGTAAGATTTGTCAGCCGCCTGCTGATGAAATCCTTCCCAACTGGTGAACAGTGCCAGTCATTTGCTCTTGTGATGCTGGTGAACAGTGGCCAGCCATAAGCTCTTCTCATGCTGGTGAACAGTGCCAGCATGAGTCTTTGTCAGTCGCCTGCTGGTGAAAACCTTTTCCCCCAGGTAAGTGCTTCTCATGCTGGTGAACAGTGTCAGCATGAGTCTTGATCAGCTGCGACTTACAACTCAAAAGACCTAAACAGGACTTTACATTTGAGACTAGAGCTATCTAGAGACAACTGACGTTGGTAGGACTTAGGATTTGATCCACCAAAACTATAATCAAAACAAGTAAGCTACTGGGGGAGGAAACCTTAGACAGATTTCCCAACAATTTCCCCCTTTTTGGTGCGATCAAAGCCTAACCAGCGAGCACTCAGCTGATGAGGAAAGTTACAAAGGATTTCAGGGTTTTACAAGTGAAACCTATCAGATCTAAACCCATGAAATTACTTCCTCAGCATCAGCTCTAACTAAAAGAAATCTTCCCCCTCAACCAAGGAAAGATATTGCTCGTTTAAAAATATGAAAATTAAGATCAGAGCAAATAAGCATGTAAATAAATTTAACATGCAAGATGAGTGCTGGTGCTGATTACACTGGATGTGTAAATTCAGCTGGTAAGTAAAAACTTAGACAATTGTTGGACAATAAGAGATTGTCATCAACTTGTCAGTTAATCATTCCATTAGAGATTTAGCAATTACATGTACAATGAATGGTAACTGACTAGTCTAACAGATTTACTTACAAAAGAATAAAGAGACAAGACTATGGCTTAGAAGATGATCCTGGTGACTGAGTTCGACCACTGGTTAAGGACCTCAGGATCGCAGTAAGAGCAGCCATGTCTTCTTCTCTCTTCAGCCTCCATTCTGCAGCAATTCTTCTCTCTTCGGCTGCGAGGCGTCTCTCTTCCTCAGCAATTTTGGCCCTTTCCTCTTCAGCCCGTGCTCGCGCACTTTCCCCCTCTTGGATCCGTGCCAAAAAGGTGGTGACACCGGCGGTGACGGACTCCATTTGTTGCGTTACATCAGCTTGGAAAGTGGCGAAGCGTTGATCCATCCTGGCATCAATGTAAGCAAGAAGTTGCGCAGGAGGATGAATTTTAGAGATTGGCATCGCTGATACTTCCATGGAAGAGGAAGGCACATCAGGTGCGGAAGGAGCCATCTCTGGGGTAGATGCAGCTGGTCCCTGCACTGGGGCGGCCTCCTCCGCTGGCACGTCAGCTGCTGCTGGCTCCTCCGCTGGCACTTCAGCTGCTGGCTCCTCCGCGGGCACTTCAGCTGGTGCTGGCGGGCCTTGTTCAAAAGCAGGTGGGGCTGTGAAATCCACCAGCTGCCAGTCCTCATGATAAGGGACAAGATCGCCCAAAACCATAGGAACAGATGGGACGGCAGTGGTCAGCCACCAACCTCTGGAGGGATCCTCCTCCACAATGTGGTCTACCAGCAGAGCGCTGTCAGCCATGTCAAAAAGGATGGCAAAATATGGAGGGATCCGGGGGAGAGCGGTGAGGACCTTCAAGCGTCGGAGCGCGTAGATCAGCTGGTATCCACGGCTGGTGGGCTGGAACTGGAGGAATGGTAGCTTAACCATTTTTGGCCTAGGGAGGCCGGAAGTCCCAGTTAGCTGTCTGAATTCTGCAATTTTCCTCAAACGGCGCTTGATTCGCCTGGTAGACAGTTGCTGGTGCATTTCAGGATCAGAATCCATGAATGCATTCGCCCACGCCTCCTCTGATCTCCAGTAACCAAGCCCTAGCCTGGCATACAGAACAGCGCGCTTCTCTACTGTCAGCTGGCGCTGGCACAGGTCGAAGATTCTCCACCTCCGGAACTCCAGAAATAGTTCCGGATTCACCCTCCACAGTCCTCGGTAGCTGATTATCATCTCGTCATTAACGGCATTCTCCACCTCCGCCGTGATGTTTTCAGCATACTCATAGAGAGTGGAATTGAAGTACTCCATCGGCTGCAGGGGCAGACACCAGTCATTGAAGCGTATACCGACTGGTGGGGGAGTCCGCTGATGGGGATGATATTGAATGCTGATGGCTCAGGCACTCGTGAATCTTGAAACGCCATCGCCCCGCGGTGCTCCCACCGATGTACCCCTGTCACTCGTGATTGGAAGGTGTCTTCATCAATCAGCTGATGCTCGTGGATACAGAGCAAGTATGGCCTCCTTTCTGCGCGCACATGACGTGCTGGCGCTGGCGAGGATGCTGCTGGTCGCTCAGAAGATGATGCTTCTGACGATTGTGGGCGACTGGCAGGACGACGAGCCTCATCTTCAAAATTAGGGAATAGATCCCTGGGCTCCATCCTCTGCACCATGGAGTGATGTACTACTGGTGGCGGAACAGCCTCTCCACCAGTAACCTCCATCTCAGCGGTCGCCTGCTCCGGCTCCTCCTCCGAATCTGAGCTCATGTCCGAAAAACTCGCCAGTTTTTTCGGGGTGGTCGCCCGCTCCTCAACTCCTCCACTGGCACCCCCGTGCGCAGCCAGTGGGACTTCAGCAGTCTCCTCCTCATCCTGGTACTTATCCACAAGGGATAGTACGTCTTCATCAGCACCCATGACCATCAGGCGCGTAAATGATTCTTCTGATAAGATCTGGCCTGGAGCTGGTGCTGGTGGCCTTGCACTTGTAGTTGGGGCAACTTCCCATTTGCCTTTTGCCACCTGGTGCACCTGCTCCGCCAGTTGCGCCTGACGTCTGGCCGCATGCTCAGCCTGCACCTTTGCAAAGGCTTCATCGCGGGCTGCCAGCTCAGCCTCCCTTTTCCGCTGGTCGGCCAAGGCCTTCAGCCTTGCCTGGGCCTGCTTCTTCCTCACAATGGAAGCCTGTTGCTCCTTCTTGGCTTGCTCCACCAGCTTCTGAGCCCTCGTCTGGACCCTCTTCCTCTTCCGGGTCATCTTCTCGATGGTCTCCTCCTCAGTCAGTCCCAAGACGGACCTCTTGACTGGAATTGAGACCTTCCCAGATTCAGGATCATAGGCAGCAACTGGCTGGGGCTGCTGGCGCTGGTGGGTCTTGGGTTTCTTGCTTGAAGGGGGCCTGGGGGCTGGCACTTGTGCTAATGCCCGAGGATGTATCCCGGTTGCCTTCTCCACTGCATCTTCCATAGAGACGAATAAGGATTCGACCTCTAGCTTCCTTTTCAGCTCAGCCTTGGCCGCAGCTGGCAGTGGGATAGCCACCGCTGGTACTTCCTCATCTGCTGGTTCTGACTCCTCTTCAGAAACATCGTCAGCAGGGTCCACAGCCGTCTTGCCTTTCAGCCGGCGTGGCTTCTTGTAGTCGGGGACCGGAAGTTTTACCTTGGTGACTGGAATAAAATCAGATCCGACCAGTTGCTCCCCTCGGTCGATCCGGTCTCCCATCTCCACTTCCAAAATGTGGCTGATGCGCAGGCCAAAAGACACTGCGTGGAGAAATTTGCCTTCAACCTTCACCGTACTGTTCTTCTCTACATTCTCCAGCAACCGGCCGAAGATGAATTCGGCCCAGTTGCCATATATGCCGTCCTCCAACGCGCACATAACGGAGAATTTCTTCAGGCTCAGTTCGGCGTACGAGCCGACCTCGCATTGTAGCATGCGCACTACAATGTCACACACCATCTGCCAGAAATCTTGCATCTCGGACTTCTTCATGCCAGTTTTGAAGACAGTCACTTCTGGCTTCTTCCACTCAGTCCACCTCCTCCGGAACTCCACGGTGTCGTCCTTGAAGTACGTCGCCACCTCCTCACCAGTACTCCTCAGCCCAAAGAGATTGGCTAGGTACTCTACATCAATGGTGATCAGATGTCCGAACACTGACGTGGTGAAGGACTTCCTGTCGTCAGCAATCACCGCGCGAGCATAGAACTCGGCGACCAGATGTGGGTGGAAGTTCCTGGGGGTTGCCGTCAGATACGGGCGGAGCTGCTCGTGGTCGATCATCTCCATCAGCTCCTCGCCGAAATGTTTCTCGGCCAGTTTATCATTCAAGATTTTCTCCTTCTGGACTTGAGCGGTGCGAATCTGTGCGTGAGAGAGACGATGGCGGGTGGCTGCTTTATTCAGCGAAACAAGCTTGCTGAATGGATAGGTGTAATCAATGTCTTCTTCTTTTACAATGCCTGTGAAGGTAGGCATGTGGGCTTCGGCTAATGGTAAGTCTAAGGACTCAGTAGAAGAAGATGATTTATCAGCAGGGTTGGAAGAAGATGCCATTGAATGCAGGGAATTTTTTGGAAGATGGACAGGAAAAATGTTCGGATTGTAAAGGAAACGTAAAGGTTTATCCGAGAAGAATGTCGGATATTTATACTAAGGCCATGCAGGATTAAACGACCTAGATGAATTCTCAGAAAGTGAGAATCAATGGTCATCAGCAGGGCCCGGTTCCCTGTGGCGACGTGGGTGGTCGAGCTGACGTGGGCTACTCCGTGTAGCTGACATGGCGCTCTCTGATTGGTCGCAAATGTGCTTTTGACCGCGCAGTCACTGTGCGCATTAAATGTGGCATTAAATGCCACATTAAATTCTGAGATACGCACACGCAAGAGGATTTGAACAATCCCGCCATTTCTGTGACAGCTGGCACGACTCTTGGACTTCAAGAGATCGTCAGTTGAGAGCTGGGACTCAACTGGTCATCAGTAATATAACTGGTCATCAGCAGGATATGCCAGTTGAACACTTCCCCCTGTCAGTATGGCCTTCTTACCAGTTGACAACTGATACTCACAACTGGTTCCCGTGTACTTAGACAAATTGAGAGCTCGGACTCAATTTTCACCAGTCGTTGATATATCACCAGTTGTCTGCTGACAACTTGAAAGATTGAAAGAATTGAGAGCTTGGACTCAATTCATTCCGCATAATCTTCTCTTCACTTCTTCATCATTGCTTGGAATTGGGAGCTGGGACCCAATTTGACTTCGACTGATGGTGCATGACTGCTGGCAAATTCGAAATGAGAGCTGGGACTCATTTCCTTCGATGTTTATGGAATAAGTTCTGCCAGTAGATACCATCTGTGGTTTTGAGCTACCACTAAAGAAAAACATGAAGACTAAGAGTTTGGACTTAGTCTTAATCAGCATCCTTCAGAAAAACAAGAACGGAATGAGAGCTGGGACTCATTCTTCCTCAACATTAGGGCTCGCATCAATCTCCGTAAGACCGAGTTTGATGCACAATTCCTTGAATCTTGCTTCTGGCAAAGGTTTGGTGAAAATATCAGCCAGTTGATCGTCAGTTCTGATGTATTCTAAGCTGATATCTTTCTTCTCGACATGATCACGTATGAAGTGATGTCGGATGTCTATGTGCTTGGTCCTAGAGTGATGAACCGGATTCTTCGTTATGCACATAGCGCTGCTGTTGTCGCAATAGATGGGTACACAACCAGTGTCCACTGCATAGTCTTCCAGTTGTTGCTTGATCCAGAGAATTTGAGCACAGCAACTGGCAGCGGCAACATATTCAGCCTCAGTAGTAGATGTAGCAACTGAGTGTTGCTTCTTGCTAAACCAGCTGATTAGCTTGTGTCCTAGAAACTGACACGTACCACTGGTGCTTTTTCTATCTATGCGGCATCCAGCAAAATCTGAATCTGAATACCCAATGAGTGTAAGCTCATCATTCCTAGGGTACCATAAGCCAAGTGATTCAGTTCCTTTGAGGTATTTCACTATTCTCCTAGCAGCTTCCATGTGTGACTTCTTTGGATTGGCTTGATATCTGGCACACACTCCGACTGAGTATGAAATGTCGGGTCTGCTGGCTGTCAGATAGAGAAGTGATCCAATAATACCTCTGTAGCTGGAAGGATCAACTGATTCTCCTTCTTCATCAAGAAAGATATGGCAACTGGTGCTCATCGGTATTCTGAGAGCCTTAGTCTTCTCTGGGCAATATTTCTGAATTAGGTCCTTGGCATACTTCCGCTGATTAATGAAAATCCCATCAGCTGACTGCTGGACCTGGAGTCCTAGGAAGTATGTTAATTTGCCCATCATACTCATCTGGAATGAGTTCTGCATCAGTTGAGAAAACTTCTCACAGAGAGATATATTCTTTGACCCGAATATGATGTCATCGACATATATCTGCACCATTAGCATATCATCAGCATCCTTGATGATGAAGAGAGTCCTGTCGATCTTTCCTTTCCTAAATCCATTACTGATTAGGAATTGTGACAGCGTCTCGTACCAAGCCCTGGGCGCCTGTTTCAATCCATACAGGGCCTTTCTCAGCTTGTACACCTTGGTGCCTTTTTCAAAGCCTGGAGGTTGTTCGACATATACTTCCTCCTTTAGCTCGCCATTGAAGAAGGCGCTCTTCACGTCCATTTGGAATACCGTGAACCCATGATACGCTGCATACGCAAGGAACAGCCGTATCGCCTCCATTCTTGCAACTGGTGCGAAGGTCTCGTCGAAGTCGATGCCTTCACATTGCTTGTAACCTTTGGCGACTAAACGAGCTTTGTTTCTGATTACAATGCCATTTTCATCTCGCTTGTTCTTGAAAACCCACTTGGTGCCAATCACTGACTGATGTGATGGTCTCTCTACCAAGTCCCAAACATTGTTGCGAGTGAATTCTGCAAGCTCTTCTTGCATGGCATTAATCCAATCGGCAGATTCTAGCGCAACTCCTATGGAAGTAGGTTCCATTTGAGAAATAAAACAAGTCAGGAACGCGCTGCCGTGTCGAGTCTGAACAGAACCTTCTGGATTACCGAGAATAGCATCGGATGGGTGATTTCTCAGCCATTTGGGAAGATGAGAATCTGCTGGCGTTGGTTCTTCTGTCCTGATGACTGGTGCTTCCAGAATTTCACCAGTCGGAGCAGCAATTGCAACTGGTGGTTGACCTTCACCAGTTGGAACAGTCTCTTCGTCAGCATCACTCTCTGACTGATCTCCTGATCCTTCGGCGATAATTACACCGTCAGCTGGTGCATCCACTCCAGTTGGTTCATCAGCTATTTCTGGTTCGAAAATTCCAGACGGAATTCCCCCTGGATTATTGCCAGTTCCACTCAGGGAGATTGAGTGTAAGGTCTCAGCAAGGTCATTTGCATCACCGACCCTCCCGGATTGCTGATGGGCAACCGAGGATACTGGTTGTGAAGATGATCCAGTCATAGGTCTAGTCAAACCAGTTGGTTGAGCATTGGAAGAATTCCTGCCCAACTGGTCAACGACATCATTGACCTCAGGAACATCTTCAGCCAGTTGTCGTAAGGTCCTGCGCACTAAAGTAGCTTCATCAAAAACAACATTGCATGTTATTTCCACAAGCTTGGTGGTCTTGTTAAATACTCTATAGCCCTTGTGAGAGGGATGTCCATATCCAACAAGGACACCCTCATCAGCTTTAGGCGAAAAAGCATTTAACTTCGACTTACCATTATTATGGATATAACATGGTGAACCGAAAGCACGAAGATGAGCTATTGAAGGCTTACGACCAAAGTAAACTTCGTAGGGAGTTTTCTGGAGTCTGTCGTTGATCCCGCTTCTGTTCTGAGTATAGCAAGCCGTCACCAACGCTTCTCCCCAAAAACTCTGTCCTAAGCCGGATTCTGCCAGCAAGGACCGGACCGCTTCTTTCAGCGTCCTGTTCCTACGTTCTGCCAGTCCATTCTGCTACGGTTGCCTTGGTGCAGATCTTTCATGCTTGATGTCGGCTTCCGAGCAAAAATCCATCAGCAGACTGTTGCAGAATTCCGTCCCATTGTCTGACCGTATCCGCTTTACCGTAGCTTCTCTCTGTTTCTGTGCTTTGACAATCAAATCTGGAAGAATGACTTTCACTTCATCCTTGGATCTGAGAAGCTTTACCCATGTATAGCGCGAGTAGTCATCGACTACCACCAGCGAATAACATCTTCCTCCAATGGTTTGAGGTGCTACTGGTCCAAAGAGATCCATATGTAGCAACTCGAGTACCCGACTGGTACTGGGGCAGACTGGCGACTGGTTCTTGAAGGACTTCTTGGTTTGCTTGCCCTGCTGGCATGCTTTGCAAATCCCTTCCTTCTTGAATCCTCCCTTGGGAAGTCCTTCCACAAGATCATGCTTGGCCAGGTAGTTGATAGTTCTGAAATTCAGATGACTCAACCTTTTGTGCCACAGCCAGTTAGTTTCCATAGAACTGGTGGCCACGAAGCATGTATCGGTCTTCCCGCTTTGCCAGTCAACGGTATAAAGTCCTCCGTTCCGAATACCTCTCAGCTTAATCTCGCCAGTCTTCTCGTCCTTGATCTGGCACTCTGATTTCCCAAAATGAACAGTGTAGCCACTATCGCATAGCTGACTGATACTCAGGAGGTTGTGCTTGAGAGAGATGACAAGGGATACGTTAATGATTCTGACATCGTCCTTCTCGATGCAGCCCTTGCTGATAACTCTGCCCTTGGAGTTATCACCGAAAATAACTGGAGGTCCTTTGACCTTAATGAGATCTGCAAACAGATCCTCTTCACTAGTCATGTGAGCTGAACACCCACTATCTAGGATCCACTCTCTCGACCTCTGAAGCTGTGTTGCATGACCTAGTTCCTGCAAGAAAGAAGTGGAATTCATTTAGGTCCCCGATCATCTGCGGGTCCTGCAGGGTTAGATCGCTGGATAATTCCTTTCGGAATCCAGACTTGAGTGATTTTCAGCTCGGTTTTACCCTTGCTGACATCATTAATAATCTTTCCCTTCCTTTTAAAGTAATGAGTGCGTTTGGTTTGGGAAGGTGTGGTTGTGTGTGTATCTCCGTTGGAAGTACGCTTCCGCTGAGAGCTTCGGAAATGTTTTTCCGGTTCTGTGTGTTGCTTTCGTGGTCTCTGGAAGTGTGGACCACCATGGATAGCCTTCACAGCCCTTTGAGAAAACTTGTGATTGGGCTCAGGCCTCCGATAGGTATTCCTCCTATCAGGTATTGTCCTTCTCTCAGAATTTCTCTGAGATTGGGATCCCTTGTAAGTATGCTGGTGACTGGCATACTTATGAGGTTGTGCGTGGATTCCCTTGACAGCTGGTGCTGGCTGTTGGATTCCACTGGTAGCTGACGCTGACTTCATTTCCTTAGAATTATTTGGCTTAGTCCGCGTCTTAGGGTATGCTGGCGTCCTGTCAGCAGAGGATTTTGCCAGTTGAGGTTTTTGTCGTGATGACTCACCTATGTATCTGGTCTTATTATTCCTGTGCTGATTAGCCATACGGGACTGACTGGTATTACCAGCTGGTGCTGATGCATTTACCAGTTTGCCCTTACCCTTTTTAGCTGTGAGTTCGGGTTGGTTTATGCTCAAATCTTTTTCAAATCCCAACCCGGATTTATCAGTAGGCTTTCTCCAATGGGATAGAGCCTCTTCCAAATTCTTGGAGCCTTTATTGAAATGATTTATTCTATTGTCTTGCTCAAGGACAATCTTTTGAAAGTTATCTCTCTCAGTTTTTAAAATTTCAAAATTTTTTAGCAAATCTGAGTGAGTTTCTTTCAGAGTGGCTAACTCTACACCGAGTGACCTAGATTTTTCAATCTCATTGGTCAAAACAGAAATTTGATTTTTCAGCGAGGTGTTTTCGCCAGCCAAGACATTCTTTATTTCATAAAATTTCAAAATTTCTAGTTGAAGAATGTCTATAGTGACAACCTCTGAGTCGGAGCAATGTGACTCAGCATCGTCTAGAATGTGTGGAGACATGATATGCAATGAGGGAACAGATTGTACCTCATCATCAGCAGCAAGTGCTTGTTCCTCCTCACTGTCAGCACATTCTTCATGTGCTTCCTCTCCGAAAGCTACCATCAGTGCCAGTAGCGCTTCCTCTTCTGATTCTTCATCTGACTCATACTCTCCATCATCATGGTCAGGTATGTCAGGAACCTCTGTCCTTGTCAGCATCGCCTTGGCAACGGCCTTGGATGCACGCTCTTCAAAGAGCTTCTTCAGCCTTTCCCGCTCATCTTTATCCACCTGTGGACATTCAAATTTGAGATGGTCAGGGGATTGGCACTGATAACATGCGCGGGGAGCTCTCTTGACGAATTTCCCATCAGATGAGCTGAGAGACGCTCCCTGTTTCGCCTTGGCTTTCTCCAGAAGAACAGCCAGTCTCTTCATCTGTTGCTCAAGATCTGCGATAGAGCTCTCGCTGCCTTTTGAGTTAGATCCCGACGGGGATGGGATCTCTTTCTGCTGGTTGTGCGGCCCAGCAGGTCTGTCAGTGTGGAAAGGCTTCTTGTGCTTCCACTTGAAATCCCTCTTGACGAAGTAGGCTTCGTCTTGTATCTTGATGCTGGGAGATCCAACGGTCCGAATGGCTTCATTTTTGTTCACTATTTGGATATCCCACTCATGTGCTTGGAGCTGAGCAAATAGCTCATTGGGAGTTATCTTGGATAGATCCTTCTCCTTAAGAGATGTGGTCTTTACAAACCAGTCCTCCTTGGGCATCTTTGACAGGATCTTTGCATTAAGCTCTGCATTCGAGTACTCCTTGTCCAAAGACTTCAGCTCGCTGACTATGGCATATAATCTAGCCTCCATCTCCTTGATGGTTTCACCAGTCAGCATCTGGAATGACTCGTACTTGTCCACCGCAACTTGCAACTTGTTGCGCTTCATCTGATCTGTCTCCGTACAGAGACTATCAAGGTAGTCCCAGACTGCCTTGGCGGTGTCATATTGGAGGGCTTCCTCCATCAGCGGCTCTGGAAGAGATGATAAGATCATATCGAGAGCAACGGAGTCCAGCTGATTCCGCCTCCTGTCTTCAGCGTTCCATTCTTCTGGGGGCTTTGGAATCTCAGCAGCTGGTTGATCTCCTAACTGGTGCCTCGTCTTGGTGATCTCGATCGGCCCTTTCTCCAGCACGTCTTTCATCTCCGGATGGACGCTTTTCAGCTGAATGA
>JAPKLW010000361.1:139316-178811 GCA_026898455.1 Plectranthus barbatus
CGTATTTTCCGCTGCCAAAGTATACCCTGATATCCGGGACCAACAATAACTGTCTTAACTGTGCACGTCATACAGTTGCGCACAGCGCAGTTTTAATCCCTATCTCTCGAGATCTCATCAAACTCTAACGACCTAGTTTGATGCATAGCTCTTTAAATCAAGCCTCAGGTAACAGCTTAATAAAGATATCTGCTGACTGGTCCTCTGTTCTTATGTATTCCACACAGATATCTCCTTTCTCAACGTGATCTCAGATGAAATGATGACGAATATCAACATGCTTCGTCCTGGAGAGTAAAATTGAATTCTTTGAGATGCAGACAACACTATTGTTGTCGCAATAAATGGACACACATCCAGTTTCTATACCATAATCCCTGAGTTGCTGCTTTATCCAGAGCACTTGAGCACAACAATTGGCAGCTACTACATATTTGGCTTCGGTGGTTGACGTAGCCACCGAATGCTGCTTCTTGCTAAACCAGCTGATCAGTTTATGACCTAAAAACTGACAGGTTCCACTTGTACTCTTCCGATCAATTCTGCAGCCTCCAAAATCTAAATCCGAGAATCCGTTCAGCATTATTCCATTAGATTTGGGATTCCAAATAACTAGAGATTCAGTCTTCTTTGGATATCTCACGATCCTCTTAGCTGCGTCCATGTGAGATTTCTTAGGAATCGTCTGGAATCTTGCGCAAACACCTACTGCATAAGATATGTCAGGTTTGCTGGAAGTTAGGTATAGCAAAGACCTAATAATCCCTCTATAAGCAGTTGGATCAACTGGTTCTCCTTCTTCATCAAGAGTGATTTGAGAACTAATGCTCATCGGAATCCTTAGAGATTTAGTCTTCTGGGACAAAACTTGTTAATTAAGTCTTGAGTGTACTTCTTCTGACTGATGAAAATGCCTTCAGCTGACTTATCCACTTGCAGTCCTAGGAAGTACGTCATTTTTCCCATCATACTCATTTGAAATTTGTTCTGCATCAACTGGGCAAACTTCTCACAAAGACTTGTGTTCTTGCTTCCAAAAATGATATCGTCTACATAAATCTGGACTAGCAAGATATCATCTCCATTTTTTATTCTGAACAACGTCCTGTCAATTTTCCCCTTCTCAAATCCATTCTTGAGGAGAAACTGAGATAGCGTTTCATACCATGCTCTAGAAGCCTGTTTCAAACTGTACAATGCTTTCCTCAGTTTATAAACTTGGTTTCCTTGCTCGAAACTTGGGGGCTGTTCCACTTAGACTTCTTCTTTCAATTCACCATTGAGAAAAGTGCTCTTCACATCCATTTGAAGAATTGTGAAGTCATGGTAGGCAGCATACGCCAAAAATAGCTGAATGGCCTCCAGTCTGGCAACCAATCTCGCTTTATTCCTCAGGATGGTGCCGGTCTCATCTCTCTTATTTTTGAAAACCCATTTAATGCCGATCATGGATTGATGTGTTGATCTGTCCACCAGATGCCATACACTGTTGCGACTGAATTCTGCCAATTCTTCTTGCATCGCATTGATCCAATCCGTCGATTTAAGAGCTTCTCCAATCTTCACTGGTTCGATTTGAGATATGAAGCAAGACATCAAGTCAGTTCCTTATCTTGTTCGAACAGGATTACCAATATCATCCAGGATAGCTTCAACGAGATGATCTCTTAGCCAGCTAGGCTTCTTCACAACTACAACTTCAGTGGGAGCAACTGGAGTCTCAGAAACTGTTAAAGGTTCCTGGTGAGATGGTTCACCTCCATGTTCTCAAACTGGATTCTGAACCACTGGTTCCTGAACTACAACTAGCTCGTCAGTTGGAGCTGCTTCCTCAGCGGCCTCAAGGTTGACTACCTTGGATTCAGGTTGTTCTACTTCCAAAGTTGTTGCCTTGGCTTCAGGGGGTTTCTCTTTAGCTTGATCTTCTATGTTAATGAAATTTAAGGCCTCAGCAATGACATTAGCATCATTGACCCTCTCGACTGTTTGAGATTTAGCTGAGGCAGTTGGTGTCTCAGAATCATCATTCATAGATCTAGTCAAAGGATCTGTTCTATTTTGATCAAGATCAGTTTTAGGTTCCTCATTGACATCATTGATCTCATGATGTTCCAGACCCAGCTCTTGAAGTGTCCTGCGCACTAAAGTAGCTTCATAAAAAACAACATGACATGTTATCTCCACAAGCTGGGTGACCTTATTGAATACCCTCTATCAAATGTATGAAGGGTGTCCATAACCAAGGAACACGCCTTCATCAGCCTTAGGACTGAAGGTACCCAATTTGGACTTCCCGTTATTGTGAATATAACATGGTGCACCGAATGCACGAAGATGAGCTATAGAAGGCTTATGACCGCTATAAATTTCGTAGGGAGTTTTTTGCAGCCGCGTGTTGAATGTGTTTTGATTTTGTGTGCAACAGGCTGTCATCAAGGCTTCTCCCCAAAATCTTTTTCCAAGGTCGGTCTTAACCAACATGGTTCTTACAGCTTCTTTGAGTGTTTTATTCCTCCTCTCAGCTAGACCATTTTGGTACGGAGTTCTTGGTGTAGACTTCTCGTGACCAATTCCGCTCTCAGCGCAGAAATCCATAAGAGGTCCATTGCAAAACTCCATACCATTATCGGACCTGATTCTCTTAACTGTCACCCCTTTTTCATTTTGAATACGGGTAATCAGTTCAGGCAGTTGAATCTTTTCTTCGTCCTTTGATTTAAGCAGGATCACCCATGTGTATCTTGAGTAGTCATCTACAACCACTAATGTATATTTCTTTCCTTCGATCGTGGGTGGAGTGACTGGACCAAACAAATCCATGTGCAGCAGTTCCAGGATACGTTCCATGCTTGTTGTAATTGGTTTGTTCTTAAATGAGGCTCTCTTCTGCTTTCCGAACTGGTACGCCTTATAGATTCTCTCATTTTGAAACTTCTTTTGTGGCAGTCCTTCAACTAGATTATGCTTCGCCAGATGTCTGACTGAGTTGAAAGTTAGATGACTCAGTCTTTTGTGCCACGGCCAGTTTACTCCATTTGTCGAACTGTGTGCTATAAGACAGGTTCCTTCTTCTCCACTAGACCAATCCACAATGTAGAGACCTCCTTTCCTGATTCCTCTGATCTTGGCCTTGTTGGTCTTCTTATCTATGACATAGCATCCTAAATTTTCAAAACTAATGATGTAGCCACTTTCGCTCAACTGGCTGATGCTTAGAAGATTGTGCTTTAAACTTGTGACCAAGGATACATTCTTGATGATTATTCCATTTCGTTGCATGCATCCTTTTCTAATTACTCGTCCTTTGAAATTGTCACCAAAAGTGACTAATGGTCATTCACACATCACAAGGTTTGTGAGCAGTTCCCTTTCTCCAGTCATATGTGTTGAACACCCACTGTCGAGTATCCATGTTCTTTCTTTCTTCCTTGACTGGGGATTACTGTACCTACAAGACAGAAAATTATTCTTTAGGTCCTCGCATCATTTCGGATCCTGCTAAGTCAGTTTTTTGAATAAATCCTTTTAGTATCCAGATTTGTTTCACGTTTACAGTTCGTGAAATTGAGTCATTCTTTGATGAATGATTAACATTTCTCCTAAGGTAATGTATGCAATTTGGATGCATGTGGGAAAAGGTTGTGGTGTGTGAACTCTTTCTGAAACTGTTGTTCTTGAAAGCGTTTCGAGAATTAGTTCTCGGGTGTTTAGTCATCATAGTCTTGGGAAAATAAAATTGTCCTGATCAGGCCTCGAATAGGTGTTCCTCCTATTCAGATAGTTGTTATAACAAAACTGAGTTCGATTATAACTTCGCTGATTTTTATCCGGTTGTCGAACTGACTTCCTAGCAGCATGTACATGTTGCTCAGTCGTTCTTGTTGGTAAAACTGGATTCCTTGCATATCGAACATTACGCTTTTCCAGTTTCGAAGGAAAGTTAGTTTTCCCCCCAACAATTTGCTTGTATAGTTTACGAACTATGTTAACTCTCTGTCGAGGTGCCAGTTTAGATTCCAATTTTTACCAGCATTTGGTCTTCTCTTTTTGCTTAACTGGCTCTTTGGAATCGACTTTTCCTTTTTCCAACACAATACCTGAACTGAGTTTGGCCTTGACAAAGCCTAAAAAGATTTTCTCAGTTACTGAAGTGGAAGCATGTTCACTCAAAACTTCTTTTTCATTATGACACTCCATAAATCAAAGTCCGAATTTATCGGATGGTGGTTTTTGAGCATTCAAAATCTCTTTCAATTTTCTTGAGCTCTTTTTAAAAGAATAATCACACTCAACAAGCTCAAGTATCTTCAATGAGTCACTCTTGTGAAACATTTTCCAAATCTTTAAGAAGTTTAAAATGTTTTTCCTTGAGTTTTTCCAGTTCCACATTGAGTGACCTCGTTCTTTCGACTTCATCGGTCAAAACTAAAATTTTTGATTTCAGTGAGGCATTTTCACTAACTAAAACATTTTTAATCTCATGAAAATTTTCAAATTCTTTTACGATATTTTCAAGAGAAGCGTCCTCTAAACTTGAGCAACAGGGTTCAGGGCACTCTTCTTCAAATGAAGATGCTAAAGAGAGAGGTAGATGAGTTGTTACCACTATTTCACTAGTTCTTGTATCGATCTCATCATCAGTGACATCTCCATCAACTGCTGCCATATAAGCCAGGAGTGCATCCTCATCATTCTCATACTCTGAAGTGTAATAGCCGTCATCATGATCTAGAATGTCTGGCACTTCAGTTCTGGACAGCATCACCTTTGCCACAACTTTCGAGGCTCTTCTTTCAAATACTTTTCTCAGTCTGTCTCTCTCTCCTCTTGAGAAACTAGAGGGCATTCGTACTTCAGGTGGTCTGGAGAGTTGCATTCAAAACATGTGCGTGGCTCTCTCTTGGTAAATCTCTGCTCACTGGTCTGAGCTTCCTTCCCTTTAGCTTTGGCCTTCTCAAGAAGTACGACCAGGTTCCTCATCTGTTCCTCCAGTTTTTCAACTGACTGCTCAGTTTCTCTCTTCGCAGCTGAGGTAGAGGTGTCCTTTACTAGAGTAGACTGATGGACAGCTTTTTCGAACTGAATTGGCTTCTTTTGACATCTCTGAAAGTCCCTCTTTACAAAGAATGTGACGTCATCATTTGTAGCTGGGTTTGAAGATCTGGTAGCTTCATTCTTGTTCACCATTTGGATATCTCATTCATGGGCTTGAAGTTCAGCATGCAGCTCTTTGGTGGTCATCTTCGAGAGATCCATGGCTTTTAAACTGTAGTTTTGACAAACCAGTCTTCTTTAGGCATCCTTGAGAGGATTTTGGCATTCATGTCACCCACACTCTCTTCTCTTCCCAGACTTTTCATCTCGCTGACGATAGCGTTGAATCTTGCTTCCATCGATTTGATTGATTCACCCGGTAACATATGGAGTGATTCATATTTGTCAACCACGACTTGTTTCTTGTTGCGTTTCATCGCTTCAGTTTCTCTTGTGAGATTGTTGATCCAATCCCAAAGCTCTTAGGCAGTGTTGTTCTCTATGGTTGCGTCCATGAGAGATTCTAGAAGAGATTGCATGATCATCTCTTGTGCGATGTGATCAACCTGATGGCATTTCTTATCTTCAAGTGTCCACTCCTCCGGTGGCTTATCTACCATTTGAGGACCTTGAACGTCTCCTTTGAGTTGGGTATTAATCTTATGAATCTTCAGAGGTCCATTCTTTAAAACTTCTTCCATCTCTGGATGCTGAGCTTTCAGCTGAATAAGACACCGTTTCTTCCATACTTCAAACTTATCTGGGTTGTACTTGGGAAGCCTCGGATAGTTCATCATCGTCATAAGATAATCTGCTTGCTAATCAAACTTAACAAACAAATAAGAGTGCAAGGAAAATATGGATCCGGTCCTAAGAGACTCAAAACAGGACAGTCTAGAAAGACCGACCTACTCTGATACCACTTGTTGGTCCCTGATCAGAGTTATCTTAAATGTGCAGCGAAAATATTACTTATTGTTGCACTTAAAACTGGGGGGTCAATTTTCTTGTTTAGGTTATATAAAACTGAGTTTAGCAGGCAGATTAGATAAAAAGTTTTCAGATATACACTTCAACACTTTGGAGAAGTGTTGAAGGTTTCAAAGCACAGTTAGAAACTGAGTAATGCAAGAAATAAACGAAAATTGTAAATGACACATGATAGTATAGTGGTTTGGATCCTTTAAGTCCTACGTCCACTCTTTGGAAATAAATTTGGTAATTCACTAAGAAAATGAAGTATACACTCCTCACGATCTATAGCCAATCACAACAAAAGCCACTGTTCGCAGCAAACTGGATCACTCGCTCAGGTAGGTGTTCTTCACTCCTTCTTCAGTTCTTCGAAGCCTCTCCAAGTCTTCTCCGAACTGGCAGTCGTCGGAAATGGATTGTGGACACACCTCCCTTCTCCATCTCCGGTAGGTGGATGGTTGAGTTCTTCCTAGAATGTACAAGGTTTGGCAGTATCCCGTTTCATCCGAGAACCAGGCTGCTGTGTTCTTACAAGGATGTAGACTAAGTAAGAGTGACTTAATCCTCGTGTACTCGAGGTCACACGGTGAATCTCAGAAGATTCCTTGAGCAATAAACCCTTGTGTTCAATAAATGAACCACATAATAAATGTCGTTTGGTTGAGAGCTCTAAATGTGCTTGAGCTTTAAATTCGGCAGAGTGACGGGAAGCTTTGAATGTGTTGATTATTTTTTTCCTCTGGTCCTTATGTTATTTATAGTCGTGACATGAAAAGTAGCCGGTAGAGACAAGGTAGATGTTGTCCAATCGGTGGCCATACTTTTTGATGTCGCAGACATGCTCCTCTGCTTTTTCTGAGACAATTTTGTACTTGTTGTGTCAGACTCAAACAACGTTAGACTTCAGTCATAACTGTCTGATTCCTCGTTCCTTATCATTAAGATTCCAAAGCTCTTTACGACTGTTTAGCTCCTTATTTTTCACGTGCTCTCTACTGTGTGAATCCTCTTGTCTTGAAACCGTGAGATACCCTTGACAGTTTCTCACATTCTTTGTTCGTGAAATCTATGTCCACAATTTTCAGCGTTGTTTTGTCTTTGGCAGTTCCAAACTGCATGTGTAGTTGACTTTGCTCATTATTCTGATTAGCTCTCGCAATTTTCTGTGATTTTTCTTGAACTGTCTTCACAGGTTTTCTTCCATAAAGCTTCTCGAACTATCTTCACATTTTTCTTCGCATAAAGCTTCTCAAACTGTTACAACTCAATAGTCCTATACAAGGATTACAGAAGTAATAACTCTAGACCTAGGTATTCAGTTTTGACACATCAAAATATCAAATTAAGGGTGGGATTTACACATCAACACCTAACAATTTCCCCTTTTTGATGTTGTCAAAACCATACCAACTAAGTCAAAATGAGAATGCAGTTGCTCTGAGTTCACAAAATATGAGACTCTGACACTACTCAGAATTGTGCTTTCTCAAAACTCGACCTACTCTAATTGATCTTCCCCCTAAATTGGAGAGATATTACTCGATTAATCATAGATCAAATTAGAGCGAAATTTTGCTGATCACACTGGAATATGTGAGTTTAGCTAAGTAAAAAGCATCAAAGGTATGAGACAATGAGGAGTTGTCTTCAAACCAACAATATTCAACCTTTCATAATAAGTATTCGTTAAAAGTACATGAAAAGTTTAAAACTGCAATCAAAAGATACAAAAGGAGTTCAATACCCCATTACTCTTTGGGCTTGCCTTGATCTTCTTCTTTGTCTTGAGCTGAGGATTCTGCTTTTTTCGGCTTTGAAGTGGCAACAGATGTCGAGGCTCCAGATTGCATGCCTATATTCATGGCCATTTCCTTGAACATTTTTATCTCCTCTTCTCTGGTTTGCTTGATACTCTCTAACTACAATCTCATCTCTTCATCTTGTCTTCTCATATGTTCATCTCGTCTGTCCATTATCTGCAACTGCATTCTCCATTGTTCATCTCTCCTCTTCTCCTTTTTTGACAAAATCAAAAATGGACATCATGGAAGTTAGGATAGGAGCTGCTACAGATATGGGATTTGGAGATAGTGTTTCGTCAGAGGCAACGAGTGCTCTTGAGTCTCCGCCAGTTTGACTCTGAGATGTAGCAGTGTACATGTCCAGTTGCTGATGGGCAGTTGCGGCTGCTTCCTCTGCTTCTCTTAGCCTGGCAGTTGTTGCCTCTTTGTCTTTCTAGCTCTTTCGGCAGCTGCCTCTTCTTCTTGCCTTTTCAATTTAACTTTTTCAACCTTCTTTCTACTCCTTTCAGCTTATGCTACTGCTGCTGCTTCAGCTTCTAGCCTTGCCATTTCAGTGGCTTCGGCCTCCTGCCTGACCTTTTCAGTGGCTTCGGCCTCCTATCTCGCCTTTTCGGCGGCTGCTGCAGCTACTTCTATTCTATTCTGCTCAGCTTCACGTTCTAGCCTTCTCATTTCTTCTTCCTCCTGGCGTACTCTCTCAGCTTTTCTTCCAAGGTACGTCTCAACAGACGTACCTTGCTTCTAACCTATGCATTTTAAAAATAATGCGAGGGGCTGAGTACTAATGTACCCCGTGGAGACATGCCCGAAAACATACATTTTAAATAGGAATGCTATTGCAAAAACAGTTAAGACACGGGGTTTTATTGAAAAATTTATGTGTACCCAAAACATTTTCATTACATTACTTACCGACAATTTCATTCAACAATGTTTCACATCTTTTCCTAACATCGCTTGATTCACTAGAATGGGTCGGGTCTGCAAATTTTACATTAAGACTACAAACAAATCAAAATATTCGAGCAAAGCTCAAGGATTTCATCAAAGAAGCCATGTCTGAGCCAAGCTCCAAGACTCATAAATATTCCTGTATGAGCCAAGCTCTAGGACTTAATAGTAACCATGTCCAAGCTAAGCTCCAGGACTTATATACCGTTCGGGTGGAAATGCCAACATACATATCAAATCTCTACGTTCATTCTCAACCATTCAAAATTCAATCCTCAGAATCCAACACATTCTAATTAGAGAAACAAATAACATGCACCAAAACATTTTAGGCATAGGCATTCAGTTCAAACAAGCATTTAATATGCATTTAGGAATGAGAGCTCATGGCTCAAAAAGACATTTTACTTTTACTGAAAATAGTCCCCATCTTATATTGCTTACAGATTTAGATGCACACGTTAGTTGTTTTTGAGCTGTCACAATCTCCTTGCGTTAGTCCCTTCACATGATAACACAGTAAAGCATACGCTAATTAGGATGGATCGTCTAAGCATAAATCAATCAGCTCTAGGTGACATTTACTTGACGTAGATCAGGACCTATGATTGACAAACTAAACTCACATCTCCCAACAATTCAACATGCATTCTCTTCCCTCGAAACATGCATGTGATCTCAACAAACACAACCATATAAGTTAACCAACCCACGATTAACAAACTAACTCAAATAAAGCACGTTTATAATAAAAATGACTAAACTTTGTATTTAACGATGCGTTAATTGAATTAATCGGAATCCAACACACGAAATCACTATCAAGTGTTTAATCATACTCATAATGTGTTTAATTAATCATATATAAAATCAAATATAAAAAAAGGATGGAACGGGTCGGAAAATCACATTTTCTCCGGGCCAGGACGCAAACGGCGACCTAAAATACACAAACGGCGATCGTCGTTCATGCATATGGATTGCCGACCATGTCGGGTAATTTAGAAAGCCAGAATTTCACCGTCATCGATCAACACCGGCCCCGTCGGTTGACACGGTTGCGTTGACCGACACCAGCCCATATTTGTTGATGTGGGTGTGTCGATCGACACCCCTTCCGTCAATTGATACAGACGGTAAAGGATAGCAGTAGCTCGTCGCTGCAATTTCACGCAATAGCTCGGCTTTTTTGGCCGAGCTCCGGCCAACCCCAACCTCCCCAAACCATATTAACATGCTCCTAGACATCTAGGGACCACGTACAAACGTAGATAACCTTCAAAATCACACAAACTTGGAAAAAGCTTCACAAAATACTCACCAGAATAAATGGTGGCAAGCGGCAGTTCTTGCAATTCCGACGATGGGGTGGCGAGGTCTCGATACCAAAATGTTCCTAAACATATGAGGAACACAAATATGAAGTCAAAATGAAGTTTTATCATCGTTTGACACTAGTTCTAAGCTGACACCAAAAAATTATCGTCAAATCGATGACTTACCTTCGAACTCTGTTTTCTTTCTCGTTCCTCGACAAAACCAGGCGTTCTCAAGTTCTATAGAATCTTTGCACTGCGAGCTTTTTATGGATGGTGGTGGTTTGGCCGGCGGCGGATGGTGGTGGTTGAAAATGGCGGTGGAAAATAACAACGATGGTGATGGTGCGTACGGTGGTGGGGGTGTTTGGGAAATGAGTGGAAAAACTTTGCAATTAATTTGTATGCATTTCTTTTACCAAATGAGTGTAGAACTCATTCTCCACCGCCTCACTCTGCAAAGTAGCCACCTATCTACAATATTAGCCGCTCAACCTCATTCTATGTGGCGAATTCTTCACTGCGAAGAATTCGTCGCGTAGTGTTCTCCCGTCTCAACTCGAGTTATTCTCCTCCGATAATTCAACTTCTCAGATTTTCAAATTGAATTACATTATTCCAATTAAATATTTAATTACATGGAATTTCTCCATTTAACGAGCCCATCTCGTTCATATTACTTTTCAAATTTTTGGAGATATAAATATCTTTCAATTTCTCTAGTTTCAATAAATTATAAATCACCACTCAGTCTCAGAAAATTATACTGATCATTTCGTATCCTTCCTTATTTTAATTCCAAGCATTCCCAAGCTCGGTTTAAGAAATGAATCTTCCGAGTGCAAGTTGTGAATTTAAATGCAATATTATTATATTTAAATAATAATTCACCGCACTCGTTGTTCATTCGGATAATGTGACTACACGGTCACTTAGGTTTTCTCGAAACGAACTCATTGGTATATGTACATTAGAAACTGACCCTCGTGTCTCATTGGGTGTCATTTCTCGTTTCTAAAACAATATAAATTAAATTGCAAAAATATAAATATTCATTTATTTATTTAAATAGCTTAATTAAATCCGAGATATTACAAGACTGCTCCCAGTACTCGGTGGGATTCCCATCCCACGGGAAGTACCTAATCATCGGCCACCTCCGGCACTGGAGTGACTTCCACAATTTCGCGGCTGGAACCACTGGCCTCGCCTGCACCCATTGAACGCTCAATTTGTTGGAACACCTTAGCCAGGGAGTCATCCTCGTTGGAGTCAGCTGAGGACGGAGATTCCTTAGGGGAATCGAGTATGATTTTTCTTTTGTCGGCCAATCAAGGGTTTACCGGCTCCTCGAGGAGAAGATTCCAGTCTGGAATGGGGGGAACAACAACATTGGGATCCCTTTCGGGAGATGGGGTGAAAGGAGGAGTTGGGTTGAAATCCCCGGTGTCGGGGCTCCCATGTTTTTGGGAATCGGGATTTGAAGTCATGGTTGGGGAGCGGTGACCTAGGGAAGAAGAAGGAAAGAAGATGAATAAAAGTTAACAAGTGACTAACCAGAACCCTAGTACTACCCCTCTATATAACCCCGAAAAGAGAAAAGAAAATGTAAATAAGGAAGAAATTACCTGGTATTTGCAGTAAATGGAGTGCCAATCGTCGGAAGTCAGATGAGTCACAGTCACCGGAAATTGCACAAAAGAGAGAGAAAATGAGAAGAGAGAGAGAAGATCCTGGGAAGAGTAACCATCAAGTCTCACAAAAAAGATGGTTAAAGACTTGCGCTCGTTCGGTTGCTCACAATTACCCCCAATCTTTGCGGTAATTATGCAAATACCACAGCTCAAGGCGACAAATTTGAAAATAGTCCGAAAATAGGGACTTGAACATTTCAGTTCACATAGATGAACTTTTTATGAAATTCATTAAGGGGAGTTCTCCCCACTAAGAAGAGGTACGGAACCTCACCAATAAGACCCCGACAAGGGAGCTGTAGCAGCTCGCTGGGGCTAGCCAGATGGCTAATAGTTTTATCGGACAAAACTCGAACTATCCTCCCAAAAAGCTGTGGTTTTTGGGCCCGCAGCTACGGCACTTGCAATAATTTCACGAAATTGTGCAAATAAGAAGAATCATTAACCAACAAGGCTGATCCTTCGGGCCGTGAAGACGCTCTTAAAACTCTTCTAAGTAATCTGAACTATCGATTATTTGAAGAGTTTGAAGAGCCAACATCTGGGAAAAATCAAACTCCACTTATAAAATAACAAATTAAATCGATGATTGGACTTACCGAGCTCCCAAAGAGCACCTCACTAAGTCGAAGGAGCTATTGTTGGGGGTCGTTAATAAACGGCCTAATAGTTCAGCCTAAAGGGATAACCATATAAAAGGGCCCATAGATGAAGCCCATGTTATTTTGCAGGATGTCGAAGTAGTTTGCGACCGCAGAGTAGTTCGCTCCAGGAAGTGTAGTTCGAAGCGCAGGTCGACTCTTTAAAGCAGCCTTATGAAGTAACCGACCATACCTAAGGAGTCCGATTTAGTCAAAGGGTATGTTATGACAGAAGACAGACATAACGGGAAGAACGGGCGAATTACTTAACGGTTGGGGGAGTCAATAAATGGTGAGGGAATAATGATCGCGGGCTCCCCGGGAAAACGCCAAGAAACGCACGCGGGAGACCAGGAAAGCATTTATTACCATCTAGCAAGATTTAGGGAGCGTTAGAGTTCGAACAAAGCCTATAAATACCGATAGAAGAATCCTTTTTCGGGACCTAACCTCTGGAGCTTAAATTCTACGTGTAAACAAAAAATCTATACTTATATTCCCGTGTATCAAATTCATCAAAGAGATCATTGGAACAAGGTTCAATTGATGTACCACGCATTCACAGCGATTTGAATCGATTTATTGATTATCTAATTTATTTTTACATGGTTATTTTCTGCATTTTCGTTTCTTTTATCTTGTAAAGTTCTCGCGGCCTCAATCCACTAAAAAACACCCTCAACAATGTGTAAACATTTTAACTATAATTTTTTCTTTTTAACATTTTCGTTTATGATGTTTAAAATTTGATGGTTTATAGCTTGGTGGTTTTGTTTTTGGGTTGAATATATTTGTTTTAATTTGTACTATACTTTATTTTTCGTTAAGGAACATGGCTTGTTATGTGCATTTTTATTGCTTGTGCAAAACATTTTCAGTACTTATCCGAAAATGAATACTTAGAGCAACTCCAACCATACTCAAAAACCAAACCAAAAAACAAAAATCTCCCCAATGGAACTCAAAAACCAAATCAAAACTGCATTTTTTAGTATTTCCAAACAGTTATGACGCAAATTTGCTTTTTTACTATTCATCACACAAAAAAAAAATTTACTTTAGTCCTTTAAGTTTTACAATTTTACACATTTAGCATTTTTTATTTATTTCTTTATTTATTTGTTTATAATATATATATATATATATAATATTTATATTTTAATTATATTATTATTTTATTAAAAGAAATGTGTGATTAAATAAAATTGAATAGAAATTTAATATAATTTATTTTTATAATAATTATTTTATATTATTATTTCATTAAAAAATTAATGTATGACTAATTAAAATGCATAGAAATTTAATACCATTCGCAATATTTAATTTTTGTATTAAATTTTTAATTTATTGTATTTTTATAAATAAATTTAAACCTAAAAAATTAAATAAGTATTGACATAAAAACATTAAAATTTCTAAAACAATAACATTACACGAAATATTAAAAAACAACATTATAATACTAAAAAGAAAACACAATGCAACTCATGAAATAGAAAAAAAAATTCAAATACTTAAACATTAATACGCAACCAAATAGCAAAAACTACTAGTCGATATTATTGAAATATCCACCAAATGTAGCAAATGCAAATGGTGTAGATTCATCTCTTTCTTGAACTCTTTTTTGTAAAATACATGCCTTTTCAGCTCGAACATAAGCAAGAAGATTTGGATCTGTTATGGAACTCTCATCTTGAAATAAAAACTTATCGTCTCTTCTTGTTTATCTGATTGCACGAGTCTCGACCAAATATTCTTTAAGTTCGGCTCTTGACAATTGCGCCTCTTCCAGAAGTTGTTTGTTTTGCTATTGCACCATATTAGCAAAAGCTAAAGTAGAGTCATCTTTTTTTTCAGTTTAGCTTTTTTCATCCCGATTGGCCGTTCAGATAGAGACCCACCACTAGCATTAAAATCATCATTTAAATTTATAGGAGAGCACGAGATACCTGTAGAAGCTTGCCCTTTGGAATTTGGATAATCCGACTCGGAAGAGACAGGTGCAGAAAACTGTCGTTTGGAGCTATTTCCATCCTTAAATTTTTCAAAATCCTTGATAGTATCCCAAACATGATCAAACTTCCACCCAGATTTACAGTTCGGATCCTCCGAGAATAAAATCCTAGCTTCACGCATCTAAACACTACAAAAAAATGGTCTATAATGGCGACATAAATTGTCACTATAATTATGAATTTTGTCACTATAGCATCTTAGTGACAATATTGTGTGTCGTCGTTATGTCGTGGCTACTGAATAGTGGCTAAAGAGTTTAGCGACGAACTACGATAGTTGTCACTATTACTCTATTTTATTGTGACTCTAATTTTCATCATTAATCCAATATTAATTAGTTACAAACTATAATCGTCACTAAAATGTCATGATATAGTCGCACTTATGTGTTGTCACTAAATAAATATGTTTTAGCCACTATAATAATTATAAGTAAAACTTTATAATATAGTAGCATAATTTGTCGTCACTAAAATATCATGATATAGTTACACATAAGTGTTGTCACTAAATAAGCACCTTTTAGCCACGACACTAATTATCACAAAATCTTTGAATTTAGTAGCAAATTTGTCATCACTAAAATACCTAGCCATGTTGACCAGATCGTCTGAACCCACCTACATTGTACCTAATCGTCGGTCGAGCCACCACTGAGCTGCAATGCCTTGAACTGCACTCAACCATTGCATCGCACCTAACCCGCCAACATCGAGCCACAGCTAACCAACCACACCCAACGCACCTATAAATAATCATGACCCTGCACATAGTCATATAAAAAATTAATATTTAGTGCTTCCAACAAGATTCGAACCTTTTACCTTTTTAATTTAATCTTTTATATCTATACACTGCACCAAGTGATTAATTATTAATATTTTGGATAGTTAATATATATAAGGTAATAGTGGCTATCTATCTAAACTAAATAAATTTATGGAATCTATTTCAAACTTTATAATTTTAATTCTTGATAATCTTATAAATTAAAAAATCACTACCACATCAGCGAATTCTAAAAAATAAAATTAAAATGTAAATATTGATAAAATGAAATTTTACGCAATTTTATATTAAAAAACAACTATACAATATTCACTTTTACTTCATTATTTAGAATGTGCTGAAGTGATAGTAATTTTTTAATTTATAAGATTAGTAAGAATTAAATTTGAATAAAAAATAAGTTTTAATAAAAAAAATTATAAGGTAAGATTTTAATTTATATTAAACATAAATTTTACATAATTATATAATTATAATTATAATTTAACTAAGCAATTCATATTTTACGCATTATTTAATATTTTGAATACATAATTAACTCATTAAAATTTTAATAATCTTAATTAATTGTGTGTATTTATTTAAATAACATGATTAACTTTTTAATTCAATTTGGATTTTAACTTAATTACACATTTTTTAATCTTATCACCTTTAATAGATTAATTTTTAATATAGTAACATAATCTTCAATCATAATTTAAATATGATTAAATTTAAATTTATATAATTTAATTACTTAAATAATAAAGTCAATATTCAATTGCTATTTAATTGCCATATAAAAAATTAGTCTTAACCAAAAATGTAATAAAATCTTAATAGTGTTAAGTTGGTGGGGATCAAATTACTTAATAAAACATAATGTAGGATATAATTTCATATATTTGGAAGTGTATAATAGAATTTCATAAATTTTAAAATTTTTAGATATTATGTAACCAAAAGCAAATTGATGGCTTAGAAAAAACATTACTAATGAACTAGTGGAGTTTATTAAATTTTGAAATTTTATTGAAACATAATAAAAAATATTATTATTGTCGAATTCAGTGATAATATATTAAAGTATTATTATTTATAATTTATTGTGATAAATCTGGTTAACGTCACTATAAAATTGATTTAGTAACAAAATAAATTATTGTCACTGGCTTTAGTGACGATAAATACTAACAACATATGAAATTGTCACAAATTGAAAAATTTTGTGATGAAAATATTAATTGTAGCTAAAATAGTATTTTTAGTTACAAAAAAATTATTGTCACTAATATTAGTGACAGTAAATATTGACAATTTATGAAATTGTCACAAATCATATTTTTTGTGACGATAAAATTTATTGTTGCAGTAGATATATGTTAAGTCACAAAAATATTATTGTCACTAACTTTAGTGACAATAAATATTCACAGCTAATAAAATTGTCACAAATCATATTTGTTGTGACAAAAGAATTTATTGTTGTTATACATATATTTTTAGTCACAAAAATATTATTGTCACTAGTTTTAGTGACAATAAATATTCGTTACTAATAAAATTGTCACAAATTGCATTTTTGTGACAAAATAGATAGTTGTTACTAAAAATGTGTTTTTAGCCACAAAAATTTAAATGTCACTGACATTATTGTCACTACACATAGTTTTTTTTGTAGTGAAAAGAAAGAAAATATTTAATTTAATCTGAAAAAATAAATTTGAAAAACTATAATACTCACTATATCTTCATTTGAAGCTCCACTTTGGTTTAATTTCTCGAATGCAAGCATGCATTTTCTTCGCTGCTTTCTCAATAGCTTTAACTCGGGCTTGTAGAGATCTTAATGAACGATCTTCCCATTGCTCATTCTTATCTTTGTTGAATGTTGATTCAACACATTTTCACATCGTGTCGGCTGATTGGTAAATCCCAATCTTTGGGTCTTGAGTGATTTCCATATAAGCTCGACACAAGACAATATCTTCATTGTGGCTGTATGAAGAAGCTCGGCTCGACATTTTTGGTGAATAGCTTGGATCAAGTAGTTGTGAGATTGTAAGTGTTATGTTTTCACTCATTCCCTATTTATAGATTCTTCACAATTCCTCACTTATAACTAAAATCTGTTTCCGAAATGACTAAACACTGGAAAGATTCCTTCTTCACAATCCCTCACTTATTACTACAAGCCAAACTCGTTTCTCAAAATCTGTTTTTGAAATGACTAAACACTCGAAAGATTCCATCTTTACAATCCCTCACTTATTACTACAAGCCAAACTCGTTTTCTAAAATCTGTTTCCGAAATGACTAAACACTGGAAATATTCCTTCTTCACAATCCCTCACTTATTACTACAAGCCAAACTAGTTTCCCAAAATCTGTTTCCGAAATGACTAAATACTGGAAAGATTCCATCTTCACAATCATTCACTTATTACTACAAGTCAAACTCGTTTTCCAAATTTTGTTTCCGAAATGACTAAACATTGGAAAGATTCCACACACCCAATCCCTCACTTATTACTAGAATACAAACTCGTTTCCCAAAATCTGTTTCCGAAATGACTAAACACTGGATAATAATGTATTTTATTTTCAGTTTATTTGGTGTGTTGAATGTTTTTTTATTGAGTTGTTTAGTAGATTTCGTGTGTTGTAATGTGATTTTATTATCGAGATGTTTAATTATTTGGTGTATTGTAATGTAATTTTATTATTGAGATGTTTAGTAATTTAGTTTATTTGATATGTTTTAATATAATCTTAATAACATGTTTTTTATAATTTCTTTATTATTTAAAATTTTTTAATAAATTTATATTTTAAATAATTATTCAATTAATAAATATGCAATTAATAATATTTCTTATTTTTAATAATTGATTATCATGTATAATTTATTTTCTTTGAAATTAATAAAAGGTTCAAATTGCAAATTTGTTAAAGATATTGGTTGTATTTGAAAAGTTTGAAAAGTTGTGATAAAAAGAATATGCTGAAAATATTCTTTTGAGTATGAATTTAGTGTTTTCGGTTGGAGAAGAATAGTGTTCGATGTGACATTTACTACATTTTTGGTTTGGGTTTTAGGTTTTCGGTTGGAGATGGTCTTATACTGATTGCTTTATATCCTTTGTTTTATAGCTTGGTGCTCAATAATTTTTAGCTTGATAAATTCATTTACATAGGTTTATTGAGTTTTACATTTAAGCGAATATATTAAAACTTTTTCTTGCAAATCATAGTTGTATTGATTTATAATGATTAAGTAATTATTTAGTATTTGACATGCCCCGATTTAATAACATGACAATATTCAAGAAATGAGGCACATCGGGTACGAGACTTGCACTCGGGATATCAATTAATAAGAAGAGTTCAAGCAAATAAGAAAGAATTCATCACACTTATCCCAAGTTAAGCAAAAGATAGTAAAGGGGTGCCTCCTCAAGAGGGATCGTAACTTCTTAAGTAACCCAAATATCAGAGTTTTTAATATGTCGTCAAAAGGCTAACAAAAGATGAAAAGTGTCAGCAGCGGAAAGTTATCAATGAAGTATGTATATGAAGATACATACTTCAACATCTAACTATTACAAAAAGAGTCTTCAGCTCCACTTCGACTGTTGCCTCGTACTCTGCTCCAAAAGCTTCTTTTAACCTGCGCATTTTAGAAATAATGCGAGGGGCTAAGTACAAATTGTACTTAGTGAACACGTGCCCGAAAATATACATACATATAAGTTTGTCATGCCTTATAATCGGGTCGCACATGGGGTTTTAAGTTTGAAATCCTCCCATTGCACCAAAACATTTTATGAATGAGCATGCTCCTTTTTACTTAGTTAAACTATCTGCAATTGATATAATGTGACTGGGAGGTGACCACCTACCACAGTCACGATGCTAGTCCGAGTAGGGCATGACCCCTAACATGACAGCATCATAGTGCACTAACCCCAGGTATCTCTTTCACTACCTGGGTACGATCAATAAGACTCGCAATACGCAGAGTCAACATCCACGTTGAATACGCTTGATGTTCTTCTCTAAGTGGGGGTCCCCACAGAGAGGTCAGATAGCAAACACAAAACAGTAGGCAATGACAAAGCAATTTAAAAAACAAAATATTTCATTTCATGCTTGATATGCTTTGAAAAGAAAACATCATTTTTATATCTTTAATTTGGCCCACTATATAGGGGTAAAAGGAAGCCCACCTTGAGTAGGTGTGGTTATGCGATTGGTTGATCTAGAAATTGATCTTCTCCTTCCCTTTTCCTATGACACAAGGAATACGATTAAATCCTCAAGGGATAATAGATTATTTGAAATCTAACTTATTAAAATAGTTATAGACTCTTAATCGATCTTGGACTTCTCAAGTTGAGCCATCAGATGAGGATATGGAAGAATGACTTAGCAATCTAGTTTGATGAACAAGGTAGTCAAACGTTACTTTAATAGCTCGTGGTTTAATATCGAGCATTACTTCAAGAAGCATGAATAGTAATTCAATTTGATTGAACAAAACAAATGACTTCATCAAATGACTAAGCACTTTCAAGAGTTTAAGATTGAAAGAAGTTTCATATTCATTATGAATCATCGTACATTGCTTGAGGGTATGAGAACTCATCAAGTTGTTTCAACGAAAATAATCGAGGGGATTCTGGATCTTAGATAAAGATCTAATTAAGATTTCAAAGGTTAAGGTTTAACAAGTTTGATTTAACAATAAGCTTCAAAGGAAGTTCGAGTTACAAGAGTTTGGTCAAGCAAATCAAGTTGATTGGAATTGAATGGATTCTCGGAAAAGTTATGGAAGATAACATCTCTTTGTCGATTGATACAAGTAATATCGAACGAAATTGGAATTCAATTAGTCGAAGAAAGAATTTAGATTTTAGACATTGTTGTGTTAATCGATCGATCGGAAGGATATCAAAAGATGTGAATGATAAGTCGAATCGATCGAAGAATGAAGTTTGAAAAATATAAGTGTTGCGTCTGTGTCGATCGACATGGGTGATGTCGATCAACATGGACGTTTTGGTATGTATGTGTGTCGAACGAGGCACATGCCAACGGGTGGGTGTTTGTGTCGATCGACATGAAGAAGTGTCGACCGAGAACATGTGTGTCGACTAACACCAAGTGTGTCGATCGACATGGATGTCATGTCTAAAATTTACAATCATGTCGATCGACGTAAAGGATGTCGACCGACATGGCGTGTCGATCGATACAAATGATCGACACTGAAAATATTTTGAATCGACTGTTGTGTCGATCGACAGAATATGTGTTGATCGACAAGCTCTGTGTCGATCGACACTCACTCTGTCGATCGAGACAGAGGCTCAATACCTTCAGCGAAATTTTTGTGTTTTGGCTCAAACGATTATCCAGGCTCGTCTAATTGATTTCTAACAACACCAAGTGGTTCCTAAACATATATAATGAGTCGAGACATGTATTTAAACATCAAAATATGTTGGAGTCAAGATATAATCCCAATATCTCCAAATAGAGCAATTATACCAAAAATTCTCCAAATCAACTACAACTCGATTCCTAGGTCAATATATCAACTATAGGCTCATGATATAACATGCTATACATGCATACGTACTTATAAACTCAACATAAGCCTAGATCAAGCCATTTATCAACTAGGGCGAAAATGACAAACACGCTAATATTCAAGAAATAGCTAGAGAGAGGTTCGATCCATACCTCTAGGACGTTCGTAGAGCTTGGATAGCTTGATCAACCCTTGTTATCTCGATTTCTTACTTCAAAACACAAAGGAAAGAGAATCTAAGGTTGGAAATGGAAAGAATATAGAGAGAGGATTCCGAAAAGGTATAGTTTTATCTTGAAAACTTCTCGTCGGGACCTCGTCGGAGCTTTGCCAGAGCTTGCCGGAAATTCATTGGAGAAATTTGAGAGAGAAAGTGAAAAGTAAAACTTATAATATAAGCCTTCTATTTATAGAAGGGTAGAGGGGTAATTTGGGAATTATCGAAAGTCAAAAAGGTTAAAATGGTTGTCATTCGCTTGTCACATTGGTCACTTTAACATCTCTTCACATCAACTCCACATCTCTTCACGTCATGGCACGGGAGACCTTAATACTCTGTCTACCCGCGAATATTTATTGATCGATATTATCTCGATATAAAAATGTCGGGTCGTCAAATAAATTTATCGAGGCTAATTTTATTAATTAATAATTCATTATTCCTCTTTAAACAAGGATGACAATTAAATAATTGCCAAAATCTCAAAATTAAAATGATCGCATAACTTTGAATTAGATTCGATAACAAAATATAAATTTTGGAAATTCGTTAAATACATTTAAAATTTACGAGGGGTGTTACATCCTCACCCACTTCAAAAAATTTCGTCCCAAAATTTCGCAAATTACAAGAATAGTTTGGGATATTTCTCCTTCATCTTGTCTTCAAGTTCCCGCATTGCTTCCTCGGTGCCATGGTGCATCCAAAGGACTTTGACAAGGTTGATCTTCTTGTTGCGGAGCTCTTGCATTTTGAAATCCATGATCGCTTCGGGTCCTTCTTTGTAAGTCAAATCGGGCTGGAGCTGAACTTCATCTTGTTGAATAACGTTTCTTGGATCGTAGATATACTTTCGCAATTGCGACACGTAAAAAACGTTATGAACATTCCCGAAACTGGGTGGCAAAGCCAAACAATATGCTACGGCTCCAATTCTTTCCAAAATCTCATAAGGACCAATATATTGAGTTTTAAGCTTACCTCTAGCTCCAAAACGAATAATTCCCTTAGAGGGCGATATCTTCAAAAATACTTTATCTCCGACTTCAAAAGTCAACTCAGTTCATCTTTTGTCAGCGTAAGACTTCTGTCGATCTTGAGCTTCTTTGATTCTAACACGGATCTTTCAAACAATTTCTATCATCTCAGCGACTGAGTCAGGTCTTAAAACCTTCTGATCTCCAACTTCATCCCAATACAAGGGAGATCTGCACTTTCTTCCATAAAGTGCCTCATATGGGACCATTCCAATGGTGGCTTGAAAGTTGTTATTGTATGCAAATTTGATCAATAGTAGAACAGCTTCCCATTTCACCCCTTGGTCTAGAACGACCGTTCTAAGCATATCCTCCAGAGTTTGAATGGTTCTCTCGGTTTGACCATCAGTTTGAGGGTGAAAGGCAGTGCTGAAGTTCAATCGAGTTCTGAGCTCTTTCTGTAAGCTAGTCCAAAATCGTGAAGTGAACTTCTCATCCCTGTCAGGTGTGATCGTCGTTGGCACTCCATGAAGTCGTATGATTTGTTTGACATAGTGTTGGGCCAACTTATCTGATCCGTACGTAATTTGGATCGGCAGAAAATGTGCACTTTTGGTTAAGCGGTCCACAATTACCCAAATGTCAGTGTTCCCTCTTTGGGACTTAGGTAGACCGGTTACAAAATCCATAGCTATTGCATCCCATTTCCACTCAGGAATGTCAAGCGCTGTAACTTCCCATACGGCCTTTGATGCAATGCTTTTACTTGTTGACATGCCAAACATCGTTCTACGAACAGAGCTATGTCTCGCTTCATGACTTCCCACCAAAATTTAGACTTCAAGTCTTGATACATCTTTGTACTTCCAGGGTGGGCAGTGTATGGGGTTTCGTGTGCTTCTCTCATGATTTCTTCTTTCAAATCATCAACCTTCGGCACACACAATCTTTCGTCGTTCATTATGGCATTATCAGAAGCTTCTTGAAAGTTTGCGACTTTCGTCTCACAAATCTGAAGCTGTATCTTCTCCAAACCTTCATCTTTTCTTTGTGCTTCCACAATTCTTGTCCTTAGATCAGGACTTGCCAATAGTGCTGCTATTCTCATACTCACCGTCTCTGGTGGTGAAACTACTTCAAGATTCAACCTTTCAAAATCCTTGATCAAATCATCCTTTTGCGTTATCACAGCACAAGCTTTGGCTGGAGACTTTTTGCTCAACGCATCAGCTACTGAATTAGCTTTACCTGGATGATAATTAATGATTAAGTCATAATCCTTCACTAGTTCCAACCATCTTCTTTGCCTCATGTTCAGATCTTTTTGCTCAAAGAAATACTTGAGGCTCTTGTGGTCAGTGGAGATTGCACATCTAGCTCCATAGAGATGATGTCTCCAAATCTTCAGTGCATGCACAATGGCTGCTAGTTCTAGGTTATGGGTTGGGTAGTTCAATTCATGCGTCCTCAATTGACGTGATGCATATGCAATCACTTTGCCTTCTTGCATTAATGCACAACCTAGACCATTTTTTGAGGCGTCAGTATATAGCTCATAGTCTTTATCTACTTCTGGTACTGCCAAGACTGGGGCAGTGGTTAAGAGTTCTTTCAAGCGTTGGAAACTCGCTTCGCACTCTTCAGTCCAAGTATACTTGATTTCTTTCCTCAAAAGTTGCATCATTGGTCTTGCAATTTTGGAAAATCCCTCAATAAATCTGCGATAATACGCTGCCAGTCCAAGAAAACTTCGAACTTCGTTCGGGGTTTTAGGAGGTTCCCACTCCTTCACAGCTTGTATCTTTGCTGGGTCCACTTTAATTCCTTCATCGGATACTATGTGTCCTAGGAACATCACTTCCTTTAACCAAAATTCACATTTGCTGAACTTAGCGTACAGTCTCTCCTTTCATAGGGTTTTTAAGACTGTTCTCAAATGCTCTCGATGTTCCTCTTCACTCTAGATATGGATGAAACACGCGATTCATAAGATCCATGAATACTGCTGGTGCATTTGTCAATCCAAAAGGCATTACTACAAACTCGTAGTGGCCATATCATGTTCGAAAAGTAGTCTTTGGAATATCCGCCGATCGAATCTTAAGCTGATGGTATCCAGACCTAAGGTCAATCTTTGAAAAGACCTTTGCTCTCTTAAGTTGATCAAAGAGATTGTTGATTCTTGGGAGTGGATACTTGTTCTTCAAAGTGAGTTTGTTCAACTCTCGGTAGTCAATGCACATACGCATAGATCCATCTTTCTTTTTCACAAAGAGAACAGGCGCTCCCCAAGGCGATGCACTGGGTCAAATGAATCCCAAGTCTAGCAATTCTTACAATTGCACCTTCAACTCTTGCAGTTCCTTGGGGGCCATTCTATACGGAGCTTTAGAGATAGGAGTTGCACCTGGTTCGAGATCAATAACAAATTATAATTGCCTATCTGGCGACAATCCAGGTAGCTCATTGGGAAAAATGTCTTCGAACTCTCTGACGACTTCAACGTCATTAACCACTATGTCCTTCTTATCATCCTCATTGAGGTACACAAGGAAAGCTCGACTATCTTCCATGCTGGCAAATCGGTATGCTTGCATTGCAGAAATTAAGGGAATCCTAGTTACTTTCCGAACTCTATGCAAGTACACTAGTTCTCTTCCCGCCTATTCAAAAGACACAATCCTGTCTTTGCATCGAATGGTAGCATGATTTTCTTCCAACCAGTCCATTTCTAGAATTACATCCACGTCTTTCATTCGTAGGACGTTCAAACCATTGGCTTTTAAAATGCATGCTCCAAAAGATATCTCTGGGGTCGGGCAGACAAGGTTCGAGAGAGTTAATCCACCGGTCGGGGTGATTACACACAAATCGTTCTTAGTTTTCTCGGTACTAAGCCCTAGGTTCTGGATACAGTCTTCAGACACAAATGAATGTGATGCGCCAGTGTCGAAAAGCATAATGATCGGTGACTTGTTTACTAATCCCATACCTGTAGGTTTCCCTGATCTTCCTTCTCCTTCGGCTGATCAAGAGCGTAGGCTCTTCCCTGACGTGCTGGCTGCTGAGCTTGCTGATGTTGATTTTGCTGCTGTTGCGGTGTCTGCTGAGGCACCTGCTGAATCGGCTTGGCTTGAATGGCACGGTTGCAGTTGTTTTTGGGTTTCTGTTGGCCTTGCAGTGCTCGTAGTTGAGTATTGCCTTGGTTGCCTTGGCGCTGATTCAGGAAATCTTGGCGATTATTACCCTGGCGACACTGTGACGAATAGTGTCCCATCTTTCTGCAGTTGTAGCAGTTAGCACGAAGTGCAGCGCATTCTCCCGGGTGATCTCTTCCATAGCGGTTGCAGCGTTTGACAGCAAGGTTTCCTTGGCGGTTGTTCCCTTGGTTTTGGAAGTTCCTCTGGTTTTCAACTTGATTGTTGCAAAAATTCTGGCTGCCTTGCCAGTTTCTCCTCTGTCCGGTTGCCGGAGTCTGTGGAACATCGTCCTGCTTTCTTTTTGTCCCTGTTCTAGTGGGTTGCTCGGGTTTGTTGGCCAAGAAAGCAGCTCGTAGTCCATTCTTCAGTGCTGCTTCGATGTTCGGTGCTCGCTGCAGTGCGTCGGTATAATCTAGCCCAGTTAAGCAAGCAAGAGAGGCTTGGATGTCTGTTTTCAGTCCAGACATGAATTGGAGTGCCTTCTTCTGCTCGGTGTTCACCGCGTCCAGAGCATACTTTGACAGACTGTTGAACATCTGGTCATATTCTGTAACGGACATCTCTCCTTGCACTAGGCAGTGAAATTCCGCCTGTTTCTAGACTCGGTACGTCAGAGGGATGTACTTGGTGTAGAATTCTGCCTTAAATTGATCCCAAGTTAGGGCATCTTCTTGTTCAGGAGTGAGCGTCTTCATATGAGTATCCCACCAATGTTCGGCTTCATCAGTCAATTGGAAGGAAATGCACTGAACATTCTCTTGGTCGGTGCAGTCAAGTATCCTGAAGATCCTTTCCATGGACTTTATCCATGTTTCAGCTTTAGGCGGATCTTCAGTTCCATCTAGTAGCGGCGGATTATGTCGGGTAAAGATTTCCCCAATTCTTTTAGGCTCGGCGGGAGGTGGTTGCATCTCCTCGTTATAGTGCTCCCAATTTTGTTCTGGTTGGGGTCCTTCGCCTTGGTTTGGATTAGGTCCATCTGGGTTCACTTGAGGTTGGCCTCTTCCATGGCCTCGTCCTCATCCTCGTCCTCGTCCTCGGCCTCGACCTCATCCTCTAGCAGGGGCTTCTCTAGGCGGCATCTTGCAAAATAGATAATCATTAAATGGGCATTCACTACCCTTGGTACGCACAATGCGTATAGGAAATCCTTATGAGGATTGCACAATCATATTACAACACTTGAATAGGGTAAGTTATCCCACAAACAGGGTCAGCATATTACAAGGGATAGTACTCCCTTTTGTGTTATGCAATGGCAATGATTATAGATACCACTTTATTATTATAGTTAAGAATAACATCAATCAGTAAGCAAGGCTTAATCACAATACTGATAAATACATCTGAAGGCCTGGAAGGTGGCCAGGTAGTTTTTCATTAAATTTTTAGGGTTGCCGCATTGGAAAATGGCTTCCCTAGCTACCAGGATTACAACATTCGCCTTTTCCCGTGGGAGGCGTCCTAATTACGATTACATCGATTACATCCTAATAGTTAGAAATGGGCCCAACCAGGTACCCTACAAGCACAAATCCTACAGTTACAACTGATAATTATAGCACGTATATGCATCTGCTAGTCCAGTGAAAGGCTGGAAGTCAATAGTCACCGTCCGATGAGTCGAACATGCCAACATCGGAGCAGTCGATGATCTCAAGGGAGGTAGGAATTTCCTCAAGGTCTTCTTCTATGTCCTCGTTGACGTTCCAGGGTTCGTCACCCCATTCTTGTTGCCACTGTTCTGGCCAGTTATCTGCTACCCATTCAAAAGGCATCGGGGCAGCTCCTTCCTGTTGAGGTATTTCAAGGATGTCTTCTCCTTGTTCATTGGCTTCTTCCTCCCTTTCTTCCTCTTCCACCTCTTCCTCTTCTTCTTCCTCGTCTTCACCTTCCTCTTCTTCTTCTTCGGTGGTTTCGAGCTCTTCATCTGAATCCTGATACTGGTCACCTAGCATTTCCTTCATCTCTTTCTTCCACGCGCCAGGCAGCTTTCTCTCATAGTCATAACATTCTTCAGAGTCGTCGGAGTCCTTGTCAGAAATGTAGGGATAGTGGCTACTATCTAATTCCTCATCACTTGGTCCAAGCGATGGATTCTCTTCAGGATCCTCTTCTGAGTCAGACTCGCTTTCTCCTTCAGATACCGGTATCGGGGATCGTGAAGATCCAGCTTCGTGATTATGTGCCCGTGGGCTAGGAGTAGGGCTTCTAAATGATGCTTTCTATGCACGGATAAGGGCTATGAATCCTTCCAGATCAGATTTGTCAGCAGGGGAGTTATCAAGGAAGTCCCAGTAGTTAGCTTGGACCCAAGATTGCCAATGAGGTGGCAGCAGTTCCACCAAGCGGCGGATTCCTTCAGTACGGGTTAGTCCATGAGGGTGTCATTTGCCCAGAACTTATATAAGTCAGTGAGAAACCGGTTCAGAGAGTCGCCGCGGCATATCTTGTAGCTTTGGAAGTAGCTGACACGACGCTCTCCTGAGGTGTTGTGTGGCAGAGGTTTGCGACGAGTAAAGAAAGACTTGGCCATCTGCGAGTAGGTAAAGTCAAAGGAGTCAATAGGTTAGGCAAAAATATAAATAATAGATTGCGCAAATTTAAAGGTTAGCGTAGCGAAAGCAACGTGATTATAAAGGTAATACTTCTATGTTTGGCTACGGTGCATAAGAATCTTATCTTAGTACATGCTTATTCTAAGTCTCAGAAGACGTATATACTAAAACATGCTTCCTACAAGCATCTAAGTTCTCTATAAGGCCTTAGTAATGGTAAATATCTAAAATGCATAAAACTTCTGTGAAATGCAACAATTTATGCATTGACAAGTTGTGATGCAGTTATTTTTGCATAAAAATTTAATTTGAATGCAATTATATATGCATAAAAAAATTTATATATATGGGATGCAACTATGTACGCATCCACCTTCATACTATTTAAATAAGAATGCGAAAATTTATGCATTAAAACTTTTTTTAAAATTTTTTTTTAAAGAATTGCAACAATATATGCATAAACTCTTCTTGGTTCAAAAGAGAAAGGTATATGCCTTAATTGAAAATACAATGATTATACAAAACATTTTCTCTTGATGCGGCACTGAGTACGAGTGCAGGAGCAGGAGCTGGTAAGGACATTTCCTACTTATTTAGTAGGTGGAGGCCTTGAAACAAGGAGGACCTCGATTCAGAGCGAAAAAGAAAAATTTTCAAACCTCGCTCTGATATCACTTTGTCACGCCCCGATTTAATAACATGACAATATTCAAGAAATGAGGTACATCGGGTACAAGACTTGCACTCGGGATATCAATTAATAAGAAGAGTTCAAGCAAAAAAGAAAGAATTCATCACACTTATCCCAAGTTAAGCAAAAGATAGTAAAGGGGTGCCTCCTCAAGAAGGGATCATAACTTCTTGAGTAAACCAAATATCAGAGTTTTTAATATGTCGTCTAAAGGCTAACAAAAGATGAAGAGTTTCAGCAGCAGAAAGTTATCAATGAAGTATGTATATGAAGATACATACTTCAACATCTAACTATTACAAAAAGAGTCTTCAGCTCCACTTTGACTACTGCCTCGTACTCTGCTCCAAAAGCTTCTTTTAACCTGCACATTTTAGAAATAATGCGAGGGGCTAAGTACAAATTGTACTTAGTGAACACGTGCCCGAAAACATACATACATATAAGTTTGTCATGCCTTATAATCGGGTTGCACATGGGGTTTTAAGTTTGAAATCCTCCCATTGCACCAAAACATTTTATGAATGAGCATGCTCCTTTTTACTTAGTTAAACTATCTGCAATTGATATAATGTGACTGGGAGGTGACCACCTACCACAGTCACGATGCTAGTCCGAGTAGGGCATGACCCCTAACATGTCAGCATCATAGTGCACTAACCCCAGGAATCTCTTTCACTATCTGGGTACGATCGATAAGACTCGCAATACGCAGAGTCAACATCCACGTTGAATACGCTTGATGTTCTTCTCTAAGTGGGGTTCCCCCACAGAGAGGACAGATAGCAAATACAAAACAGTAGGCAATGACAAAGCAATTTAAAACAAAACATTTCATTTCATGCATGATATTTTTTGAAAAGAAAACATCATTTTTATATCTTTAATTTGGCCCACTATATAGGGGTAAAAGAAAGCCCACCTTGAGTAGGTACAGTTATGCGATTGGTTGATCTAGAAATTGATCTTCTCCTTCCCTTTTCCTATGACATAAGGAATACGAGTAAATCCTCAAGGGATAATAGATTATTTGAAATCTAACTCATTAAAATAGTTCTAGACTCTTAATCGATCTTGGACTTCTCAAGTTGAGCCATCGGATGAGGATATGGAAGAATGACTTAGCAATCTAGTTTGACGAACAAGGTAGTCAAACGTTACTTTAATAGCTCGTGGTTTAATATCGAGCATTACTTCAAGAAGCATGAATAGTAATTCAATTTGAATGAACAAAACAAATGACTTCATCAAGTGACTAAGCACTTTCAAGAGTTTAAGATTGAAAGAAGTTTCATATTCATTATGAATCATCATACATTGCTTGAGAGTATGAGAACTCATCAAGTTGTTTCAATGAAAAGAATCGAGGGGATTCTTGATCTAAGATAAAGATCGAATTAAGATTTCAAAGGTTAAGGTTTAACAAGTTAGATTTAATAGTAAGCTTCAAAGGAAGTTCGAGTTACAAGAGTTTGGTCAAGCAAATCAAGTTGATTCGAATTGAATGGATTCTCGGAGAAGTTATGGAAGATAACATATCTTTGTCGATTGATACAAGTAATATCGAACGAAATTGGAATTCAATTAGTCGAAGAAAGAATTTAGAATTTAGACATTGTTGTGTTAATCGATCGATCGGAAGGATATCAAAAGATGTGAATGATAAGTCAAATCGATCGAAGAATGAAGTTTGAAAAATATAAGTGTTGCGTCTGTGTTGATCGACATGGGTGATGTCGATCGACATGGACGTTTTGGTATGTATGTGTGTCGACCGAGGCACATGTCAACGGGTGGGTGTTTGTGTTGATCAACATGAAGAAGTGTCGACCGAGAACATGTGTGTCAACCGACACCAAGTGTGTCGATCGATATGGATGTCATGTCTAAAATTTACAATCGTGTCGATTGACGTAAAGGATGTCGACCGACATGGCTCGTGTCGATCGATACAAATGATCGACACTAAAAATATTTTGAATCGACTACTCTGTCGATCGACAGAATGTGTGTCGATCGAAATGCTCTGTGTCGATCGACACTCACTCTGTCGATCGAGACAGAGGCTCAATGCCTTTGGCGGAATTTTTATGTTTTGGCTCAAACGATTATGCGGGCTCGTCCAATCGATTTCTAACAACACTAAGTGGTTCCTAAACATATATAATGAGTCTAGATATGTATTTAAACATCAAAATATGTTGGAGTCAAGATATAATCCCAATATCTCCAAATAGAGCAATTATACCAAAAATTCTCCAAATCAACTACAACTCGATTCCTAGGTCAATATATCAACTCTAGGCTCATGATATAACATGTTATACATGTATACGTACTTATAAACTCAACATAAGCCTAGATCAAGCCATTTATCAACTAGGGCAAAAATGACAAACATGCTAATATTCAAGAAATGGCTAGAGAGAGGTTCGATCTATACCTCTAGGACGTTCGTAGAGCTTGGATAGCTTGATCAACCCTTGTTATCTCGATTTCTTACTTCAAAACACAAAGAAAAGAGAATCTAAGGTTGGAAATGGAAAGAAAACGGAGAGAGAATTCCGAAAAGGTATAGTTTTACCTTGAAAACTTCTCGTCGGAACCTCGTCGGAGCTTCGCCGGAGCCCGCCGGAATTCTCGCCGGAAATTCTTTGGAGAAATTTGAGAGAGAAAACGAAAGGTAAAACTTATAATATAAGCCTTCTATTTATAGAAGGGGAGAGGGGTAATTTTGGAATTACCGAAAGTCAAAAAGGTTAAAGTGGTTGTCATTCGCTTATCACATCGGTCACTTTAACATCTCTTCACATCAACTCCACATCTCTTCGCGTCATGGCACGGGAGACCGTAATACTCCGTCTACCCGCGAATATTTATCGATCGATATTATCTCGATATAAAAATGTCGGGTCGTCAAATAAATTTATCGAGGCCAATTTTATTAATTAATAATTAATTATTCCTCTTTAAACAAGGATGACAATTAAATAATTGCCAAAATCTCAAAATTAAAATGATCGCATAACTTTGAATTAGATTCGATAACAAAATATAAATTTCAGAAATTCTTTAAATACATTTAAAATTTACGAGGGGTGTTACAGTATTCCTATTATTTATTTTTAAAATGTTCTATTTTATAGCTTGCCGTTTTCAATTATGTATTTGTATATGCTAATTAAAGTGATAAAATATTTAATTTTTTGTTAGTTCTTTTTGTAGCACTATGTTACTTTAATTATATTAAATAATTAATTGATGGATACCTTATTTATATTCATTCGACACATTCAATTATTTATAAGCTTTAGTCGGTTAACAACAATCAAATTAAAATTTATAAAGAGGTATATTAATTAAATTTTATTGTTGTAAACATTAATATATATAATTAAATTTTAAATTTTCTTATTGATTATTATGCATCATTATGTTGCTTTATATTAAATAGATTATTGCTGGATAGAATCATTTATATTTATCTTACTCCGTACTTAATTTATTAACAACCAAAAAATTAATTTTTTTTACATTAATTTAACACACCCTACATATCCCCATGGAAGCTCAAACTCATGACCTAACGGTCATAGGTAGAGTGTTTTTACCACTGCAACCCTAACAAAGCACACATTTCTCATACTGTGATAGATAATATTTCATTTATTTGTTACTTATTATTTACAATTGTGTAGCTATATATCGTGTAGTGTATTGTTTTATACAAAAATTTGCTTTTGATTCATTCGACTCATTATTTACCGATACAAAAATATTAACAATAAATAACATAAATGAAAAAAAATCACAAAAATATATATTAATACCAACACTAAATAGCATTAAAAAAGGGGGTCCAAAACTATCTACATAAATATCCATGTTAGAGATCATCAAAATGAATAGTCATCTGTCATTATAGTATGATCAATATCTAAGTCCCCATCTTTCATAGGTGATGGAAATATTGTGCAGCATCATCTTTGATTCGGTGTGCCTCTGAATTGATATCACGGTGTAGAATCCTACATGCATATTTAATTCAGAGATAGGATAGAGCATTCCAAGCTATCTCTTTTTCAATTCACTGTCCCACTTATCTTGACTTTCACCCATAATAAATTTTAATTACTATAATACATAATTACAGAGAAAAAGATTTTTAAAAATTAAAATTAATTGTTAAATCAATATAAAATTGCATACTAAGAAAAAAATCAGAAAATATTTAGCAATAATAAATATGTCAACAAGATATTGTATACAAACTTTTAGACGTTCAAGGCTTCAAGCTATCACAAATTATATACCAAGCTATAAATCAATATATCAAGTAATTAGATATAAATAAAAATTTTAATATTCGAACATGAAAAAAAATGACACAAATAATATAATATAAACTCTTTTCTCAAGCAATAAGTTATTTTGTATCAAGTCATAAAATATCACATATCAAATAATTAATTCATAAAATATTAAATGTTTATTTCCTAACATTCCCAAATTACTAAACTAAAGGGTATTAAGCAAGTTTTTGCAAATACCAACTAAAGAAGAAACTGCAACATGACTGCAAGAAAATAAAGAATATCCCCACCCCAAAAAGTTGACGTCATAATAATTCGAAACAAAATCTTTCAATTACTTAATGTATATAAAAACATGCATAACAATTTATAATTTATCCTTTAAAAAATCTAAAAATCAATAATATAAACTTATCAAGCAATAAACTACAATAGAATAAAAAATACATTACAACCTACTAAGCAATAAAGATAAGTGCTTTACTCAAATAAACCAAGCCATTTAAACAACCTAAATCATGATAATATAGCATTATAACCTATAAACTACAACATGTATGGCAGGAAAATCACCCAAAAAAATGGTGTGATTAATTTAACATATAAAACAACATAATAATTTAAAAACTGGCAGCACAGAAAATGATGGCCGCGTAACAAGCAATGATGTGGCACTAGGTGGCGATGGTGGCCCGGAATTGACGGTGGCGTATGAAGCAAAGACAACACATGAAGAAAGCGATCCGGTGATTGAATTGTCGAAGTTGTTGGAGACGAAGATTTTCAATGGAATAATAAACGATTCCAATGGCAATTGTTTGAAATATTGTAAATATCTATAAATCTTCGAAGATATTCTATATATATTAATTGACAAGAATATCCTTTTTTAAAATAAAAAAAAATCAAATCATGGGATCTAAACTAAAAATATAACTTATTATCAACCATTGATCTAGAAAAAATTGGGTGGTTAGATTTTATTCTTATTTTTAATCTAAGGATTTTGGCAAAAACTTGCGTTAGGCAGGCCTAAACGGTTTAGGCGGGTTTTATCCTACCCAAATGGGTTCATCCATCCCAAATAGGGTATATTATGTGGGTTTGGGCTTGGGTTAATGGATAAAACCCGCCTAAAGCTTGGGTTAATGGATAAAACCCGCCTAAATCGTTTAGGCCTGCCTAACCCAAGACCTTCCCAAGGATTTTTTATCATGAGATCCAAACCCTATATATATAGATATATGTGTGCCTATGTGTATCATAAGGCTTGAGATCCTCTATCTCATTCCCTGTTCCATTCCCTGTTCCACAACTAAAAAAATTATTTTTTATTTAATAATTTATTTTAAATTTATTTTTTATCAAACAAAATGGGAATAATTTAGCAACAGTTCATGGTTTTGCACCTTTTCTTTTTCTTTTTCTCTCTCTCTTTTTATAATAAATTTGATTTTAGTTTTTTCAATTTATATTAATGCTATTTCAATTATTTCAATTTTATTTTTAATTATTTTTTAAACTAGACACATAATAAATTGATATCAAATAAATATAATAATTAATAATCGAATCCTCGCATATCCAAGAAATAATTTGATCATTTTATGATTTTCCAGTTCGGTTTTCACATGATTTTATAATAATTAATAATCGGATCCTCACATCTCCAGCCATTCACATGATTTTCCAGTTCGGTTTTCCAAAATTTTCAGTCAAATTTCCCAAATTTTTCATATTCATTTACAATCCAAACTTTAAATTTTTTATTTAAAATATAATATTTCATTTTCATTCCTTATACTGTTTATTTATTTTTTATTATTAATTTATTATATTATATATTTTGATATATATACACATATATTTATGTTTATTTTAATATTTTTAATTTTTAGTTAAAATCTTAAATAACTTAAATTCATATCAAATAACTAAAATCTCATAAAATGATCAATTTATTTAATAATCAAATTATTTCTTGGATATGCGAGGATTCGATTATTAATTATTATATTTATTTGATATCAATTTATTATGTGTTTAGTTTAAAAAATAATCAAACTAGGAAAACATAAATGTATATTACTTATAAATTATATTAAATGGTTTTAGTTTTACTACTTGTATTTAATTTTTATTTCTTATTAAGAAAATTATATAAAAATAAAATTGAAATGATTAAAATAGCATTAATATAAATTGAAAAAACTAAAATCAAATTTATTATAAAAAGAGAGAGAGAGAAAAAAAAAAGAGAAAAGGTGCAAAACCATGAACTGTTGCTAAATCATTCCCATTTTGTTTGATAAAAAATAAATTTAAAATAAATTATTAAATAAAAAATAATTTTTTTAGTTGTGGAACAGGGAATGGAACAGGGAATGGGATAGAGGATCTCAAGCCGTATCGTAATTAATTAATTAAACTTATACAAATTTAAAATTAGTATGCTACGAAATAATAGCAACTATTAATCGAGATTTATTATAATCATATTATTTAAATAAGTGTTTAATTAATAATATTTTTTATGTATCAGTATTCAATTATATCGTAATAGTTTATTTTATTTAAAATTAATAAAGGTTTTAAATTATAAATTTGATAAATATATTGGTGATATTTGAGAAGGATAAAATCTTGTGAGAAAAAAGAATATGTAGGGAAAAAAATTTGGATTTGAATTTGGTGTTTTGATTGAAGATAAATTACTATTTGATGTCAACACTTAGTGCAATTTTGTTTGAGTTTGATATTTTCAGTTGGAGATAGCCTAAAACACATGGTAGAAATTTATAAATATGTGGAAAAATAAATAAATATAATTTATATATAGTATAGTTAATTGATATTTAATATTAATAAATATAAAAATATATATTTAATAATTAATAATATATGTGTATTTTCTTCTTATAAATAAAATATCATATGCAGCAGGTGTAAAAGTAATAAGAAGATTAAACGACGGTATTAAGGGTGATGCTAAATGCAGCCATGTTTTTGCTAAACACAGCCCCTAAGAAAAATAAAAATTTAAATTATAATATGGTATTACTATTTTGCCCTGTAACCCCATTTAAAACATAATTAAAATTTAAATTTAAATATGTAATGTAATCCCATTTTCATCTAATTTAAAACTCAAAAAATATATTTCTATTCTTGCCAACCCACTTACCATTGATATGATTTGTCTTCAACGATTGGTGAAATGAATACGAAGAGAACTTCTTAAACTAGACCCCTATAAGCCAGTCATCCTCTAAACCGTAAATTTAAATCATGAAGAAATTTTCCTTCAAAAAAAATCATGAAGAAATTTGCAGTGTTCCTGTAGCAGATAAACCTTCATTCTTAAGAGAAGAAAATACACAGTAACTTAATAATTATCCTTGCGAAAAGAATAATCAGAATGTGATTTAACAAATACTTCACACAAAATAATATCTACAAAATTTTTCAACACACGAATCGGAGAAAGGAACAAAAACTCAAAAAAAAAAAAATATCACTATTTTTCTCTTTCTTTAAGGGGGGATGGGTGTGTCAGGTAGACTGTAGAGAGCCTGAATCAAACAAAAAGCATTTAAGAAATATCAAATTACATTACAATTACTATCTTAATGTATCGCCGCCACTGTAATCTTCACGGCAATGTTTTATGGTAGAAGAGTTGGCTGCACATGGCTTTGGCGATAAAAATTTATTTTTATTAAATTGGGGTTATGTATTTAGATGAGTGTCATGTATTTGTGTTTTAAGTTTAATTATTTAAATTATATTAAATGGGGCTACAAAGGTGAAATAGTAAATATATATTATAATTTAAATTTTTATTTTTTAGAAGATTATATTTAGAAAAATTGTGACTATATTTAGAATTATCCGGTATTAATCATCACTTAAAAATTGAGAGTCTAGATTTCAATTGGTGTAATCAAGGTTTACACATTCGAATAAATAGGAGAATTCAATCAAAAGCATAATAAAATACTAGTAGTATCCAATTACACGTTCATCAAAAACTATATATATTTGATTGGCTTCAAAATCCCAATAGCAGCAGAGTTATTAAATCCCTTTTGCAGGAACAAAAAGCAACAAAGTAAGATCAACACTTAGTAGATGAACAACTGCAAGCTTTACAGTAGCTAGTTAGGTGGCGCGGATAATGGTGACATCGAAAAAGATAGTAGAGCGTGTTGTTTTGGGACGAATGAGGTTGAAGACACAGGTATCCCCATTCTTGAGGGCGTTGGATACATAGAATTCACGCCACCCTGCATACATTCGCAGCCGCAACCCATTGTTTGTAACCGTCAGTTTCACCGCCCATGCTCTCCCCCTTGGATCTCTCAAACATACTCTTGTCTGTGTCCCCAGATTATTTGACCACATAAATTCTGTCGGGATGTTCTAAATTTTCACATTCGACATATATTAAATCATAATATAAATAATACATACCATGCATAATGATTAGATTTTGGTTGAACTCACCACTTTGCCGGCCTGGGTAGCACAACTAGGCACCATCGTCTTCAAGAAATAAGGGGCGCCGGCTTGAGTGGCAGTGTTCGCCTTCTTCGTCTCAACGCCGAACTTCTTTTCGCAGGCGCTCGAACCGAACACATAGACTTTGAAGTGCAGCGGCTTAGCAGTGGGTTCGAACACAAGGAAATCTCCGATAGTCAAGGAGTGGCGGCGGATGAACTCAGGCCATCCATGTTTCAAACAAATGAGATCATTTTCCCTGTTAATGCGCATACCTATTTCCCATTTTCCTACACAGCTTTCTAGAATCACTTTTTTTGAGTTGCATCCCTCCAGCTCCTTGCAAACCACGGGTGGCAAGTTCTGCCAAATCCACACAGTTTTTATTTTTTTTTTTCTTTTTTTGCAGCCAAATCACAATATAGAAACACGAGCAGTAGTTGTATTATCATTTCTGTTTATGAGAGAACTGTCAAAAACCCAGCACGAACTTATAATTTTTTTCCATGTTGCACAAAATCTCACAGAATACTATAGTCAAAAGAGTTGAGCATTAAAGAAAAATAAGGTTGCTAGAAGAAGCAGAATTAGAGCAAGAAATGACTGACCAGTTTTTTATGGAAACCAGACATCATGACCTTGAAAAAACGCCTTGCAAGTGGCGACTGCTTGCCATCCATTGCTAAATTAAACGCTGAAGGAGAGTTGTATTTTTAAACGCATAGTACTAGTAGCTACCATGATGATGAAGCCGCAAATTTAATATTCTTTTCCGACTTTTCGCATTCCCATATTATTTTTGTTTATTCTTTATTATATTTAGCATATTAAATTAAATATCCATCTATAAAGAAAGAGAGTTGGATAGTTGGGGGTGATTGTGATAATCTTAGTCTTAGCAGCTAGAAGATAGAATATTTAATATATATATATATATAGAGTTCTAATTATATGTTAACCACTTTCTAGATGTTACATGTTACTTTATTGTCGGTGCATTATCTAGATAAGCTAATTACATTATCTAGGCCATATGCGGTACATTACGAAGATAATGTACAAACTGATAGATAATGTAATGCAATAATATTAATGTAACACATTATCTTCGCAATGTACCGCATATGGCCTAGATAATGTAATTAGCTTGTATAGATAATGCACCGACAATGAGGTAACATGTAACATCTAGGAAGTGGTTAACATATGAATGCATCCACACACATATATATATATATATATATATATATATATATATATATAGGGATGTGATCCAGTGAGAACCACTGTTACCATAAGAAATAAGAACCAATCTCGGTCGTAGATCTTGCTCAATCAACGATCCAGATCTAATAAAAAAACGCGGCCATTTTTTTCCCAAAAATCTGCATTATTGGGCAATTTAGTCTTTTCGCTTATAATTAAAATTCGCCCTTGATTATAACCTTCTTAATACATATACAACGTACATGCATTATAGAGTTCACAAACTATCATTATATAGAGAAAATACTATTATTATATATTATCCCTCTAATTTCACACGAATACACAAATATTACTAACATGTACAAAAGTAGTGGATTTCATCAAACAAAGCAGACCTGCATTATATAGTTTATTGACTATCATTATATACCACAAATACTATATCATTATATGTTGAACTTAAAAAATATGTTAAAATAAATTCAATGTGTTTTTTCTTCTTTAATTAATTAAAAATGAATGTAAAAAAACAACGTAAATTGTGTATTGCGAATAAAGTTGTAATTAAATCTGAATTAAAAACAAGTTACAATCACTCATCGAACTACTTCTAGAAACATCACAAGTTGCAAGAATGAGGTTTGAAAAATAACTATACAATACAATAATAGCAATACAATCCATTGTGGAACAAACAAGGGACACAACCTCCTCAATCATCAATCTCAACATAGCTAGCTCTCAATCTTATACAGAGCTGATGTAAAGAGCTAGTTGAGGTCAAGGAAGGCTTTGACCAAGGGATGCTTAGTCTGTGAGAGATGGTGAGCCTCCAAGATCTCAACAATCTCACCATTATCAACAAGGCACACCACATCAGCTATCCTCTGCATCTGCTTGAATGTTATGTTATCACACTTTGAAACAAACGAATCTGTACAGAAAAAATCGTGAATTAAATTTGAAACTTATAACATATAATGCAAGATTCATAACTATATAATGCATGTATTTACACTATA
>JAPKLW010000361.1:178821-194674 GCA_026898455.1 Plectranthus barbatus
ATAATGAATTCTCATAACGGAACAGAACCTCCATAAACTAATTATAATTGACTCACATATAATGCAACTATTGAAAAACAATAATGCAAGTCATAACATTATATAATGCAGTTACAAAACAAATTTGAAAGTACGTAAACTAATAATCACTCTTTCAGATATAACATAAGTACTACAAATATATAATGCAATTCATAGCGATATATAATGCACGTCTTCAAATTAAACAATTAAGAGTGAAAACACCAAACAGAAAACAATAATCTACGAAACCTAACTCAATATCTGCAAACAAATCATCAATAACCTATACAATGAAACTTCGATTCTATCACCGTAATTTGATAACTAATGATCGAACACATATCAGAAAACAACTGCTTTTATTACATAACAGATGAAAATATATAAATTTTTACCTTTCAAAGGATCCATAACTTGCCGACGACGATGACGAACACAGACGATGACGAACGCAGACGATGACGAACGCAAACAATAACGAATCTAGATGATGGCGAGCAGATTTCACGGAGAGAATGAGTGATGAAAATATATAATCACAGAAGGAATGAAGATCGTAAATCGCAAACCGCAAAGGAAAGAAGGATCGCGAGATTTAAATTAAGATTCTAAAAAGATTGAATTCATGTAAGTACAAAATTACCCCTCATTTTACAATAATGCAGGTCAATACAAACAATAATGAAACGCGGACAAATTAAATCTGAGCTGTTGATTTCATATTTTGGATGGCCGAGATTGGTTCTTATTTTCACATGGTAAAATTGGTTCTCATATGATCACTCCCCTATATATATATATATATATATATATGTATATATATATATATGTATATATATATACGGGAGCGTTATAGTATCAACCACCTCCCAGATAAGAAATAAGACCAAATCTGGATCATTGATTAATTAAATAAACGGATCAGATTTTAAAAAAATTTAAAAAAAATTCGCTGCATATATAGACACAAAAAGTTGCATATAAGGATATTTCAGTCTTTAAGCCATAAATTAAATCTTCCCACGATTTTTATTTTAAAAATCAAGGAAAGCGGTTGCTGCATTTAAAATTTAAAATTTAATCGAATTCGTTGCATTATTAAGAGAAAAAAGTTGCATGATTAAGAGGAATAAGTTGCATTACGTGGGTTTTTTTTAAAAAAAAAATCAGAATATATATGCACGAATTTCACCCCTAATTTTGTGGGATTTGAGTTCTAAAATACTAAATTTTAAAATTAAATTATATTTGCTTCCTAATTTAATGGGATTGGTTCTGTCTTACCCACGATTTTTTTAGCTTGAATTTAGGAGCAGTTATGCATTAAATAACCATATTTTACCCACAATTTTTTTAGCTTGAATTTAGGTGGTAAACTTGCAAATAACCATATTTTTTTACTTCCTAATTTTATGGGATTGGATCACTAAATATTCGAATTTCAAATTAATTTTTATGTTCTTTGGGATTTCAAACATTAAGCAATTTTAAAAGACCATAAATAAAATTCAACTTGTTTATCAATATAAAATTGCATTTTTTATACAATTTAGTTGCAATAAATGATATAATTATTTGAAGTAATTAAATATCTAATGCACAAATCCATACAACTACACAAAAAAGCAAATTTAAATTTTTAAAAAACAAATTACTATAATTGCTATTATTATGAAAATCATGTGCAGTATTACAGGCGTAATTACTGCATATTTCGTGATAGTAACAACTTTACTAAAGACAAGGAAAATGACAGAAATATCACGCGACAAATACAAGCAGTACTCATAAAATATTGCAATAAATATGCTATATTTATGCATGTTTACAGGCGGAATAACTGCATATTTTTTAATGAAATTATACACTAAATCCACGTGAATAAAAAAAAAACTTGCAAAAAAATCACTGCGTCGCGGCCCCAAAACCACCGCGTTGCCGCTATTCATGCTAGAAAAAAAACACATTCTATTGCATTAAATATGCTCTATTTATGCATGTTTACAGGCGGAATAACTGCATATTTTTTAATAAAATTATATTTTTTAATAACTGCATATTGCAATAAATATGCTCTATTTATGCATTTTTACAGGCGGAATAACTGTAATTCCGCAAAACAGAGCCTACAATTGGTCGCATGTACAAATTGTTGGGGAAAAATAACAACAAATCAGAGCTTTCGATTCCGATCTTCTCAACAAGGAAGCTAATCCAAAATCTCCACCACTTCCTATCAAATAAAATAAAAAGCAGATCATATCAAGGATTTTATCGATCAATGACTCAGTCCTCCGATCCCATGTCTCCTATTCTCCGCCATCGCCGATCCAAATACAAAAATCAAGCAAAAACTAGTCAAAATCAATAATACTGCAATAATGGCAGGAAATATGGGATTACAAAATCAGAGGTTCTAACAAAATTTCACTTGACGGAAAAAGGAAAAGACAAGAAGCAAAGGTATATTAACTAAAAATTATAGAAGTTCAAGGGATCATTCTCCATTAGAATAATCGCAAATCGGCATTTTCTCTCACCATCGCCGAACTTCCATTTCATAGTCGACATCGCTGTGCTGGTGAATGTCGAATAATGTAAATGAAAATTCATAAAATTTACGTATATAATTTTGATTTCAAATATTGGAAGAGATATTTTAGGAAGTAGTTATATGAATATATTAATTACCATTAAACCCTTAATGTAATTAAAAATTAATTTTATTAATTAATAAAATAAAATTAAACACTAAATCTGGACCATTCAGAATAAAAAATTAAAGATCCAGATTAGTTCTTATTTCTCATGTGGAAGGTGGTTCACATATGATTACAACTCTCTCTCTCTATATATATATATATATATATATATGGTTGTGATTATAGTAAAACACCCCCTTTATACTAAATAAGAACTGATCTTAGCTATTAAAAATGTAAATGAACAGTCCTGATTACTTTTAATTTTTCGTGATTTGCATGCTTCTTTTAGCTATTCCACAACATGCAATATATGGGTAATTATGTCTGTTGAATTTTTTAAAGATTCACACGATTGTAGGTTCCGTAATTGAAGGGATTTAATGATATACTTTTGAATTTGAAACGTTTCTCATAAAGTTCAATTTAATATTGTTAATGCACATATAAGGTTCAAAAATGCACAAATATGAATGAGTAAAAAGAAGCTTTAATGATATAAGCAAATAATATAGTATTATAGGGTGAGGCGAAATTGGGATTATCTTCTTTATTTTATACATCCCTTTTTAACATATTCTAATGCTTATTATATTTAGAATGTGCATTATTTTATTTTATTTTCATGATATTATTTTGTATGTATCTTATGCATATTTCAAGTGCATTTTCTCGTGAAAAAGTACACAAATTTTGAATATTATATATGGTACGAAAATAAAAAAACAAGGTTGTATATAATATATAAGGGTAGTAATTATATTTTAACACGTACATAAATAATAATATAATAATTATAAAATGCATATGTCCAGAACTAAAAATGTATAATTTAGTGCAAAAAAATGCAATTTTTTGGAACATTTTTTGTGTATGATTGATGCATTTTAAAAAAAAATAATGCATCAATTTCACATATTAAATGTTAGTGTATTTAGATTTTGATAAAAAAAAATGCATTGATTCACATATACAATTGTCAATGTATCAATTCTAATTTCTAAGAAAAAAAATGTTGCATTTTTTAGCATTTATTGATGCATTTTTTAGCTATGACATATGCATTTCGTAGTTATCATGTTAGCATATGAACATGAGTAAGTGATTAAATGATAATACCTCCTTAAATAATAATATAATAAATGCAAAATGCATATGTCTACAACAAAAAATGCATAATCTATTTAAAAAATACAAATATTTAAAACATTATTTGTACAGGATTTGTTCATCCACACCCATAGCCGATAAACGAAAAACCCAGAAGTGAATCGCAATAAAAAAAATGGCCGCAACAAAAAAAATGAGGGATTGACTAATGATTATCATGTAAAAAAATAAGATAAATGAAAAAAGGAAACAAACAAATATCAATCCGACCAAACTTACTAACGAAAATTGAGGGAATCACTCAAAAAATATTGAACATGACTAAAATGCCCATTGAACAAATAATTATGTTAATCAAAATTGACCTGGTCATAAAATGAAGAGTGAGAAATTTAAAATACCCATTTACCCTAATACACATATCAAAAATACCCACTTTTTATAATACATATCAAAAATATCCAAAAGTACACTTTTCTGTTAAAGTGCACTTTTTCAAACAACAATCATTTTTGATTTACTTTTTATTAGTTTTATCATTTAAATAGTGGAAATATTCGGATGTGCCCAAAAAAAATTGAATTAGAAATTGGAAAATTAGGTTTTCCGAAAAAAATACATAAAAGGCGGATCAGACCATTTTCAGATTGGGTCGGTATCGTTTATAATGAAACCGACTCGATACAGATCAAACCCGAATCCGCTCAAAAACTAGGGGTGGCAATTGGGTTGGGTTTGGGTTGGCAGGTCGGGTTGAGACCTAATATTAACACGTTATATGCCAACCCGAACCCAACCCATTTATTTTTCGGCTAGAAAGTTCAACCCAAACCTGATCTGTTTATTTTCAGGTCGACCCGAGAATGACCCAAATGACCCGTTTAATCTTATTCAAATATTCTAACCAAATTTAAAAATAAATAAATTAATCTATATATATATATATATATATATATATATAAGCAAAGTAGTAAAATAAATTGTTCACTCCAAAAATTCACATAATTTTTTATTTTTATTTTATTTATTCTATTATAACATATATACAATAAAAAATAATTACAAATATTAAAAAATTATATTTGTCACTTTTTCTTTGAATTGTTATATCTCATTAATTTATTATATTTACTATTCTTTTAGAATAATACAAATATAATATTATTATATGATAATATTAAAATCAAATCTCATAGACTTTATGTTTAATGTATTTCTTTTTATTTTTATTAAATGTATATATAGTTTGACGTATAATGTAGAAAAGAATTTATATTTTAATATATGTAATATTAACAAATAAAAATTAAATATATTAAAGATAATTTATAAAAAATGTTAAGATATATAACTTTATTAATTTCATCTTAATATATCATAAAATAAAATATCATATAATTAATTTGCACATAGTGCGGAGTAAATCATTACATACATTAATTTTATTTTACTTGATATATTTTAATGTTATAGCACATACATATATAATATATTTTAGTAAAACCTTATGTTTTCACTATTTTATCTTTCTTTATAAATTTTGTATTTTATCTACATGCTTTGGTATTATCAAATAAATAAAAATACTTAGATGTATAATATAAAAATATATATATTATAAATATACTAATATATTCATATAATATATAATATGTTTATAATCTTATAATTATATTTTAAATAATTAGATAATCTATCTATATATTAACGGAGAATAGTGAAAAAAACTATTCCCATAAAAAATATTATATCAATTTTTATTTTTATAATATTTATTATATTATAGCATAAATATGTTATAATAAAAGATATAAGAAATTTATGTTTGTCATTTTCTTTAAATATTACATCCCACTAATTTATTATATTTACTATTTTTTATATAATACAATTATAATATCTTTAATAGGACAATTTTGTAATCAAACCTCATTGAATTTGTGTTAGGCATATTTCTTCTTCTTCTTCTTCTTCTTCTTCTTCTTCTTATTATTATTATTATTATTATTATTATTATTATTATTATTATTGTTATTATTATATGAATAATTTGAGGTATAATATAGAATTTACTTTATAGTATAACACATTCAATACGATATTCATGAATAAAAATAAAATATATTAAAAATAATTGCTAAAATGGTAAGATATAAAACTTTATTAATTTCAAATTAATAATTTGGCGGGTTATTCGGGTTACGCGGGTTGACCCACAGGTGACCCGAACCCGACCCAAAATTTAATTGGGTTCGTGGGTTCAACCCAAAATTGACCCAACAGTTAAATGGGTTGACCCAACCCACTAATTTCGTGTTAGGTTCATGTCGGGTTGTCGGGTCGAGTCAGAGATTGCCGCCCCTATCAAAAACCCATCGCATCCGGATTTTTACCCGAAACCAACCCGGGTCGGAATCATTAATGACGAACCGACTCGATACCGACTAGAAACCAACCCAGTCAATTTTTTGAAAAAAATAGATCTGAACACGCGAAAATATGTAGTTTCCCCATTTTCTGTGTCGGCTGCTTGGTCTGCTCCCCTTCAAACTCGCGAACGAAGCCAACTACTCTCATTCATTCCAATTTGCTCATTCCAATTTGCTTAAAATACATGGCCGACCAACAACAAGTAAATATCTAAATCCCACTCATCCAAATCCATTTTGATTCGGTGGTTAAAAATGCGAAAAAAAAAAAAAGAAGAAGAATTTTGTCTTGATATTTTTGTAAATTTGAATGGTTGTATGAATAGAATGAAATGGGTGTATATTAAATTTGAATTATTTACATGTTTGGAATGAATTTGTTGGTTGAATTTGTTGTGGATGGAATGCGTGAGTCAATTTGGAATGAAATTTGGGAATTTATTGAATTATTTTTTGTTGCAATTGTTGAATTAATTCGAATGAAATTTGAGAAATTGTTGAATTAATTCGAATGAAATTTGGTGGAATTTGTTGAATTATTTTTTGTTGCAATTGTTGAATTAATTCGAATGAAATTTAGTAGAATTTGTTGAATTAATTTTTTTTAATTGTTATGAATTATGCATTTTGTCGAATTAAATTGGTGAATATTTCATAATTGTTGCATTTTGTGTTTGATTTGTGCTGCCACAGTGGATTAGGCCCTCTTTTCGTGGTCTAAATACTAAAGTGAACTTATACACTAAAGTGACATTTTTAGAGACTATTAATGATACATTATATTCAATAGGGGGTCAAGGGTTGCTTAATCAATTTATTAATGGGTCGTTCGGTAACTTATTAACTTGGAAAAAGAATGGTCCTATCATCGCAACCATTAATCGAGCTATTAGGCTTTCAAATTACTAGTGAATCCCCTAATGCTTTATGATTTTTTATTAATGGGCAGATTATAGAATTTGGAGTGCGTGAATTTGCATTAGTTACAGGATTTGTTTTTGGTTCTAGTGCTTTTAATCCCTGTACCGATCATGATCCTTCTAGCATTTTGGTTTTTCATACAGTTTGTAGGGGTAAGAATCTTAGCGCTAGTGAATTATTGATGATTTTTAGGGATAAAAAAATAGAACGCACTAATCAGGGTTTGTACTTGAGGGTGGCTAATATATTAGCAGCTTGGAATTTTGCTTTAGGACTTTCCGAAAAGCGAAAGATTGAGAGTTGGGTATATGTTCTGGTTGAGGATTTGTGTAGGTGGGGATCATTTCCATGGGGGGCATATGCTTTTCAGTGTTTATTTTATTATTTGGACCTTGCCCCTACCAGAGCAGATCGAATCAGTGGTGGGAGCTTTATTTTAGGCGGCCCCATTTGGGCATTACAGGTATAATTTAATTTTGTTAATTAATTCTTACACCTACAAGAGTGAAATATTTTATGTTATTTTTGGTACGTGTGGGCCTATGAGGCCATTCCTAAGTTGGGTCGTGCCTGCGCTATTCTGCGAAGGCCTGATGCACTCCCTCGATTTATGAAATGGGAGTTTTCGAGGCTGGATACGATTGATTGGGGGTAATTCTTCGTTCAAGATGAGGTATGTAATTTGTTGGCTATCTAGATTATCCTTTAATATTTTTCTAATTATTAGTAATTTAATTCACAGCTTGAAGTGAGTTCTAATTTGGAGGATTCTCTCGCCGAGAAGGAGATATTGTATTTTACTTCTGCGGAGATGGACAATCCGATTGGGGTACAGTTTCGACTGCTAGAGAATCCAGTACAGGGTGCAGGACGGGTTGAGAGAGGAGCTGGTGGGGAGACAGAGGGAGGATCACCGTCGGAGACCGCTACACCATCACGTAGACGCACTCGTCAAAGGAATCATGCACATTCTTCCAGTGGGGATTCCCGGGATACTAGGAGACATCGTCCATCTGGTAATATATTGGATAGTATCCGGACCGTTATTCATGAGGCACTGACAGAGAGGGTGATCCCCCTAGTTACAGACTTATTTAGTGCATCTAGATCTCGTCATTGCACAGATGTAGATGATGCGGCCTTCAGGGAGGTCTTGGCTCGTGATAGGAGTCGTGATTGGAGTCGTAGGGCTAGAGGAGATGGAGAGGAGACGAAGAGGAGGAGGACGAGTGTACCTGGTGGTGAGACCACTAGGAGGCCGGAGGAGGCGGAGAGGAGGAGGATGAGTGTATCTGGTGGTGAGACCAGTAGGAGGCCGGAGGAGGCGGAGAGGAGGAGGATGAGTGTATCTGGTGGTGAGACCAGACAGAGGATGGAGGAGATGGAGGGGCATAGGAGGGATACGAATATTGAGAGGGGTAAGAGATGGACGACCATGGGGGATTGGGATAGATGTGCATTTGAATTATAATGAGTGGAGAGATGGTGATTCCAATGCAATCAGAGCCCAAATAGGGGGACCGTGGCAATTCCCGCAGAGTTATTTTAGCTTTGTGGAGAATCTGAGCAACGATTTGGCCCAAGATATTTTAGAAGCGTATATTCCAGTACTGCAGAGGAGGTTATATATGACTGTAGAGACGACTGTTCAGGTTATCCTACCAAAATTCTTTGTAAGTGAAGTATTCAACCACAAATTATTTTATATATTATTTAGTAATAAGTATTTAATACTGATGTTCTATATTGCTTAAGATTTTGATGAGGCATCATTATCGTGGAGATAGAGCACCTCGCATGGAGCCAGATGACCTCTTAGATTTCGGTAAAGGCAAAGATACTCCAGTGTCAAGAGATTGGAAAGGTGCAGATACAGTAAGTACTTTAATATATTACTCCCTCCGTCCCATTAGATTAGTCCAGTTTGGTTTTGGCACAGAAACCAATATTTGTGAGTGTAGTGGAATTAATATTTTATTGATGTGAGGAGATTTTTTTCCATTTTAGGAAAGTGGACTAATGTGGTGGGACAGACGAAAATGGAAATATGGACTAATCTAGCGGGACAGAGGGAGTACAATTTAATGCAAAAGAATATTATTTTCTATAAGTAGTTAACACTTGTTTATGAATTTTTCTTTTGTAGATTGTGTTACCAGTATTCTTGTTTACTCACTGGGTTGCTGTCAAATTCAGTATTCAAAATCATACAGTGCACATATATGATGTCTATTTGGCGGATATAAGTCTTCAAGAGCGTACCAGATTGGGCAAAGATGACAAATAAGATGAAGCATTATCTGAGAGCCATAAACTATTGGCAAGAAAACACTCTCGGGCTTACTATTCGCCCTGCCGCCCCGCCAGAGATGCGATGGACATCACTTTTCCACGGGACGATGCAGAAGCAAAGCGCAACTTATGCGCTAGCACATATTGAAATGCTTTTGTTTCCACGTCCGACACGAGCGTGACTTGAGAGCGATGCGGACACCTACCTTTATCGTACTTTTATAGCATTAGGGTTATTTGAGTGTAGTTCCGATGTTCAGTAGTTAATATTTTTATTTGTGTAAAATATTTTAGTTTATGATTATTCGATCTCACTTATTTGTCAAGCAAACATACATTTATTGAAATGATGAAATAAGCATACAACTGAGAATCAAAAATTACAATTTACTGATTGTTCAGGATCCTATCAGGACAACTTCGTTTCGTATGACCATCTGATCTACAAATACTACAACGTTTAGGGGCGCGATGTCTGCTGGTAGAAGATTGAGAATGCTCTGCACCTGAAGGATGTCGACTGTTCCTTGGCCGACTTGCTTGACATGTTATAATTGGTGGCAAAACAACTACTGATGCTGCTTCAGATGAAACATCCCATTCATCTTAAGGGGGGAGAGGATTAACAACCGCACCATATATCTCACGTCAAGTCTCAGTCTTGTAGTAGGGATAAATGTAGTCATACAGATTCAATCCATATGCCCTATAAAACAAAATTAGAAATTATTCGAGGTTATAGTTGAAAACTAAATAATGAGTATACTTCATACCGAATTACAGCTGCTGCATGAACGCACACCATCAGATCGAGTTGAAACTCACGACACCCCGTTGTCTTCTTCCCGGTGGTTGGATGTTTACTGTTCTTCCTAGAACTCAGGTGGTTGGCATACGCCCGTGAGAATCAGTATCCCAGACTAGGAAACTGACTGCTATGAATATATCTCATAAAAATATATTCACCAAAGAAGAGCTTCAGCTTTACAGCTTCAGCCTCGTGCTAGGAGAAGTTAGCACGGACTATAACTTGAGTCGAAGACTCAAATCTTGTGTAAGCAAACACAGAAACTCAGAGAGTTTAGCAGAGAGATGGCTTAGCAGAATGCCCTTTGTCGTGTGAAGACTTTTTGAGTTCGTTCAAACTTCGTAACTGTTTAAGGTTGAAGGGAAGACCTTTTTATAGAGGATTTCCTCTCGACATTTTGAATTTACGTCCGTTAGACACATAAATCTAGACATTAGACTCATGGAAGATATTGTCCAATCATAGCCCATGCCTTAGGTCTGCTTTCTGCTCTGCTCTGCTGCGTCAGTGTAACATACACTAATTTTATGTCAGACTAAGTTCTTAGTTTGAGGGATCCAGGTTTGGATAGCCTCATACTGACTTACACTTGGGTGTATATAAATGTCTAAGTCTGACTGAGCTTCGATATCTTTCGAATAGCTCGAGCTTTAAAGGTAGAAGCTCTTATACTGATTTCCAAGGTCAGTAGAGGCTCTTAGCCCTCATACCGACTTCCCAAGGTCAGTATGGTAGACCCTAATACTGATTGTCCATCGTCAGTATGGAAACACCCACATACTGATTTCTCCTAATCAGTATAGAAAGCCCTCATACTAACTTTTCCTAGTCAGTACAGGGAAGCCCTCATACTGATTTCTCCTGGTCAGTATGGAGAACCTTATACTAAGTTTTCCAACTCAGTTCCGGTTAAGGCTGTACTTGGTGAAAACCATGTTTGAGGCGTGCATGTAGTAAGTTCTCGAGCATTCTCCTTTGCTCGGTCATCAACCTAAGTTCTATTACAACTCGATTAATCCTATACAAGGATTATAGTTTAGAAATCTAGACTCTTAAAACTGACTAAGATGACTTACAATCTTTGATTCACCAAAACACAAAAAGTAAGGAAAATTTTCTCTAACAAAAATCCTAACAATTAACAATGATTGTATTTTTTTATTTCTTTTTCAATTTTACAACATATAATCAAGCCCTGAATTTTAGAATTTAACTAAACAAATATATAGAAGTACTTAAGATTTGATCATGATGTACAAGATTTTTTTTATATTTATCCATCAAATAATTGTTTTTTGAGATTGTCAATTCATAATACAATGATAGTTTAATTATTGATTTAGGGTTCCAAAGATGAATTTTTAATTTAGAACCCAAAAAATCACATAAATCTTAATAAAAAAAAACTTGATATATGAATCCTAAATTGAAAATTTTATGATCTTCGGATTCTAAATTGAAAATTTTTATGATTTTTTAAATTCTGAATTGATAATTTATATTTGGAATCTTTCGGCCCTGGATTGATAATATGTACTCTCTTCGTCTCACTTAAATTGTTCACTTTTTCTTTTTTGTCTTTCCCATTTAATTGTCCTTTTATATAAAACAGAAAATTAATATTCATTAATAAAATATTTATTTTCTCTATCTCTATTTATATTGATTATTGTGCCACATGGTACGGGACTAATTAATTGGGAGGTAGGGAGTATATTTTTTTTTATTATCAGTTATGTATTTTTGGTAAGAAAATAAAAATAGAGGGAAAAATGAAGAAAGAAAGTGGGAGTGTGGAGTTCTCATTTTCTCCAGTCTTTCAACAAAATTACCGATGAAAAATGGAGCTCCAACTCCAAGCACCCATATCTCAAGGTTTCTCCATGCTCGAATTCAACCAATTCATGCGGATCCCACTCTCCCATATCGCCGGCAGCTCCATCCCCGGTTGGCACATCTTTTCCGACCCCCGTCAAATCTCCAATTCGATCACGAAACAGAAAGTCAAAGGGGCTCTGGAGCTCTTCGATTTCATCTGCTTCCCCTCCCTCGTTCAGTTCTGGTCGCCCACCACTTCCCAAGAATTTCTCCATTCGTCCGATTTGCCTTTCGCTCTCAACGGTCTGCGAAAGGGGATTTGCTCATTCAGAAAGCATTGTTCTAGTTATACATACATTGTCCACGGAGATCGCTGTGGGCCCCCGGCCCGGGTTTTCCGGCGGAGGTTCCCAGAGTTTTGCCCGGATATCCGCTATTACTCTGAGGAGGAGTACGAGTTGAAAGGGATGGGCATGGCTTCGGGCATCCGTGGGTATTTGTGTTTGCCAGTGTTTGAGCCTTGTTGGCATTTCTGCATTGGAGTTCTTGAGATTTTGACGATAATGGATGGGAGTTATTGCTTCGGAGGTATGATTGAGAAAGTTTCAGCTTCACTTAAGGTCTTACTCAGCTTCTCCCACTCGTGATCGATGTTCATTTAGGCGCCTATTTTGTGTGTCTAACTGTCTATATATATATATTTGAATTGATTTTGTAATATTTAGCAAATTTAAGGGGCTATTTGTTGGCAGCTTAGCTTCATGTCTTTCAGAAATGGCTGGATTGTACAAATTTAATGGATATAGATCCATACAGTTTTCAAATTCTTTGCCATGAGCCTTTTGGATTGTAAAGAATCTGTCTTTGATCCTTCAACTCTTATTGAATACCAAACTGTAAAATAGAAAATCTTGCTCTTTAGAGTTTAGAATTTAGATAGCTGAATTCGTATGGGAGTGTTGCTTTATTCTAGATTTGGTGATTTTTCAAGTAAAGATGAAAAGTAGCATTTCAGAAACCTCTCTTTCATGAAGATCACAGTAACATCAGACTGTTTGCTTTTAACAACTTGCTGTCTTCATATAAATCAAATCTATTTGCCTCTTCAAACATTCAAGGGCATTGTTGATAATCATTTATTGGATTCTTTGCTTTTGTTTCCTTTTCTTTCTGCAGGAGGTGGGATTGAGCTGCTCTGATGTATTTTGGCCATTTGACACCAAACATATCACATATATGCAACTTGAAAATGTTAAGTTCTTTCTCTGTTTTCAATGCTTTTCACCTATATGCTCTTACTGAATTTGAGTTACTAATATTAGCTGCAAAAACTTCTAAAACCAGGCTAATCCACAATATAAACTTGCAGTCTGTGAGATACAGAATGCCTTGGAAGTGCTATGTGATAAACACAAATTACCTTTTGCCCAGACTTGGGTTGCCACCTCGAGTGGTAGCAGTGAAGACAGCTTCATTTCTACGGTCAAAACAGGATCATATATGTCGATGAAGAAAGTCTCTTCATTTAAAAAAGACTGTAGCTGGTTCCATTTAGGAAAGGGACAGGGCATTGTTTGGAAGGCTTTATTATCTGGTTCTTGCTTCTGCAGGGATATAACCAGGTTGAGCATTGTTGATTATGCTTTAGTACAAGGAGCACGAAAAGTTGAGTTAACGGGTGGGTTTGCTATTTGCTTGCAAAGCACTTACAATAAAAACCTTGCATATATAATAGAGTTATTCCTGCCTCCAAACCAAACAATTTACCGGCAACCTTGGATTTTTCTGACCTCACTTTTAGCCACAATGAAGCAGCTATTTAAAACCTTCAAGCTTAGCAGTGGAGAGGAAATAGGAAGTGATTTATCTGTTGCAGTTCTTCAAACGTCCGAGGATGATCCCCTTGATCCATTCGTGATAGGCAAAAGTATCCGTGCTGATGAAGGCTCAAGGAACGAAGCTGATGAATCTAGGAGAACAGCAGCTGAGCCGTTGATTATTCATGCAGAGGCTAACATAAGGGGCCCGGATGTGGAGGAAAAGGAAAACACTGCTGCTTCATTATATGCTTCCAAATGCTTCCGCGATGGAAACAACAGGAGTGAACTAAATCCACAGAAGATTATGCTTGCCAAAACTGGTTCTATGAGAAGAACATTAAGCTTTGAAGAAGCAGTTAGCACCAAGGCTAATAAACTAGCAAGTTTTCCAGATTATGCAGCCGGTATGAGTTTGTTGCATTTTTGCCCTCATTTGGGATAATTTTCTGATAATCTTTCTGTAACCTTCTGTCCTTTCCTGGCTAATAACCGTGTCATATCTGCAGTTCAGGGAACTATGCAAAATAATACGAACCCTGCAACTGGCAGAAATGGAGGCTCATCTAGGAAGAGAAGTAAAGTTGACTGTTCCTCGGTGGAACATATTGCAAAATCTATCCGGGCACGTGTGTCCTGCTGTGCAAGTCCTCCTGATGAAGGCCACATTTGTCTTACTTCCGTTTCACCTGTAGCTACAAGCATGCTAAACGATGGAAATCTCATGACAGTGAAGGCAGAGTTCAAAGGTGATATTGTAAAGTTTAGAGTTCCTGCTGTCTCCGGAATAATGAAACTGAAAGATGAAGTGATGAAGAGGCTTAACCTGAATGCTGCAACTTTTGAAATCAAGTATCACCATGAAGACAACTCTTGGGTCCTACTTGATACTGATGCAAAATTGTGGGAGTATGCTAGAGTTGCCAGATCATCAGGGATGAGTGCAATCAAGCTTTCCGTCATCCCACAAACTGAGGCGGTGGAAAATGCTACCAAAACGATGATAAAGGCTTCGTACAAAGATGATCTGATCAAGTTCGAATTCTCTCTTTCAGCAGGAATGTCAGAACTGGAGAATGAAATCATGAAAAGGGTAAAACTAGCTCATGGAAGCTTTGTAATCAAGTACACCGATGAAAATAACTGTCCGGTTTTACTGGATGGCGATGCAGCCCTGAGGAATTGTACCAATGCAGCAAAGCTGTTGCAGAAGACTACAATGCGACTGTCCATTCAGCCAATCAGCAATGAATGCACAGACACGGTGACTGTGAAAGCCACCTATGCAGGTGATATCATAAAGTTTAAACTCTCTCTATCTTCAGGAATGATGAAGTTGAAGGATGAAGTGAGTAAGAGGTTGAAATTGGAAGATGGAAGTTATACTGTCAAGTATATTGATGATGATAGCAACGAGGTAATAGTGGATGGAGATGCAGCACTGACCAAGTATATGAACACTGTGACATCTATTGGCATACACACTCTCAAAATCTCACTTCAGTCTGTATAGATCAACATGCTTAACCTCATAAATGCTTCAAACACTGGTTTGCAACTGGGATTCTTCTTCTATACCTGCATATACAATCAAAACATGTGATGAAATGCATGGGACAAATTGTGTAGACTTTGTCACTTTTGGCACTACTTTTTCAAGATTCTCTCATACTTTTCTATTAGCTCGTCTATGATTTTTTGCCACAATCAGACCTTTTAACTTTTAAAATGATTTAATTGAAACTCTTAACTTTTTTAAATTATTAATTTATATTTTGCATATTTATTATATTCTTAATCCTAATTAAGTGAGTGCACTTCTATTTTATGAGTCTAAATTTATTTTTAGTTTTCTATTATCTTATATATTAATTTGATTATTTTATGTTATGATTTCAGGTCACTACCGCCGCGACAACACCCCTAATTACC
>JAPKLW010000361.1:199674-326434 GCA_026898455.1 Plectranthus barbatus
ATGCCACTCAGCCAGATCCGACGGGACAGTATGGCTCAGAACTCACCCGAGAAACCCCCTTTTCGTACACCCAAGTCACAGAGAAGACGAAGGTGGCCGGCCCTAGGTGATCTACCCACCCACAACGAGGAGCTCACACTTACAGAGAGAGACACCACAAGAAAGGGAAGATCTCGCCGGAATACGCTCACAGAAAACTCACAGACTAGAGAAGGGAGAGCGATGAGATTAGAGAGAGAGAGGGTTTGCGGCGCATACAACTATCAGAGAGGATGAATGAATTGATTCAAAATTTAGGGTTAAGGGTTTGCATATATATTTGGGCCAAAAGATTAAAGGAATGGTTGGGCCGTTATAACAAACCCAAACTGAAATAACAAATCAACAACCCAATCCAAATACCCAACTCAGATATATGTAGGCTTGGGAAAAAACTAACCGAGGGCCTACCTCTCAACATTTTAAATTTATATTTCATTTCTATAAATAAAATATTCGTAATTTTTTTAATTTTGATGAGAATTTGTCTTACTCTTTTATTACATTATATGTAGTTGGATTGTTGTTTTATTATTGAAGAAACGCAATAAAGAAGAAATAAATGGACTAGAGGAGATGCACGGTCATCTTTCCATTGAATCAGAATTATCAATCATTTTCAGCCTTTACCCACACCTCTTTATACAAGATTTTAAAAAATTAGGGTATACAATTTAAATGAGAGGGAGCAATCCCTTCCATTACTTAGAATTCATAATCAATTAATTATGGATAAAGTCTTAATTCGTAATTGTTGTGGATTTTATTCTTTACTAGCAACTATGAATTTAGTCATTAGAGTAACTGAATCGAGATAGTGTGTTTTTTTATCTATTATATTATAGATTAAATTTAGAGAGTTTATTCTAAATTATCTGATTGAATAGGGTTATTTGACTGAAGAACTAGTCGTAATTAACCAATGTGAAATTTAACTTGTAAGCATGATTGTAAAAAATGGATAGACGCTAGGAAACTAGGTGTTTTCTAGCAAACTAATTTTTTATATTTAATATTTATAATATATTTATCAATAAAAAATTAAATTTTATAAATTTTAATTAGATAAATTAAGCATGGTTGTAAAAATCTTAGTGATTTGTAGAAATGTAGAGACGCTAAAATTAGGTTACTTAGAGAGATAAATTAATAATATAATTGGCGAAGAATATAATACTATATAATAGTAAAATTATTTAATTATAAAGAAAGAATATATAGAATAATTATTATTTAGCATATTTGATTGTAGTTGAAGAAGAAAATGATATATGTAGGTGGGGTGTGGGGGGAACACAAACTTGGAGTATAAAAATCTTCTGCGTAATTTTGCAATGGGTTTGGATCGTAGAAGACACACAACGAAGGCGTGACAATTATTGTTGAATAAAAATTGTTGAAGTATTCCTATAAAAACTCAAACTAATTTTCCCCAACAATCATCACAAAAAATGACAAATATTTCCTTCTCTTTTTGCATTTTGTTCATCATTCATATTCTCATAACTGCTCTCACCCTCACCTTTGCTGCTCCCACTACGAATACTAATGTACGTGCCCCCCCCCCCCCCCATCATTTTCTAACTTTTTTTTTCCTCTCTCTCTTTTGTATGCTGAATTATATTTTTCCTTATTTTAAATATTAAACTTCCCATATTGACGATTAATTAAAAGTTGCATGAATTATGTTATAATGATGTAGTGTTCCTCGCTTTAAGAATTAATTTTTTAAGGGTAAGTGCAACCAAATACGACATACAATGATGCATGAGTGCCTCCAATATTACCGGTTGTAATAAACATGTGTGTATATATAATACTCCCTCCGTCCCAGGACAGTCGCAACATTTTCCTTTTTGGTCCGTCCCAGAACACTTGCAACGTTTCCCTTTTTAGAAAGTTTTTATTAATTAATTATTCACTAAACCTACTCTACTCCTACCCTACTATCTCTCATATCTCATTATCTCTCCTAATCATTAACCTACAAATCTAACCCCACTAACTTCTCATCACTTTTTCTTAACCTCCGTGCCGGGTCAAACGTCTCAAGAGACCCGGGACGGAGGGAGTAGAACTTTTGTGTTGACCAGTACAAGTGATGTGAACTATTTCATCAGAGACAGAATCCAGATTTATAGGACAGTGGGGTTCAACCATATTTTATAGGATTGTGTCTTATATTTTTTTTAATAAAATATAAAATTTTTCTTTTAAGCTCGTGCAACTGCATTTTATTATGGTAGGAGTATCTCTTTCCTTTCAAACAAGTTCTGCAAGCACAAGTATTAGTGAAAATAGGCCGGGTCAAGCTGTATTTTGAATCTGTAGGCCTGAGCCTGTTATAATTGGAAGATGCCCGAACCTGACCTGTTACTTATTATAGGCTTTTTTTTCAAACTTAAGCTATGCTTGATTTTTAGTCTATTAAAAGTGTATTTAAGGCTACTTTATATTTATATATCATATAATTTCAACCTCAAATATGTATTTATTTATATTATTCTATTATTGGGTAACAAATAAATTATTCAATTATTTTTTATTTCTAAATTATATATATATATTTTAATATTAAATAATAAATATATTTGTATCAATTATATAATATATGATTATTTAAATAGGTTGGCCTGTTAGGTTTCGTAGGCCTATTTTGAAGTCGGGTCTGAGCCTACTTAACTAAAGAGACTTTATAAATAACCTAAGTTTGACCTATTTAAAAAATAAGCCCGACTTGACCTGACGTGTGGTAGTCTAAGCCGTAGGTCCCTGTCGGGCGGCCCGGCCAATTCCCCGCAAATACTTGAAAATATGCCCACAGCTTCTCTCTTCTGTTTTATTTTTTTTAATTTTTTTTTTATATCTTACTTTAGTTTGGGATAGTAAAAGTGAATGTGATAATAGGATGGTTGTTGAAGAATGGTATGTATGTATGATGAATGAACAGGTGTATATTGTGTATATGGGAGAGAGACAACACCATGATCCTAAAGTCGTCACTGATTCTCATTATCACATGCTTACTACCTTGATGAACAGGTACGTACCCAAATTAAATATATCAAATCCAAATATTTTTATTTTTTTTGAAATTCATAAAAAAAAAAAATTTGATTGTGAAAGCTTATTTTTTGGATAGCAGCAAGCAAATGGCATGGGAGTCGATGGTGTATAGTTACAGTCATGGCTTTTCTGGATTTGCAGCTAAGTTATCCCTCTCTCAAGCTCAACAACTTTCCGGTAACTAATTCAATTTATTATTATTATTCTTTATTTCCAGTTAGGAATGTTTCATGAATAAACTGTGTTTGATAGTGTACACTATGAGAGATGCATTAGCATTTAGCATGAAATATTAGATGATTTTGATCGCTTAATGAAGGATTTGAAATATATATATATATATGGTAGAGGTTGAAGAGGTAGTGGCAGTTTTCCCAAATGAGTTGTACAAGCTACAGACAACAAGAAGCTGGGATTATTTGGGGCTCTCTCCTCAATCCCCCGATAATCTTCTTCATCAAACTAACAAGGGCGATGGAACTATTATCGGCGTTCTCGATACAGGTTACCATCCATTATAATTCATTAGTTCCGATTATTTGGTTCGGATTACTATTTTAGAGTATTCGAATATATGGTCAAATTTTTTATTTTCAGTGTTATTTTTCTCTAGTAATTTACAATTGAACTCGTAAATAACTTTGTAAATGAGAATTTTAAAAATTAATATTATGAAAAAGAGATATTAATTAATATTTTTAAATATGGGTAATAATTAAAATTTGTTAAAATATATTATTTTGATAAAATAATTTTTGATAAACGTGCAAAATCAAATTAGATAAATAATCGGAATATAGGGAGGGATATATTCATATTCTTGTAAACTCCTTCCACTGTTTTCAAAGGAGTAATTAAATGGATCTATTCATTAGGTTTAATTCAAGAAATGGAGCAATTATATACCTTCTTGGATGCACGAATAAATTGTAAACAACTCTTTCATCGGTTTCTCTCATTTATTGACAAACAAATAAACTATTCTTCTCAGTTTGAAAGGGCTTTTAAAAAATGTGCAAATATATTATAAATTAGTTGTATTTCTAATAAATGTTTAAACTCTTAGTCTTGCTTCTTCAGATTTTGACATGCGCAAATTCCACAATGAAAAATTAATGTTTACTTTTTAAAACATTGCTTGCATACCCGGAACGATGTGGTTTTATTTAGAGTATTTTGTCAAAGCATTAACTTTCTATTATTGAATATTCGCTCTCGTTAAATAATTTGAAACAAAATTTGGTTATAAATTGAAACAAAATTAATAATTTGAAAATTTACGTTGAATTAACCATAGTTCACAAAATTTATATTTGGTAAAATCACAATAATTTTAATATTTACAAATTACAATAATTTATAATATTTACATTGCTACCCTTTTTGAAAATCAAGATTTCGAATATCAGGTTATGAGGCTGTCTATATGCAGGAGATGTCGATAGATTATTTTTCATGAAGATATTGAGCTATATCTATATATATATTAGAGCAAAATAGTCAATTCGTGATAAAATTTCAAATGAAGTCCAATTTCTTCTATTCTCAAAATAAAGGATCTATTTTTATTAAATAATCATGAAGAGTCATTTCCTAGAAAATTTTCTTATTCTTCATCTTCACGAGTCCAGGAATCTGGCCAGAGTCGAAATCATTCAGCGATGAAGGGCTGGGACCGATTCCCTCCGGCTGGAAGGGCTCCTGCAAATCCGGCGAAAAATTCGACGCTTCCAAACTCTGCAACAAAAAGTTAATCGGAGCTCGTTGGTACGTGGATGGCTTTTTGGCTGCACTACCGGGCCTGAATCTGTCCGCCTTCGGAGAGATTGTGTCGCCGCGAGACGCCAACGGCCACGGCACCCACGTCTCCAGCACGGCGGCAGGATCCTACGTGGCGGGTGTCAGCTACGACGGCGTGGGTGCAGGGACCGCCAGAGGTGGCGCCCCACGCGCTCGCCTCGCCATGTACAAGGTCTGCTGGGCGGTGGGAGGCGGCGCGTGTGCGTCGGCCGACATACTCAAAGGCTTCGACGATGCGATCAGGGATGGGGTGCATGTCTTGACTCTTTCCATTGCTTCCTCTTCGCTGCCTCTCTACTCTGAAGTCGACGGCCGCGATGCCATCGCCATCGGCTCCTTTCACGCCGTCCAGAAGGGCATCACCGTCGTCTGCGGAGCCGGGAACGACGGCCCGTCTGAACAGACCGTCAAGAACATAGCTCCATGGATTATTACTGTTGCAGCTAGCACCATGGATCGAGCCTTCCAAACGCAGATCACTCTTGGAAACAACAAAACCTTTCTGGTTAGTGGCAGAATATTGCAAATCTATCTATACATTATTACATACATATACAGTAGTACATTAATTAATGATGTGGAACAAATTTTTTGTTGCATCTTGCAGGGTGAATCCATCTACACAGGGAGCAAGGGTAGCCCCCTGAAAGGGTTGTACTACCCAGGGGAAACATCTACAGCAAGAGGGTATGAATCAAGTGGTAGTTCATATATTAATATTAGAATTGAAGTCAATCATAATATCTCATTCGCTTTGAACAGTGCATGCGAAGCTCTCTTCACCCTCGATCCAGCTCTCGTTGCTGGAAAGATCGTTCTCTGCTTCACCGACATCTCCACGCCGTCCATCACCTCCTTTGCCGCATCCTTGGTCGAACAGGCCGGAGGCGCCGGTGTGATTGTTGCCAAGCTCCCCAACGACGTCGCCGGTCAATGCGGCAGCTTTCCATGCGCCGAAGTCGGTTACGATATCGGAACTAGTATCCTCTTCTACATCCGCTCCACCAAGTATAATATATATATATACGTCACTCTTCTTGTTTCACTTATTTCATTTCCAATGATCCTCTACATTTATTTTATTTCCTCCGGCTAGGAATCCGACGGCGAGACTTAGCCTGACATCAACTGTTGTGGGGAAGGCGGTGTCTGCTAGCATTGTTGATTTCTCTTCAAGAGGCCCCAACTCAGTTGCACCATCAGTGCTCAAGGTAATTATACATTCTAATATATATGCTAGATTAAAGTTTTGATAATATTTGGTTTCGTGAATTTTGGATTGTGCAATAGCCGGACGTAGCTGCTCCGGGAGTGCAAATAATTGCGGCCACCTCTGATCTGGATACATCGTCCCAGAAAGGCTTCACCATGCTCTCAGGAACATCCATGGCGACGCCCCATGTCGCCGGCATTGTAGCTCTTCTAAGGTCACTCAATCCCCACTGGTCTCCGGCTGCAATCAGATCCGCCCTCACCACAACAGGTACCATCTACCCACCCTATCTCCACAAAATTTATGATCATTGATGATTTGAATCAACTCCAGCTTGGACGACCGACTCATATGGACTCCCGCTCGCCGCGGAGGGCAGCCCGCTCAAGCTCGCTGATCCGTTCGACTACGGAGGCGGGATCGCCAACCCCAACGGCGCTGCATGTCCGGGGCTGGTCTACGACATGGACATCGTCGACTACTCCGACTACCTCTGCGCTATGGGTTACAGCAACTCTGCTATCTCTCAACTAATAGGGACACCTACATCGTGTCCATACAAAAGTAGCTCCATTTTAGATGTGAATTTACCCTCCATTACCATTCCATATCTGAGAAACTCGACCACATTGACCAGAACAGTGACGAACGTGGGAGCTACGAACGCGGTTTACAGTGTCCTAGTTGAACCTCCCATGGGTACTCTTGTATTCGTGGTGCCTCCAATACTGATTTTTGATTCCAAAATCAAGAAATTGTCATTCAAAGTGACGGTCACTGCGATGCATCCACATAGTCGTGGGTACAGCTTTGGGAGCTTGGTTTGGACGGACGGGATGCATTATGTTCGGAGTCATGTCGCCGTCAGATCTGCGCCGCCGGAGTTGTATGCTTCCGCCGCCGCATAAATATTTGGTTGATGATCCTCATTTTTCATATGCTGGCTTGAAGCAAAACCATGTGTGATGACAACTTGTAAAACTATATGGCTCTTCACAATGTTTGTATGAATAAATATTAATTGTTGTACATTATTATTATTATTATTAAGTGTAAAAAATAATGAGGCATACTAATTAAAAATTAAATATATATAGTTCATTTTTACAGTAATGACTACTTTTTAAAAGTAGACGAGATATTTTACTCGACTTTCTGTGTAAAATAAAAGATAATGCAAATAGAAACTAGTTGTAGTATAATTTAACCATAATTACATTTATCATAAAAACTCAGCAAATCATTTTTTTTTTGGTATTATTGAACTTTAATGATTAATTATTTCATTTAAATATGTCCCACCTCAACTATGGACGAAAGTTTAGGCCATCTTATATAATATATATTGAGTTTTTTCTCTCCTTAAAAGTTGATTTTGTGATGAAGAATTAAAATCGAATATAGTATCAAAGTTAACCCAACTTAATATGTACTAAAATTAAACTTCCAATAGCACGATCGGGGGTGGGGGATATCTATCTTTATAAAGTTGGTTGTGTAATGAGATCCTAACAATTATAAAAAATATAATTAAGTAATAAAATAATCATAAAACAATTGGCTTATATACTCTATACCAAACCGACAATATTAATATATATTAGGAGTATTATCAATCTAGGACATGAAAATAGTTTAATTATTAATTCGGGATTCAAAAAATAAATTTTTAATTTAGAATCTGAAAGATTCAAAGATTTTCAATTCAAGATCTTAATATCAGGTCTCAAATTGAGAATTTATTTTTCTAATCTGAATTAATAATTAAATTATCTTTCGAATCCTAACTTGATAATATTCTTATTATTTCATAAAGCATGTATGACTCATAAATTTAGTATTATTCTAAATGCAACCTCCATACCTCATTGTAGCCCCTAAAATATAATAAAACTAAAATAATTATTAAAAGTTCAATTATACCTTATAACCTTCTTTCTTTTATTTCTTAATATCACCACGGATCATTTTAGGGCACCCTCAATAGGAGATTTAAAAAATTTAAGATCCTCATATTATCTCCTCTTGTCCACATGGGAGAGAGAGAATAATAAATGAGATTTTGTGGAAGATCTCATTCTTTGCACCAAAGAATATTTATAAAATATAAAATGTAATAATTGTTGATGTATCACATAAGTGGCTGAATCTTATTTTGTTTTAGATTCCAACCATTGTGGGAGCTCTTATATGCCCCCCCAAAAAAGAACTCCCAAAAGTTCACTTTTTGCAAGGGGTGGTAATTTGTGCGGATTGGATACTTATCGTATCGATCCGTTAAGGCATAATGCGTATCGATCCGATAAAAAAATGTTAAATCTATATCCGAATCCGATTTGTTATCTATCCTATCCAATCTGTTATTCGATCCAAATCGAATCTGATATGTTATCCAATTCAAATCCGATCCGATATAAACCCGATAACTATCCTCCGACAAATTCAAAAATTGTCCAATAAAATTTCATTAAAACATAATAATTTGAAAAAAAGACATGCAACGTAAAACGACGTGAATCAAGATTTCATAAAAGTAACCTAAACCTAAAGATTTAAATAATATATTAAAATAATATTATTAATTATTATAGTTAAATTGTAAATAAAAATAAAATTAATTTTGTAATGATTTATTAATAGATATCCGAATTTGATCCGTATCCGATCCGAATCCAATTTGATTAATGGATTATTCGATCCAATCCGGATCAGAATCCAATTCGAAATTTTCGTGTTCTTATCTTGTCGATCTGATAGTGATTCATATTCGATAAGCCTCAATCCATATCCATTATTTTCGTGTTCTTATCGTGTCAAAAATTGGCACTCCTACTTTGTGCATTAGCCAAATTCTTATCTGTTAATGATATGGATAGGAACAACACGGTAAAAGCCCAAAATTTGTAAATGTTGCCCGGTTATTGTTATCTTGATTTATAGAATAAGTTGAAGAAATAAGAGATTTATGACGTAATAAACATATTTCTTCTAGTTCTTCATGAAGGAGTTGGGGGCTTAGCAAATTTTACAGTTTTAGCAAGTTTAAAGAGAATAAGATACGGGGTATAATGGGGCATGTAAAAACTATCTAATTATTCATAATCTTAAAGGGACTGCAATGAAAAAATAAAGATGGTTTAGTGCATAGAATTACCCAAATAATTTTACTTCATATTCAATTTTTTTATAAAGATGTCAGATCTTTCAAAAAGGAAAATGTTGTTTGGCCAAAATCTGGTCAACCAGATAAGGATATTTCTTAGAAAAATTCTCTCTTATCTCTTATCTTTTATGTTTTGGTGGGTCAAAGGTTGTAAAAGTCATTTTAGTCAGTTTTTCAGTTTCTAAAGTTCTAAAACTGTAATTCTTGTATAGAATCAATCGAGTTGTAATAGAACTTAGTGGCTGAAGACCGAGCATAGGAAATGCTCGAGAACTGAAGAAGTGTACGCACTTGAAACTAGGTTTCCACTAAGTATAGCCTTGACCAAGACTGAGTTTGGGTACTCAGTATAAGGTTTTCCATACTGACTAAGAGAAGTCAGTATGAGGGTTAGCCATACTGACTATGGGAAGTCAGTATGAGGGCTGGTTATACTGACTTTGGGAAGTTAGTATAAGAGCCTCTACCTTGAAAGCACAAGCTAATCGAAGCTCAGTCAGACTTCGGCATATACATGCATACGTAAAAATTAGTACGAGGATATCCAAACTTGGATTCCTCAGACTAAAACTTAGTCTGACGCAAAGTTAGTGAAAAGTACACTGACACAGCAGAGCAGAGCAGACCTATAGTATGGGCTATGATTGAACGACATCTTCCATGAGTCTAACGACTGGATTTATATGTCTAACGGACAGAAATTCTAAATGCTCGAAGGATTTATCTATAAATAGGTCTGCCCCCAACCTTAAAAGGTTACGAATTCTACACAGTAAGTAAGACTTACCACCTCAAACTTAAGTAAAATTTGAAACTAAATCTACGAAGTTAACGTAATTTTGGACAAAACTTGTTTCGATTCTCCATACTACAGCAGGTATACCTTAGAACCGAAGAGGCTATTATTGGGGATGGGACCTAAGCAGGACCAACCTAAATCATCAAAGATAAGGAAGTGGGCTAAGATCCAAGGTTTGGCCCAACATTGAAGTTCCACAAGCTATACGAAACTCCAAGTGAGTACGGAAACCTCGGACCGAACTCAAAAGGAGGTCCCTGTAAGTAGATCGGCCAAGAAGTCCGCGCTGGTCCTTGGAGACTGCTCAAGAAGCAGGTCAGCGAATGAACATACCCCTCGTGCCAACCTCCTAGGGAGTTCTCCAAAAAGGTTTTTCTCTTAAGAAGACTCTCCAGGGAAGTCGGCTAAGGAGTTCGGAAAGACGGTGGAGGAGTTTAGCTCTAACTGCTCAAACCTGGAAGTTGCTGAAATGAAGCTAAAGACTTGCCTATATGGTTGTAACCACACATAAATTCTAAGAGGTGGCGGTTGCTAGGGTTTTAAAAGTCGTTTATCATGTCTTTTGGGCCCCTATCATCTATAAATAGAGAAAACATTATTATTTTTGCTCTCTTCATGTTTTTAACATTGTTCATGCTCATTTTGCTAAGATTGTACTCTATTGAACTGCTTATATAGCTTGGCCGTACTTGTATTCTGACCTCTTCTATTGAATTATATATGGTTATTCATTTTTTGCCTTTCTCCATCATATCACATCGTTATAGGTTATTTTCTATTAAATTCCTTGGGCCCCGTATCCATTACAAATCAAACCTCAATAATTTACATAAATGAATGTATCAAAAAATAAAAAAATAGAACCAATAAGCAAACATATAAATAAAAAACTCAAAAGATATTCTTTTGATTCATATTAATAATGGAATATACCGAGCAATAGAATGGTACATATCAAACAAAAACTAGCTAGTATAAGACAATTAATAATGGAGTGTGTTAAGCAATATAAATGAAAGTATCAAGCAATATTAGTACGTATCAAGCAATAAAATTGCTTCTATTGGTAATCAATAATGGAATTGTTGGTCTCAGATTTATCAGTTTACACAGCGAATGTCTTAAATGTAGTGATTGAGACTGACTCTTACTCAAGTAAGTCGTGGATTTTCAAAAGCTTAAGTTTGTTAAGATGTTATTAGTTTGATTCAGATGCATACACCAACAACCTAGTCAGTTGTTCGGTTTTAAGTGAACAAATAAGCAGATAATTAGAAATAAACAAAGTGATAAACGACACCAATTTTGTAGTGGTTCGGATACCAAAGATCCTATGTCCACTCTTCAACCAACTGATCAGATATTCACTAAGAACAATTTACAACATGATGCAGTTGAACTTCTTCTGGTTTCGAAAAGCTCTTCCCACCCCCTGGATTCCATGGTACTTTCAGGCAGAGGGCTTTATCATGAACACGTGGCTAGCTCCTGGCTGACTTCAGTCTTTGCAAGCTTTACCACGGACACATCGCTAGGATTGAAGGTTGGATAGGTTGTGATTTTTGTTCTTCATAGAACCTTTATTGTTGTTGAATACTCATCGCTTCTTTCATAGATTAAGAAGCAGCCTCGGATTCAACTATCTAGAAGAATAGCTAAACTCCAAAATCTTAGTTATAGACAACTTGGTTTAGGGTTTAAGAACACAGTAAAGAGTAGAGCACATAATGCTTTAAGGTTCGTGTATGATCGTGATGAATCATTGAGCGTGTGTGTAACATTTTTTTCTGATGAAGTTCTACACTATATATAGGGAGTGAGACGACATTGCTCTCGTTTGAAACAACTCGTTGGTTGAGTTGTCCTTTCCTGGAAAAGCGACAACAACTTTTTACGATGACAAATTTCTCGTCAAAACGTCTCTATTTTAGTCAGTTCGAGAAATATTGATTGGATCTCCACTATGTCAAACAAATGAAGAATTCCTTTGTTTTTTTTGTTGTTGTTCCTTCTTGACTTCTCTCTCTGTGTCAGCTCAGATGGTTTCGTCTGGTCACTTGATTGAAAGCTGACCTATCAGTTATAACTCAACTTCCTATACAAAATTACATAAGCTGGACTCAACCTATGTCAGTTCTATACAATGATAACTGACTCGATATATAGTTGACTCATCAATATACAATTTCCCTAACAATCTTCCCCTTTTTAATATAGAAAAAACTATAAGAGGAAACTAGGGGTTATACAAATCAATAGTTATTTCTCATTTGAAAAGCTTCAGTCATTGGTGGAGCAAGTATTGGTGATATTCGAATCTGAGTCGATAACTACTTCAACTCAAGAGTCCAAGGATGAGGATATGACAGTTAATACACCTATGGTGAATTCTATTGAAAAAAAAAAAACGAGATCGAGGATCCGGCTACACCCACTATCATTACCAGTCCAGTTTTGGGTATACAAAGCCAAAGTCAAGAGATCAAGGAAGAAGATATAGTAGTTCATACTCCATTGGAGAATCTTGATGTAGTTAAGGAAGAGATCTCTGTTCCATTTGTACTCATTGTTGTTACTAGTGAAACTTTGAGTGTACAGAGTCAAGTGGATATACATGAGGGTTCAGAATCAGTGAAGGCAGTGAATGTGAAGGTCGATAGAGAAATAGTTCATAAGTTTGTTTCTGCAAGAACTATTATTCCGAAAAAAAGATGCAGGAAGATAGGCAATTTCCAGAGTTTGAACATGATGATGCGCCGAATAAGCCAACCAAGGGCAATGTAAGATGGTCAATTGAATCAGGTGCAGGCTTGGATTTGAGGACAAATCCTTTTGAAGAGGAGGGGAATGATGAGAATAAAGGTGGTCCAAAATCAAAGAATTTAATTAAGTCATGTGGACTTAATTAAATTATTGAATGATCCAAAACTTAAAGAATTTAATTAAGTCATCTGGTTTTAATTAAATTATTGAAGTTGTGATTTATGAGAGATAAAAGTGTATCAAGATATTGTTGAAGAAAAGAGAAGATTTGATTTATCTTGATACATCTTGAACATTTATTTGATTTGATTTTTAGCAAGATTTGTTTTCTAAATTTTTTAGGATTTGATTTAATTTCCTAGTTTGATTAGAATTAAATTTGATTTTCTCCCTATAAATAAGGCTTTATATTTTCATTGTAATCCAGTTTTCAGTTTTCAATTTCCAATTAATAAAAATTGCGAGTTTTATTCTCCAATTTTGAATACTCGTGAATTTCTGTGGAGTACCTTGAAATTCAATATTAACTTATCAACCGGACTTTCACATCCGTTTGTGGCATCTTTACCATATTCAGTATTGTTGAGGCGAGTTGCTTACTGGGTCGTAGGGGTTTGTTTTGTCCTTGCCTATGGTTGTTTGAGGGTTGACTTCAAAGATGCTGGATTTCCATCCGTATCAGTATCGTCAGTTCTGCATTGATAGTTCTTTAGCTTCTTGGGGTGTATATGAGATTCGTCTAGAATACGTCATTTGAAGGGTTAAATAAGAAGTGTTGAATTTTCATCCATCATTTTTCGTACGAGTTTTCCGTTCGAGTCGTTTTCGCATTGTATTCTTGAATCTGGGCTACGATTCTTATTCCACCAACGAGGATCATATCATTTTCACTTCATTGCCATAAAAAGGAATTGTTTTTAAATTAATATCTATGCCTTAAATTATTTGATGTGTTTCTATCTATTTCCTCCGAGCTATTTATATCAATTGGAGAGATTAAGCCTTGAGATTGTTATCCAACCAAGGTACGAATAAATTCCTCTAAGCTAAATAAAAGCTTGAAGTGATTAAATTACGATCGAATCTCCATAATTTAACCGAGATTAAGTACACTAGTGATGATACATGAATGGATACATCTCATGACATGTTGTACATTGTAACTTAGAAGTAGGCTTGCTTCTTTGTCACCTAATTTAAAACATATAGTAAGTACTACAAAAAGAAAATTTATGCATAACATCCAGAGATTATTTTGGTTTTTAAGGTTCCATTTATAAATAAAAATCCTGTGTGATACCTGCATGAATGGCATGATATTCCTATATTTATAAGTTTTGGTATGTGTTCACTAAGTACCCCGTACTCAACACTGTACATATTTTTTAAATGTGCAGGTTGAGTTACAATGGAGGAGCCGGAAATGTGATAGTACAAAAATAAAATAAGTGATTAATTATCTAACGACACAAATAAATTGCCGAAGTAACTCCATATAATATATTTCCCAAGGATGTGTATCCTCATATACATGTCTAACTACTATTAATATTCTTGAACTATTGGTTTGTATAATATTTTCTATTGAACTTCAAGAAATACCATATTGTAATTGGAAAAATAAACATTTAATATTCTAACTCCTTATTTAAATAATTCATTCTCGATCAGGTAGATTTTTTCTAACTATTCTTGTTTTGTTATAATTGTGATGATTTATTGTATGCAATTATCCACCATCACACCCAAGATCATTAGGAAGATTTGGGGCTCGACAATTAATTGAATAATCTTTCTAATCATTAATTCAAACTATTTTAATGTGATTTGACTTGTTTGGTATGGAATAGTTATTTGTATTTTGATTTGCAAAAATTTCAAACTGTATCTGTTAATTTGGCTAACACTTCATCCTTCAAGTCAGACAAACCGGAGTACCAAACTGTACACACTCTTATACTGAAGTATTTATTAAAAACCTGCACATATCATCTCAACAAATTTGTGCGACAATGCATATTATAATCTATATATATCAAATTGATAACACTAACAATTTCATGTTAGCAAAATGATACAAATATATTAAAATTGTCTAAACGAAAACATACAAGTTAGTTAATATCGAAATTCCATCATCTTCGTAAACTTATTAATTTATTAGCGACTTATATATAAACATAAAAATAAAATAGCTACTAACAAATATAATCTTACTTTCATTTCATATAGTAGATAAAGTGGAAGATGGAGAAATTATTTGAGAAACACTTGCACTCTACAAAAAAAACAGTAATTTCGCGACAGAACAACGACCGCTTCAAAAAATGGGTCGCGAAATTGCGACGGATTTGCAACGAATTTGCGACCGATTCCAAATTCTGAATTTTGCGACCGAACTACGACCGCCTCTTCCGTCGCAAATATTTTTGCGACCGACTCTTCCGTTGCAAATTTTTTTGCGACCGAACTGCGACGGGTGTATAAGTTTTTCCGTCGCTATATTTAATTATTATTTTTTAAAAAAATTAAAAGTTGCGACCAACTTTGCCGTCGCAAATCGGTCGCAATTTGTCACGATTTTAGATTTTATTCTGTCAAAAAATTCATTTCCCCAATTTTCTTCTCTTCTCTGCCCCTGTCGACGAACGTCGCCGGTTACACTCCCACCTCCGTCCTTCTCCGGCATCAACGGTAAGCTCGGCGTATCCCCTTCTCTCTCTATTCTTCATCTCTTTGAACTGAATTCCACCCCTGATGCAGAAGGTCCACGCCAGCGCCGCCTGTTAGCTCGCCGTCGCTGTTCACCGACTCCTCGCCGATGCCGTTCAGCCATCTCCACGCCGACGTCGTTTCTGCTTTCGTTTGAAAAGGTGCGTGTTTTTATTCATGCGCTGATTCCATGTTCTTCCATTATTTCAATAAAATGTCCAATTCTTCTCTTTTCATTCGCCTATTTCTCTTTGTATGTTGTAAAATATGGAAAAATAGGTATGACGGAAAAAAAGGTATGCAAAATATGTAACAAACTGGAATAAGTCCACAATTTTAATCACAGGAATATACATGTAGTTCAAAATCTGAATTTGGATCTTGCATAGTGTTGGCAACCTCTGTCACCTCTCACTCGTATCATGCATTATGCATCTCCACCTACATGAAACCATTGCTGCTTTTGATTGCCTTGTTTCTCCTTTTTTGCGATGGACAACCGTCGCAAATTGGTTGCAAAAATCAGCGATCACCATTCCGTCGCAAATGCATTAGCGACCAAACATTTTGAGACGGACAATTTCCATTGCAAATTGTAATCTGCGACGGATTTCGCATTGTTTTGCGACGGAATTGTCCGTGGCAGTTTACTGTTTTTTTTTTTTAGTGGCATTTGGAAAAAGAAACATTAGAAATTATCAAACTTTTATAATCAACCTGCAAATTTATTATATAGGTAATCAAAGTTATGATCAAGCAAAACACATTAATCACTTGCATTCCCAATTGAGAATTAATTTAAATTTTCTTAAATTGAAGTATATTATTTAAATGAAAGAGAGTATCCCTAACATTGCTCAAACATATAATCAATTGTTAATAAACAAAACATAACCACTTACAGTAATTTATAAAGCAAGAATGCATACATTAATCATGGTTTGGCACATATATATTAGTATAAGTGGTGGGGCAACATAAACTTGGAGTATACAAATGTTGTGCGTAATTCTGCAATGGTTTTGGGCGTAGAAGCCACACAACGAAGGCGTGACAGTTATTGAATACAAAAAAATTATTGAATAAAACTCATTGATGAATTCCTATAAAAACCCAAATTTAATTTGCCCCAACAATCATCTTCATAGCATCACAAAATGACAAATTCCTTCTTTTTTTGCATTTTATTTATCATTCACATTCTGATAACTGCTTCCACCCTCGCCTTTTCTGCTCCCACTAATGTACCTTCCCTCCATCATTTTCTTACTTTTTCTATTGATCTTTTTTTATTTTTATTTTATAGAAATATTAATTCATATTAAATATCTCATATTAATCAACTAAAGTGGCATGAATTATGTTATAATAGTGTGGTGTTTTTCGATGTCATAACTGTACATCATATTAGAGTCTAACTTAATTATAATGATGAATGATTCTAATGTCGGTTATAATTAGATGTTTGCTTTGTGATATATTAATAGATTCATGTTATACTTGAAGGTCGTGATAAATGTTTTGCGTTGATCCGAGCAAGATGCATAAACCACTTTATGATGACAAAATTAAGTATTTCTTTCCATACAAACTGGTTTCGCAAGTGCAAATATGGCCATCTTTTCTCTTGTTGTTTTAGGTTATTACTTTTATCTTACATTAGTTGGGATAGTATAAGTTAGTGGTTGATATAAATATTGAAAAGTGAAATGCGTTGTATTAACTAAACTGAAGAATGATATGCATCTATCATGAAATGATTCAAGAATGAACAGGTGTATATTGTGTATATGGGAGAGAGGCAACACCATGATCCCAAAGTCGTCACTGATTCACATTATCACATGCTTACTACCTTGATGAATAGGCAAGAACCCAAAATAAATATATATATCAAATCTAAGTATTTTTTTTTTATTCATAAAAAAAAATTGATTGTGAAAGAAGCTAAGTTGTTGGATGGCAGCAAGCAAATGGCGTGGGAGTCGATGGTGTATAGTTACAGTCACGGCTTTTCCGGATTTGCAGCTAAGTTATCCCTCTCTCAAGCTCAACAACTTTCCGGTAACTAATTCAATTTATTATTATTATTATTATTATTATTATTTATTCTCTCATGAATAATATGGGTTTGATAGTATACACTATGAGAGTTGCATTAGCATTTAGCATGAAATATTAGATGGTTGAGCTTAATGAAGGAATTAATTATATATATATATGGTAGAGCTAGAAGAGGTAGTAGCAGTGATGCCCAATGAGTTGTACAAGCTACAGACAACAAGAAGCTGGGATTATTTGGGGCTCTCTCCTCAAAATCCCGATAATCTTCTTCATCAAACGAATATGGGAGATGGAACTATTATCGGCGTGCTCGATTCAGGTACATGCAGTTATCATTTTTTATATTATATAATTTCGACTATTTTGATAGATTAAATCGTTTGTTTCACAATGGTGTTATACTTAGTTGTTTTAGTGTGTCTCGATTACTAATTTTAATAATTATTTTACTAAAACAAAAACTAAATATATTATAATATACTTTAATTAATTCTTAAAAACAAAAATCAGAATTTTATAAGAACACGAATTATGTTTAAGAATTAATCAATTTTAATAATAAAATCTTAGTTTTAAAATAAAAAATTATTACTAAAAATTATTATATATCCTAAATGGATGGGATGAATCTTAAGGTTGGACTTATTTAGTTAGTCTAAATTATAATAGAGTAAAATTATAAAATATATTAAATAAAAATTAATAATTTTAATAGTGTAATATGAAAAGTACTGGAAGAGAGGATGTGATAGTGATATTTTGAAGGGAGCAAATTAATATTTAGACTAAAATTTGAGATTTTTGCTTTCTTTCAGTTGTCAAATTTACATTTTTATTGTAAATTTGAAACAAGACTGATAGTTTAAATATTTATTTTAAAATAAATAGAATTCATAATATATTAATTTGTCGTGTAATGAGGTTGTCTTCTAATTATTTAGGGAGCGTTTGGTTTAACAGTCCGGAATCACTATGACTATGAGTTTAATAGTAAAGGGAATGAGTATGAGTTTAATAATTTCAATAATATTGTTTGGTTTATGAGTTGGGTTTCCGAATCATTTTCAATTTGATGTTTGGTTTATGAATTGGTTTAGGAATCATTTCCAAATTTCGTATTTAGTTTATCAAGTCTATAGGTATAAAAATAAATTTATAATTATTATTTTGTTATTTATTGAGTAATTATAAACTTGTTAAAATAAAAATAATAATAAATTTACACTTCAAATTTCTAAGAATTAAATAAAAAATAATAATATTATTTTGAAAAGAGAAGACAACTGCGTACAAGTCTTCATGAGAATTTGGGAGAAAGGAGCTAGGGCTTCATAAAAAATTAGGAAAAAAGACTAGATGGAGAGAAATAGCATAGCCTAGAACTCACTGGAAGAGAGGAATGCGAGAGAAAAAAAAAAAAAAGCAATCCTTATGCAAATTCGATTGTTTCCTGAAAAATGTAGAAGATAGCAGCACCGAGTGTTCATGAAAAAATAGGAGAAAAAGTAGAGGCATATATATAAGATAGCAGTACACAGAAGCGCAGTAAACCACAAGAATAAAAAGAAATGATTCGCAGAGGTCTTCCTGAGAAATCTTGGAGAAGAGAGAAAGTGCAGGAATGAAATTTTTATGAAACTCGATTTTATTTTCCTAAATTTGCGATCATCCGCAGATTGATGACGTGAAATTGGAGAGGGGAGTCAGAATGAAAAATGAGAATGGAGAGAAACCCATGGAGTTACAAGGGTTTAGTGAATTCCCAAAAATTTAGAAATCCTTGATTCCCAAACACATAAACCAAACGATGAATTTCGGAATCATTCAATTTCTTGATTCGGAAAAGTTTTATTGACGTGTTGTTAGAGATTATTTTCCATAAAGAAATTGAGCTATACGTGGGGCGAAAGAGTCAATTAGTAATCAAGTCTTTCTTATATTTTCGATGTAAAATAACGGATCTCTTTACATTTAATAATAATAAGAATAATAAAGATTTATCCGGTATTTGGAGGTGAAAGTATATTAAAAAAATAATAATGGAGATTCCATTCCGTAGTTGATTTAATTTCAAGTGCAGGAATATGGCCAGAGTCGAAATCATTCAGTGATGAAGGGCTGGGACCGATTCCTTCCAGCTGGAAGGGATCTTGCAAATCAGGTGAAAATTTCATCGTTTCCAAACACTGCAACAAGAAGATAATCGGAGCTCGTTGGTACGCGGATGGCTTGCTAGCGGCGCTCGGATCAGGCCTGAATGTGTCCGCCTTCGGAGAGATCGAGTCGGCGCGAGACATCCAGGGCCACGGCACGCACGTCTCCAGCACGGCGGCAGGATCCTACGTGGCGGGTGTCAGCTACGACGGCGTGGGTGCAGGGACCGCCAGAGGGGGCGCCCCACGCGCTCGCCTCGCCATGTACAAGGTCTGCTGGGCGGTGGGAGACGGCACGTGTGCGTCGGCCGACATACTCAAAGGCTTCGACGATGCGATCAGGGATGGGGTGCATGTCTTGTCTCTTTCCATTGCTGCCTCTTCGTTGCCTCTCTACTCTGAAGTGGACGGCCGTGATGCCATCGCCATCGGCTCCTTTCACGCCGTCCTGAAGGGCATCACCGTCGTCTGTGGAGCCGGGAACGATGGCCCGTCTGAGCAGACCGTCAAGAACATAGCTCCATGGATTATTACTGTTGCAGCTAGCACCATGGATCGAGCCTTCCAGACGCAGATCACTCTTGGAAACAACAAAACCTTTCTGGTTAGCTAGTGCAAATGCAAATGCAAATTAAATCCATCTATATATACATACATATTTAATTATAGGGGAAACACAGAATTTTATCTTAAATTAAAGTTTTAACAAATTTATTTGTTTCCTAAAGAATTTTTTTGTTTTCCATATTTATATGTTGCAGGGTGAATCTATCTACACAGGGAGCAAAGGAACCGGCCAGACAGGGCTGTACTACCTTGAACGGTATTAAACAAGTGATTAATATTGAAATCGATCACATGATTCACATCTCACATTCATTTGGAGCAGTGCATGCGAAAATCTCTTCGCCCTCGATCCAAGTCTCGTTGCCGGAAAGATAGTTCTCTGCTTCACGGACTTCTCCAATCCGGGCATCACATCGTTTGCCGCAAATTCGGTTGAACAGGTGGGAGGCGCCGGTTTGATCGTTTCCAAGTCCCGGAATGACATCACAGGTCGATGCGACAGCTTCCCATGCGCTGAAGTCGATTACCAGATTGGAACCAATATCCTGCTCTACATCCGCTCCACCAAGTATATATGTTTCAGTTAATATTTAACTATGAATCCTAGATATTTAGTTTTTTTTTTTTTTTTTTTTCCGGTAAGGAATCCGACGGCGAGACTTAGCCGGACTACAACTGTTGTGGGGAAGACGGTCTCTGCTAGCATTGTTGATTTCTCATCAAGAGGCCCCAACTCGGTTGCACCTTCAGTACTCAAGGTAAAACCATAGAGGACTTATTAATATTTACTCTTAGTCATCTCCAACTTAAAATATTAAACTCAAATTCAAAATACTTTTAAGTATCAAATCAAACAGAAGTTTTAAGCAAATTCCTTTTTTAACAATTTTTTATATTTCAAAACATTACTAATATATTTATCAAATTTAATTTAATTATAATATAATCCCCTCATTAATTTCAAATAAAATAAATCATTAACAATTAATAAATATTAAATAATAGAATATAATTTATTGAATATTAATTAAAATAATAAAAAATAAATATAACATACAAACTCCACAATAAAATTATACTAAGATAATAAAATACAAAATCATTTAAATTTCAGAATTATCATTGGATTAGCAAATTATTATTTAATTATCTCAATATCATAAACTTTATTAAGGTCTTTATGTGAAAAGAAAAAATGAAATCAAATAACCAAAATGACTTGATTGTAAATAAAAATAAGTTTTGCAGTAGGAAACAGTATTTGCCTTTTATGAAATAAAAAATCCGAAATTGAGTCAAGTTTTGTGGGATAATTTGAGTTTGTGTGGGTGGATTGGACAATTAAGCTGGATGTTATATCGATCCAGAATGGTAGATTAAAGTTTATTGATATTTGAACAGCCGGACATTGCTGCACCAGGACTGCAAATAATCGCGGCAACCTCTAATTTCGATACAACCTCCCAACAAGGCTTCACCATGATGTCAGGAACATCCATGGCGACTCCTCACGTCACCGGCACTGTAGCTCTTCTAAGGTCTCTCAATCCTAACTGGTCTCCGGCTGCAATCAGATCCGCCCTCACCACAACAGGTATACTAATCATCAAAAATCCATGCATGATCATATCTGATCCCAATCAAACTTCCAGCTTGGACCACAGACTCACACGGGCTCCCGCTCTTCGCGGGGGGCAACCCGCACAAGCGCGCCGATCCGTTCGACTACGCGGAGGCGGCATCGCCAACCCTAACGGCGCTGCATGTCCGGGGCTGGTGTACGACTTGGACATAAACGACTACTCCGACTACCTCTGCGCTATGGGTTATAGCAACTCTGCTATCTCTCAGCTAATAGGGACACCTACATTGTGTCCATATAAAAGTAGCTCCATTTTAGATGTGAATTTACCCTCCATTACCATTCCATATCTGAGAAACTCCACCACATTGACCAGAACATTGACGAATGTGGGAGATATGAACTCCGTTTACACTGTCCTAGTTGAACCTCCTGTGGGTACACTAGTATTCGTGGAACCTCCAATACTGGTTTTTGATTCCAAAATCAAGAAATTGTCATTCAAAGTCACGCTTACTGCGATTCATCCACAGAGCGCTGGGTATATCTTTGGGAGCTTGATCTGGACGGATGGGATTCATTATGTTCGAAGTCACGTCGCCGTCAGATCTGCGCCGCCAGAGTTGTATACGGCCGTCGCCTTATGAATGAATAATATTTGGTTGATGATCGAAGCAAAAAAGCATGTGTGATGCCTATACAAAATGTTAGTATATGAATAATTTTTTACTATATATAGCAGATATTTCTGGAACAACTTGAGAAAAACAGATAAATTTCTATTTAGAAAATCATTAATTATATTACAAACTAATTAGATTTTCTAAAATATATTACACACTATGCATATTATCAAATTATATTACAAACTCAATTTTGTTTCAAATTTTATGACGATTGCAAATTTTCGGCAACAGAAAGTTGACGTAGCTTGCCGGATGATACGTCAGCACTTTAAATTACATGTTATCATACAAATATATTAAAATTTTCTCTAATATATTATAAACAATTGTGATTTTCTTAATTATACTACAAATTATATATTTTCCTACATAAATGCTCAAACTATTAAATTTATTTTGAATTTATGATGAAATCTATGTATTAATTTTTTTAAAATTATATATTTACATAAACATATAATTATACTTAAAATTATTTAAATAAATGTTGTTAAATTTAAAAAAAATAAAAAACTATTTATTTTAACTTTCTATTATTTTTGCTCTCATCTCTCACCTCGCCAAATCAAGAAATTAAATATTTCTATAAATAATAATAATATTTTAGTTCCACAAAGCGTGAGACGATAATTAAATAGGACTTAGGGTTTAATTTGTCAAGACAATAAATATTTTATTTTTTTTAATGTCAAGAGTTTTTATTTAAATATCTTATCATCATAAATTTATAACAAATTTAGTTGTTTGAGCATTAATTACTTAGGAATACGTATAGTGTTAGAAAGTATTCCTACCTATTTGTTGTTTTGATGTGTCAAAAATTGTATAGAAACCAACAAGTTAGAAGTATCTCTAGATTAGCTTAGTTCGCATAAACTTGTAAAGTCTTATTATGATATTTTGAGTTGTAATAGAACTGATAAAGCTAATCAAGACAAACTGGGTGGAAATCCAAAGCCCCAGCTTGGATCGTGTGAAGTAAGGAGAGATCAGCTTCCAGTTTGAAGCTGATGACTCAGAGAAACTGACTGAAGACATCAACCTGGATCATGCCCAATTTACAAATTCAGTTTCTACTCACACGACGAGATAAAGGGAACAAGTCAAAGGAATCATCAAAGATCAGTCTTTAAGAATGTAGATTCATTATAGACTGGTGAAGCATGAACGAGTTCAGATTCATCAGTTTGGCAGAGTCGTCATGATATAAGAGCAGAATGTTGACATCCGGTGTCAGAAAAGGACGTAGAAGGTGCAGAACCTCAAGAAAAGCACATTGCTATCGTCAGAAAAGAGATGCATCAGATTGGTTGATGCTCAAATGTCTCTAAACAACTATAATTTGAAATGCTCATACTTCATCTATAAATATACGAAGTACTCAGAGTGAAAAATATAGAAACAAAAAAGCAACGACACTCTGCGCATGTGAAAACTCGAGCATTTCTATCATCAAGGCTAATTCTCTGCCTACCTTGTCTCATTTCTTGAACACGAGACTCACAGCTTCTAAGATCGAGTTGTTTTATAGTTGTTCTTTCCCTCCTAGAAAGAACAAAACAATCACTGTAAATCTCCAGCAGTGATTCTTACGGGCATCTAGCCAACCAGTTCGATAATTTGGGAGGAATTATAAAGCTCTCAACACCAGATGAGGAGGCTGCGTGGTGTGCCTACACTCCAAATATGCGAAGCTGAAAGAATCAGAGGCTTGGACGAGTGAGCTAGTGGACTGGTAGGCACTGACATCTACCAGGTAGCGATAGATCGCGAGACCAGTCTGTAATGGAGGCTTAGTGAATTTTCAGACCACTATTTGAATAGAGGACGTAGAACGAGTTGTCTGAACCTCTATAATCCTAATTCTTTACTGCTTTTTACATTTCTGCAAGGGTTTTGAAACTCAACATGTTAGGATTCTTTTTAGAGAATTCCTTCCTTACTTTTTAATGTTTTGGTAGGTCAAAGATTGTAAGCCATCTTAGTCAGTTTTTCCAGTTTCTAGAGTTCTAAACTTGTAATCCTTGTATAGGATCGATTTGAGTTGTAATAGAACTTAGGCTGAAGACTGAGCAAAGGAGAATGCTAGAGAACTGACTATCAACACGCCTAGCATTGACCTAAAACTGTGTTGGAACACTCAGTTTAAGGTCCTACCATACTGACAAGAAGAAGTCAGTGTGAGGGCTTTCCCGAACTGACTAAGGAGAAGTTAGTTAAAGGGATTTCCATACTGCTAAGGAGAAATCAGTATGAGGGAGTTTTCTATACTGACTATGGTTAGTCAGTATGAGGGTTTACCATACTGACCCTGGGAAGTCAGCATGAGGGCAAAGTTGTACTGACTTTCAATAGTCAGTATCAGAGCCTCTACCTTTAAAAAATGAGCTTTTCGAAAGATATCGAAGCTCAGTCTGACTCAGGCATTCATATGCCCAAGTCAGTACGAGGTTTTCTAAAAACTGGGATCCCTCGGACTGAGAAGAAGTCTGACATAAATTTAGTGTAATGTACACTGACGTTGCAGAGCAGAAAGGAGACCTAAGGTATGGGCTACGATTGGATAATATAATCCACGAGTTTAACGTCTGGATTTATGTGTCTAACGGATAGAAATTCAAATTGCGATAGGTCCTCCTCTATATAAAGGCCTGCCCATCCAACCTTAATAGGTTACTGATAAGTGCGCTATTTCGTTCACTTATCTATGGATTTTTAGGTTGTTTTGATAGAATTATAGTGTGTTTACTTTAAATTCCGAGCATGGCATGAGTTTTATGTCTGAGTTGTTTGTTATGCTGAAAAATACAGGTTTTTGGAGTGAAAATTGACCAAGTCAGAAAAAGAACCGTTTGGTGGTGTGCTCTGTTTCGATCGACAGGAATTGTGTCGATCGAAACAGAGGAATGTTGGAAAACCAGAGTTTGTTGAAATATCAAGCTGATCGACAGAAGAGGAAGCCCTGTCGATCGACAGAAATTGTGTCGATCGACAGGGATGTCTGAGGCAACCAATCGACAGAACCTTCAAGAGTCCGATTTCGAGAGACCATTTCGATCGACAGAATTTGTGTTGATCGAAATCCGGGTCGTGCTGGAGGAATTTAATGCTTTTTAGTTATTTCCATGTTGGGACAATTAAACCTAGTATATATTGTTTTGTTTAGGCGAGTTTTCATTATTATGCCACTTTTGAGACTTTAACCTTAGAGTTTTTCTTGCTCTTTAATTGCTTCGAATTGTGGTGAGGATTGTACTCGAATCTTTGAAGATTGGATGCAATTACAAGGCTTGTTTTCTCTATGAAGTTGTGTTACAGGTTTTATCTTTCCATATTTCTGTTTAACATGAATATGTGTAGGTAAACCCTTATTCAGATTCTAGGGTTTATGTGATTTTCTTGGATGCATGTTTAGGTGATTAAATCGATCAATATTTTTAATTGGTTTATCAATTCTTGTGCTTTTTCTTAATCTGATTAAATTGGCCATTTGATTAGGTTTTCATAATTAATTAATTTGAGACTGAAAAGTGAAAATTGATTAATGGATTTAAGAATTGATAATATGGATTTTAATTATGGCTGAAAAGAGGAATTTAATCCATAGGAATAAATCTGATGTTTTTAAGGAGTTGTTAATTTTCCTAGAGACCGAAAGGATATAGGAAATTGATGATCTACTTTATGAATTGCCAAACCCTGGAATTTGTAATATTTTCCTGATGTTTCTCCAAATCTTTATTTTAAATTGATCGATGAAATTTCCTTGCATGATATCCTTGACATGAACTTGCCCTGGAATCTGATCTTTTCTCTAGTGTTTTAAATCCTGATTTTAATTCCCTGCTTTAATTTAATTTTCTTGCAAAATTAGTTTTAAATTTCAAAATCCTTTCAAATTTCTATTTACTTAGACAACAAACCGAAAACAAATGGTTCAGTACATGAGGTGTTCGCTTTTACAATCTATGTGGGATCGATAATTTTAACTTGTCACTATTCTATAAAAAAAATCATTAAAAAAATTAGTGATCAAACTTTGGCGCCGTTGCCGGGGATTGTTAAGAATTATCTTGTTATTGAATCTGTTTAGGGTTGTTGATTTAAGTTAGAATTTTAATTTTAATTTCCCTTTCAATTTTGCAAAATTTTCTTATTATTTTCCTTTAAAATTTTCGCCAGTTTTTCCTTTAAATTCTACTCTCTGTTTCGACCGACAAGAAAAATTTCGATCGACAGGTTTCCTGTCGATTGACACGATTTCTGTCGACCGACAGAGAAGCTGTTTTTCAGATTTTTCTGTTTTATCGTTCAATTCTTGTGTTAGTCAATTTATTTCAGTTTATTTGCTGTTCTGTGTGTACTCACTCTTCCCCTGATTTATTTTCAGGTAGTTAATGCACACGAGGAGGAGTGGTAAGGTACCGATTCCTATCGACCCTGAGATTGAGGCTACGTGCAGAAGACACCGAGAGGAAGCCGCTTCCAGCAGTGAAACTGTCAAGATGGCTGATGACCATCAAGAGAACATTCCCAACCTTACTCCCGAGCAAACAGCTGAGCTCTTGAGAGAGATGCACGCCATGCGGGAGCGTATGGTTATACTGGAGCAGGAAAGAGCCAACAACAGGAATAATCGGAACAATAATCCACCTGACGAGTCCTCAGATGATGAAGATGAGGATGATGATCTAGGGATATTTGCTGACGAGGATGAAGATGTTATCCAGAAAAGATACAGACCTAAGTTCCAGGAGACTGATTTCAGCATTGACATCAATGCCAATAACTTTGAGCTGAAGACTGGGTTGGTGCTGATGGTTCAGCAGAGTCAATATGGGGGCCGAGCTACTGAGGACCCCTATGCTCATCTTGACCAATTTATCATGCTCTGCAACACCGTGAAGATCAATGGAGTCAGCAAAAGTGCCATGCAAATGAGGCTCTTTGCCTTTTCTCTGCGAGACAAGGCCCAATCATGGTTTTCTGCTCTGGATAAAACCAACATCAGCACTTGGAAGGAACTGAGGAACGCATTCTTGATGAACTTCTTTCCCCCAAGTGTCATCAGGCAAAGGAAGAAGGATATCAGTAGGTTTTCTCAGAGACATGATGAGAATTTCTATGAGGCTTGGGAGAGGTACAAGGAGTTGCTGAGGTCGTGTCCTGGTCACAATCTTATTTTGGCAGATCAGGCTGAAACCTTCTATGAAGGACTGAATGAAAAGACTGCCGAACTGGTGGATTCCACATTGGGAGACTCTGTGATGACAAAAGGGCCCAAGAAAGCCATGGCCTTCTTTCAGAAGATGGCAACCAACAATCAGAGATGGTCTAGCAACCGCAAAGAACCAGTCAAAGTTGTGGAGAAGGTAGCAAGACCCGAGGTAGACCTGATGGGAGAGATCAAGAAGCTGAGAGAGGACTTTGCCAAGATGGAATCTGGACGAACCGTTGCTGCTGTTGATCCAGTTTCATCCTCTTCTTGTGAGACTGATACCGCTGATGTCAATTTTGTCCAAAGAGGTGGCTATCAGAATAATAACAGAGGTGGATATTCACAAAATCAAGGCTACAATCAGGGCTACAATCAGAACTACAACCGAGGCTACAATTCCAACAGGACAAGGAACCACCCAGGTTTCTCATATTCAAATCCTGATGCTGCCGAGCAAACTCCTGCTGGATTCAATGTGGAGAATAGAGGAATTGTTGAGCCAAAGAAGAAGCTGAGCCTTGAGGAAATCCTAGCCAAGTTCATGCAAGGGTCCGATAAGAGAGTTGGGAATTTGGAGAAAGAAGTGGAAGGAATCAACTCCAAAGTTGATAGAGTGGAGAAACATGCTCAGATCATAGAGACACAGGTCAACCAGATTGCCGCATCTCTTGGCTCACAACATAAACAAGGGCAATTACCGAGCAACACTCAGGCAAACCCGAAGAATCAGAGAAATCAGGTCAATGCCATTACTTTGAGGGGTTGCAAGTCTTACAAAGGACCCGAACAGAAAGGGGCCGAATCTGAGGCCGAAGAAGGGAGTGAAAAGGAACAGGAACCCGAGGCAGAAGCCTCTATTTCAATCGACAGAAATCCTGTCGATCGAAATAGAGGACCATAACCAAAAATCGAGTCAGGAGGTCCTGTCGATCGACAGAACCCCTGTCGATTGACACAGCTGCCAAGTCAAGGAGAAAAGTTGCCCCCGATGCCGTATCCGCAGCGATTCGCCAAGAAGAAGGTGAATGAGAGGTATGCACGATTTTTAGAGAACATGAAGAAGGTGCACATCAATATTCCTCTCGTGGAAGCTCTGCAAGAGATGCCAGGGTACATCAAATTCCTAAAGGATATGATCGCTCAGAAGAGACCTATGCTACAGCACGAGACGGTGAACCTGTTTGAGGAATGCAGTGCTATTATTCAGAAGAAGCTGCCTCTGAAAAGAGAGGATCCGGGTTCATTCACTATTTCTTGTGTTATAGGTGGAGAGATATTCGGCAGGGTGCTTTGCGATTCTGGAGCAAGCATCAATCTGATGCCGATGTCCGTTTTCAAGAGACTGGAGATTGGAAATATCAAGCCGACTACCATTTCTCTTCAGATGGCTGATAGACCAATTTCTTATCCTAGAGGAATTGTGGAGGATGTTTTAGTGAGAGTCAAAGATTTCATACTCCCGGCTGATTTCGTTGTTTTGGACATGGAGGAGGATCACAATATCCCGCTGATTCTGGGGAGACCGTTTCTGAGGACCGGAGGAGCCCTGATCGATATTCGAGAAGGGAAACTGACATTCCGAGTCGACAATGAGTCTGTGACCTTTGATATTTTCAAATCTATGCAAAAACACGATGATGGGAGCTACAAAGAAGAATGCTATGTGATAGACAGTTTTGATCCGGTGATTTCTTCTCCTTTACTTTCTATTCATTCTGAAACTGATTATCTAGAGCAATGTCTTCACCACTCTTTATTTTCTTTCTCAGAGCTTGATGAAGCTTCTGGCCCGAACCACCTATTTTGGAGCTGAAACCTCTTTCTTCTCATTTACAATATGCTTATTTAGGTCCTGACAATACTTATCCTGTAATTGTTTCATCTTTTCTTACTTCTACAGAGTTGGAGAAGTTGCTACGAGTTTTGAGGGACCACAAGTCAGCTATTGGATGGACACTGGCAGATATCAAAGGAATCAGTCCAACAATATTCCAGCACAGGATCAACTTGGAAGAAGAGGCTTAGCCAAAGAGACAAGCTCAAAGGAGACTCAACCCTACGATGCAAGAAGTCGTGAAGAAGGAAGTACTGAAGCTTCTAGACAATGGGATGATCTATCCCATCTCCGACAGCCAATGGGTGAGTCCAACACAGGTTGTGGCCAAGAAAGGGGGAATGCAGATTGTGAAGAATGAGGATGGCGAAGAGGTGGCGACGAGACCAGTCACAGGATGGAGGTTTTGCATCGACTACCGAGCTCTGAATGCCGCCACATGCAAGGATCACTTCCCTCTGCCCTTCATCAATCAGATGCTTGACAGACTGTCAGGTTATCCCTATTACTGCTTCCTTGATGGTTATTCTGGTTATAACCAAATTGCAGTGGCCCCGGAAGATTAGCATAAGACAACTTTCACGAGCCCATATGGAGTCTTTGTTTATCGAAGAATGCCTTTTGGTTTGTGCAATGCACCTGCTACTTTTCAGCGGTGTATGTTGTCAATTTTTCATGATCTTATTGAGCACATTATGGAAGTTTTCATGGATGACTTCTCTGTCTTTGGTAGCTCTTTTGATGTTTGCTTGCAGAACCTAGCTACAGTGATGGAGAGGTGTGTTGAGACAAACCTGTGCCTAAGCTGGGAGAAGTGTCATTTCATGGTGAGAGAAGGAATTGTACTAGGGCACCGGGTGTCCTCTGAAGGTTTGGAAGTGGACAGGGCTAAGATCACGGCAATTGAGAAGATGCCGCCACCACTGAATGCAAAGGGAGTTCGGAGTTTCCTAGGCCATGCCGGGTTCTACCAAAGATTCATACAGGATTTCTCTAAAATCTCTAGACCCCTTTGTAATCTGCTTGAGAAAGACGTGTCTTTTGTTTTTGATGCAGATTGTCTGAAGGCCTTCGAGCAGTTGAAAAAGGCATTGGTGACTGCTCCAGTCCTCACTTCTTCGGATTGGGATGAGCCCTTCGTGCTCATGTGTGATGCTAGCGACTTCGCTGTTGGAGCAGTTCTAGGGCAGCTGAAAGGGAAGCTTTTCCACGTCATTCATTATGCCAGCAAGACCATGAACCCTGCCTAATGCAATTACACCACCACGGAGAAGGAGATGTTTGTTGTTGTGTATGCATTTGATAAATTTCGGCCCTACTTGATAGGGTTGAAAACTGTTGTTTATACTGACCACGTTGCTATTAAATTCTTGTTTGCCAAGCAGGATGCCAAGCCCAGGTTGATCAGATGGATCCTGTTGCTTTAGGAGTTCAATGTGGAGATCAAGGATAGAAAGGGCTGTGAGAATGTGATTGCCGACCATCTCTCCAGGTTGGAGTATCCAGTCGAGGGGGATGACGAGAAGATTAGGATCCAAGAGACTTTCCCTGATGAACAGGTCTTTGCATGCAAGGATAGGGATCTCAAGGAGTACTACTGCAACAAGACTCCCTGGTATGCTGACTATGCCAATTATCTGGTGAGTGGAGTTCCCCCTCCAGAGTCTACCCCGCAAGAAAGGAAGAGATTTCTGAAGGAGGTCCGGTTCTACTATGGGGAAGACCCGTACCTATGGTGGCGATGTGCCGATACCATTATCCGCCGGTGCGTGCCTCAGCCTGAATTTTTCAAGATCATCGAGGCTTGTCACTCTTCTCCCAGCGGTGGTCATTTTGCTGCCAACAGGACCGCCTTCAAGGTCCTCTCTAGTGGGTTCTACTGGCCGACCATTCACGGCAATTGCAAGTCTTTTGTTTTTAACTGTGACAGGTGCCAGAGGATGGGCAATATTTCAAAGAAGGATGAGATGCCCCAGACCCCAGTGATTGAGGTCGAGATCTTCGATGTGTGGGGGATAGACTTCATGGGACCTTTCCCACCTTCAGGAGGGTACACTTACATTCTTTCGGCTGTTGACTATGTTTCTAGGTGGGTGGAGGCCATTCCGACGACCACCAATGACTCCAAAGTTGTGGTGAATTTCCTCCAGAAGAATGTGGTGACTCGATACGGCACTCCTAGAGCCTTGGTGAGTGATGGTGGTTTCCATTTCTGTAACCGTACTATTTCTGCTCTTCTTGCTCGATATGGTGTCAGGCACATGGTTACTTCTCCATACCATCCTCAAGGGAATGGCCTCGCCGAGTTGTCCAATAGGGAGATCAAGGGGATCCTCGAGAAGACTGTCAAGATGAAGAAAGATTGGGCATTCAAGTCAATGACGCACTGTGGGCTTACCGTACTGCTTTCAAGACGCCGATTGGGATGTCCCCATTCCAGTTGGTCTTTGGTAAGTCCTGTCATCTTCCTGTGGAGCTTGAGCACAAGGCATGGAGAGCTGTGAAGGAGCTGAATCTGAATTGGAAGGCTGCTGCTGAGAGCCGAGCTGCCTTCTTGAATGAGATGGATAAATTCCGTGAGGAAGCCTATGAGAACTCCGTGAATTACAAGCTCCGAGACAAGAGATTCCATGATCAAGGCCTGAAGAGGCGACAATTCTATAAAGACGATCTGGTTCTAGTCTTCAATTCTCGCCTCTGCTTCATGCTAGGAAAGCAGCAGTCCAAGTGGAATGGACCATATACTGTGGTCAACATTACCAGCAATGGAGTGGTGGAGTTAGCTGGTCAGGATGGCACAATCATCTGAGTCAATGGAAACCAAGTAAAGCGCTACTACAGCCCGCTGCAGATTGGAGCTGTGGAAGTGCATTATGTGGACCGGCCTTGATCCGAGGTATCGTCGTGCTAACGACGTTAAATAAAGCACTTGTTGGGAGGTAACCCATCATTTTATTGCTTTATTTCAGTTTTAGAGTCTATTTTCGAGTCTTAGGTGTTTTAGGAATTATTTCATGCCTTAGAAAAATTTCCAGCTTTTAATTTCAGTTTTAAAAAAAAAAAATTTCAGCCTCTGTTTCAATCGACAGAAATCCTGTCGATCGACAGAGGCATTGCTTTCAAAAAAAATTTGTCTGTCGGAGAAGTGTGTCGATCGACAGAACGTATGTCGATCGACAAGGGTTTCAACTTGTATTTGTGTCGAGTCAATAAGTGTGTCGATCGATAGGAATCCTGTCGATCGACACAAGTCTGTTTAAATTTAAATTTTAAATTCCGCATTTATTTATTTCAGTTTATAATTAAAAAAAGGAAAATTCGAAAAATTGCGCATCTGTCGATCGACAGCACGCCTGTCGATCAAAACAGACACTCGAAGTCTGCTTTTTAAAAACACGAACAGACCCCCCCTCATTCTTTTCTCCCCCTCTCTCGACACAGACGCACGCCCAGCCTTCCCCAACCCTTCCCCGATCGAAAATCCGCCCCTTCCTCCTATCCTATCAAGGTAATCATCTCATCCCTCTCTCCTTTTAATTTTGGGTCTCCATTTACATGGTTTGATGATTTGTTTGAGTAAGAACCCTAGTTTTGCCCCATCTTGTGCTTGGGTTGAATTGTTGAATTTACTTCGATTTATTGCATATATCGGGTTACTTTGGTTCGTTCTAGGTTGTAGGAGAGTCGATGTGAGTTCCTTCGGGCTTAATTGTTGATTAATTTCGATGTTTGAGGATTTGAGAATTCCATTTGAACTCCCTTTACTGTTGCACGATTTTCACATCTCCAAATTGCAAATTATGCTTGAATTGCTTTATGAGTTACATTTTGCACTTGGTTTTGATGTTAATTGCATGATTGGGTGGTCATTTTGGAATGGGCATGCCTCAATGTGGTTCAATTTTGGAATTTTGCTTCATACACACCCCCTTTACTGTTGCTTGGTTTCTGTCTTCCCCATGCGTACTTATTGGCTTCTGTGACTATTGTTTGTTGTTTTGCACTTGGGTTTGGTTTGAACTGCATGATTGGGTGGTTACTTGGTCATGGGCATACTTTATTGTGCTTGATTTTGGGAGATTTACTTGCACTAGGCATGTTTGGGGTAGTTGGTTACTTTCTTAGTTCTTTCTTATACTGATTGTGGTTTGTTGTTATTGTAGAGAGCTATAGATGGCATCGTCTGATGTGGATTATAACCCGGGTACCGATGAGGAGATGCATGAGGATACGGTGTCTGAGGCCGAAGAGGAGCATGACCAAAACTTAGTCCCAGAGGAGCAGCCTGGTTGGGAGCCAGAGTTTGCATTTGCCGAACACCAGCGGCGCTTCCAGCACATGCAGTGCTTCACCCTGAAGCTAACACGATACCCTGATGCCGATGATCTGTTGAGGATGGGACTCGGGAATGATGTTCAGACACTGTTCGCCCGATGCGGCTGGGGGCATTTCATCACCCAGATGTGGCCCACTATTCCGCCACTGGTTCTGGAGTTCTTTGCTACCGTTCATATCATAGAGCCGCCCCGCAGCCAAGGCCCCATCGAGCCGAATGGCATCCAGTTCCAGCTTCGGGGGCAGCCTTACCGGCTCAGCAGGACACAGTTGGACCGGATTTTTGGGTGTGAGCCGGGGGGCATTTACCACGAGCCGCCCGAATTCCAGATTGGGGACTTCTGGCCGTCCATTTCTACTACAGCCGACCCGACCCACTTCAGCAAAGCCAACATGAAGGCCACTGCCATCGACAATCCGGTGCTCCGTTACATTTAGAAGATTTTTGGGGTTTCTGTTTTTGGCAGAAATGAGCACGGGAAAGCCCGGGGGTGTGAGATTTTCTGCATTTGGGCCATGTTGAATGGCGTCCACCTCAGTTTGGCTGCATTCGTCATGGAAAACTGGAAGAGGCAATTTGGTACTTCGCCGGGCGATTTCTGGTGTGGAGGGTTTGTGACTCCCATCGCCCGGCACGTTGGGATTCTAGTTGATGATTTCACCCCACTGGGGGGTGACCGGACCCTGAAGATCGACCAGCTCGAGCAGTTCTGTTTCTTGGTGGAATACTGTGGTGAGCTTTTCCTCCGGTTCTCGAACGGCGACCAGTTTCTTCTGCCCGCTCCCGAGCTGACCCATGTCACGGACTCCGCGTACCGCAACAACTGGTTCATGGCTACACCAGCTCACATGGATCGGACTCGAGGTTCCAGGGGTGATGCACCCACCTCCCGTTAAGCACACCGTGCCGGTACACCACCAGATCAGCGGGTTTGCACCCGTGAGGAGGAGGCCGAGAGACTCGCCGAGGAGCGGCAATGGGCTGCGCAGCAGAGAGACGTGCCGCCCCGATCTGATGCCCCTCCATTTCTTGCAGGGGGCGGGGGTGGAGCTTCTACTTCATATGCCGGCGCCAGCTCTTCCACCACAGTTCCAGATTGGAGTCCCTTTCTCCAGTTCATGCAGGAGCAGATGGCAGACTTTGCCAGTTTCCGCACCAAGCTCCGAGAGGTCCGAGATCATCAGTTGGTGCGGGATACATTGCTTGCCGACATCCGGAGACAGCAGGAGGCTTACAACACCGCTCACAATACTGCCATGGCAGATCTGACCCGCCGGATGGAGGAGCACTTCTCAGATTTTGAGCCGGCCCTGCGCTATGGCCGCAGGAACAGGAGGACAGAGAGAGATCAGCATCCACCGCAGGAGTGAGGTCTAGATTCCTTTCCTACAAGCTGACTTTCAAACTTATTCTTCCCTTCGTGTTGAATAAGTTTGGGGGGAGGATGACTTGTGGGAATGGAATCCATTATTATTTACTTGCTTATTTCTGGTTTGATGTACTGCATTTTATTTCTGTATATTTCAGTTTATTTCCGTGCACTTTAGTTATTTTCCCTGTACTTTGTTTCCCTTCAGTTGTATTTGCTTTAGTTTGGTATTTCTGATGTATTTGTTATTTTCCCATGTACTTGTTCTTAGTTCAGAAATCCATTAAGTGTAACTTGAGATTATGTACTATTCCTTCCTTTGATATGAACTTGTTTGATTGATGATTGGTCTACACTGAGATTGAGACAATTAGGATTCCATGATGAGTAGCCAATGATAGGAGAATACCGCATGATAAGTTGCTCTCTGATTTTGGATTTTGCTTGATTTATCTGATTCAGATTGGATACTGTTAGGGAAGAACAAATGAACCAAGTGAGAATTGTGCCTGAATTTTTCTTTCATGTGTGATCGAGTTTGCAGTTGGATTCTAGAATTTGGCTTATTTCTCTCTCGAGACTGTATTGATGTAAGACTTGGTGAAAATGATTTTAGGCATCTCTTTTCTTAGCCTTATCCCAAACACTAACCCTACACATGACCACTTGTAGCCACTTTGAGCCTGAAAAGTTTTTCTTTGATTTAAGTAATGTTCTAGTGAGCCAGTTGTGAATTGAATTGAAAAAAAGGAAGGGGTAGTTTAATACTGAGCTGTGAGTTGTTGAAAATATGATTGCTCATGGATTTGAGCTAACTTGAAAAAAAAAAGAGAGAAAAGATGAAGAAAAGTGTTGAAAAAAAATCTTGTTAGTGAACTTGTTTGCATGATGAACTTTTAGAAAAAAAATAATTAATACAAGTATAGAAAAGAGGAGTTGAGAAAGTGATGTGATGTGGGTTGACAGTTGGGAAGTTGCAAAAATTATAAGTGTGCTAGTCACTCAGCCTAAAACGACCTACCTTCTAGGAAAGCCTCACTACAACCAAATAAAAGACCTTCTTGATTCACCGAGTTATTTTACTTTCTAAGCAGTGGAGAGATGAGGGATTTGCCAAACTTATGGTTAAGAAAACTGTATTACTTTGAATTGAGTGAAACACATGTCCTGAACACTTGAGTGATGAGTGATTGAGAAAATTCTGTCTATCTGTGAGGTTCTTCCCGAAACGGTTGATGGTTTGGATTGGATTTTGACTGCATTGTCTTTTGGATGAGGGTGTGCTTAGATTGTGATGAATCTTGTGAGGCCTTGCACATCTCTGTTTGCATAATTTGAGTTTCTTTTGGTGTTTTGATCGAGGACGATCAATAGTTCAAGTTTGGGGGAGTTGATAAGTGTGCTATTTCGTTCACTTATCTATGGATTTTTAGGTTGTTTTGATAGAATTATAGTGTGTTTACTTTAAATTCCGAGCATGGCATGAGTTTTATGTCTGAGTTGTTTGTTATGCTGAAAAATACAGGTTTTTGGAGTGAAAATTGACCAAGTCAGAAAAAGAATTGTTTGGTGGTGGGCTCTTTTTCGAACAACAGGAATTGTGTCGATCGAAATAGAGGAATGTTGGAAAACCAGAGTTCGTTGAAATATCAAGCTGATCGACAGAAGAGGAAGCCCTGTCGATCGACAGAAATTGTGTCGATCGACAGGGATGTCTGAGGCAACCAGTCGACAAAGCCTTCAAGAGTCCGATTTCGAGAGCCCATTTTGACCGACATAATTTGTGTCGATCGAAATCCGGGTCGTGCTGGAGGAATTTAATGCTTTTTAGTTATTTCCATGTTGGGACAGTTAAACCTAGTATATATTGTTTTTTTTAGGCGAGTTTTCATTATTATGCCACTTTTGAGACTTTAACCTTAGAGTTTTTCTTGCTCTTTAATTGCTTCAAATTGTGGTGAGGATTGTACTCGAACCTTTGAAGATTGGATCTAATTACAAGGCTTGTTTTCTCTATGAAGTTGTGTTACAGGTTTTATCTTTCCATATTTCTATTTAACATGAATATGTGTAGGTAAACCCTTATTCAGATTCTAGGGTTTATGTGATTGTCTTGGATGCATGTTTAGGTGATTAAATCGATCAATATTTTTAATTGGTTTATCAATTCTTATGCTTTTTCTTAATCTGATTAAATTGGCCATTTGATTAGGTTTTCATAATTAATTAATTTGAGACTGAAAAGTGAAAATTGATTAATGGATTTAAGAATTGATAATATGGATTTTAATTATGGCTGAAAAGAGGAATTTAATCCATATGAATAAATCTGATGTTTTTAAGGAGTTGTTAATTTTCCTAGAGACCGAAAGGATATAGGAAATTGATGATCTACTTTATGAATTGCCAAATCCTGGAATTTGTAATATTTTCCTGATGTTTCACCAAATCTTTATTTTAAATTGATCGATGAAATTTCCTTGCATGATATCCTTGACATGAACTTGCCCTGGAATCTGATCTTTTCTCTAGTGTTTTAAATCCTGATTTTAATTCCCTGCTTTAATTTAATTTTCTTGCAAAATTAGTTTTAAATTTCAAAACCCTTTCAAATTTCTATTTACTTAGACAACAAACCGAAAACAAATGGTTCAGTACATGAGGTGTTCGCTTTTACAATCTCTGTGGGATCGATAATTTTAACTTGTCACTATTCTATAAAAAAAAATTATTAAAAAAAAAATTAGTGATCAGTTACCTGAACAAAATTCAAAATCTGATAAGTCTTGAGAAGACGAGGGCAACAGTTTAGGCCATCTCTCTACCAAAACTCTCCGAGTTTTCGTGTTCTCTAACACGAGATTTGAGTCTCCGACTCAAGTTCCCCACCGTGCTATCTTCTCCTAGCACGAGGCTGAAGCTTTAAGCTGCGGCTCTTCTTGGTGATTATATCTTTTCACAGCAGTCAGTTTCCTTGTCTGGGACTCTGATTCTCACGGGCGTATGCCAGCCACTTGTGTTCTGGGAAGAACCTCTAATCATCCAACCATTCTGGGAAGAATTAGTAAACATCCACCTACTAGGAAGGAGGTTGCGGGGTGCGTGATCACTATAATTTCTATAGATTAATTGCAAACACGGTGGCAAATAAATTTATAGAGTACCCTAAGGTTGTCGAACCCAGAGGAATTGTGTAACAGAATTACTCTATGTACTAGCCATGTTCCTAAGACCTATTGTTTGAGTCAATCAGAAATCAGGGTTTTGTTTTGAAAAGTAAAGATAACAATGTGGAAAATAAAAGAGTTTGGGAATTCAAATCAAAGGGGCACAGACTCTAGGGCGAACTATCAATAAAAACACATATCAATTAATTAACTTGCATTCGTGGGAAATCATAAAATACTATAATTTATTGGTCAGACAATTATAGCCTAGGTTACTAGCATGTGAATGTATATGCTTTGTCGGCCTAAAAAACACAATACTATTCAACCTTTTATAATTCCTCAGATTAACCCTACAATTACTATCTTCCCATGGGACAGATATTCTAATTGTATTCAATTTCCTTTTCCTGTTATTAATCTTCTCCTTTCAGTCCTTCAATCAATGACGATAAACCTAGAATTAATTCTATCTCTCGATCTGATTAATTCTTAATCCTAATAATTCAAACAGAAATTCAAAACCAAGCAATTCAACGTTAATCAATTAAATATGCATCATAGATTGATATTCGTTGCCCTAGAACCCGCTAGGGTTTCTAGCCACTCATCGCAGATAGAAAACCTAAACTAAACATATTATAAAAGTGGATAAAAATAACTTACAAGAAAAATAAAGGTTCGTGCTGGAAAATAAAGTGTTGAATGCTTCTAAAGTTCCAAGGATGCAAAAATATGATAAAGGATGATATATAGTGATAATAGATGATAAGAGGTGAATAAAACTCGAATTTGAGGCTTATTTATAGGTGTAGATGTGTATCCTATCAAGTCTAGGGCTGTAAATCCGATTTGATTCGAATTTAACCAATTTTTGCCAGATTTGCCCGCATTTCGATCGACGTGGCTGGGCGTCGATTGACGCACGTGTTTCCACCCATCGGTCGAGGTCGAAATCCCGTCGGTCGAAGTCGAGCTCTGCCCTGTCTGCGCGGTCTCACTGTTTTCGCCATAACTTTCACTCCCGAACTCCAATTGACCCGATTCCAGTTGCATTGGAAAGATAACTCGAAGCTCTATCCATTTCCATGCGCCAATAGCCCGAAATTCTTGTGTGGAGAAACTCTTCACTGCTACTCTTGCACGTCACTGCTTTCAGAATGGTTTTCCCGTGAATTTAAGCCTTAATCCTGCAAAAACGCACCATGACAAGCATAACACCACATATAATAGACTCGTGCATGAATTATATATATAAACTTAAGAAAATTACATAAAATAGTAGGAAATAATATAGATAAGTGAGTGAAATAATGAACGTATCAAACCCCCCAAACTTGAACGTTTGATTGTTCTCAATCAATAGGCAAGAAAGAAATCAAAAGGTCATGTAATTAAAGTGCAATGCCTCATCCATCGCAGTTAAGGGTAAAAAATTCCACTATCTACAAGCAGTTTGAAAGAGACAGAAAATCCATTAATAGTGGAAGAACTCACAGGAGGTGTTTCGCTCAACTCACAAGTGTATAGGATAAAGATGAAAGCACTCAACACATGTATGAATGAATTTCTACCATAGGCTTGCAAATTTTCTACTATGTCCACTGCTTAAATGTGCACACAAGTCTAGAATCAAAAATGACTTTTATAAGGATTGTAATGTAAGCTTTTGTGAAGGGTAGGAAAATTTGGCCAAGTGACTAAAATCAATTGAGTTGTACTTCCTCAACCTATCCAAACCACCATCTAACTTCATTCACCCTTCTCCTCAAATATATCAACAAATACACAACTTTTTTTTTCTAGCTCATATGAATCCCTTATGCTCTTTTTATGATGATCTTTTTCTTTTCTAGAGAGCTTATGAGACTTCTAATTATTTTGTTTGAGCTTCTTTTTCACACATCTTTTAAACCACTAACTTATATTTTCTCATCTCCAACTCACAATCAATCCACCCCATATATCACAACTCAAGACATGAGAGAAACCAATAATTTATCTTAATCTCTTGGACAAGGAAAGAAAAATTTTGTACAGGCTCAAAAGTGGTTAACTAGGGAAAATTTAATGTGAAGGGACATTGCTTAGGGAATTGGGCTATCAAACATGGCCTAAGATCATTTCCTAAACTTGTGCACACTATTCAGTCTCAACAAAGAAAATAAGCAAGTTCTAGAGAAATTGAAACACACATAAGAATCTCACATCAAACGAATAAAGGCTCAATTCTCACACAAGAGTTATAAATTTTTTTCCACAATTAATTTCAGTTCAACTCAATCATCATGCAAGTATCAGTTTCAAATAAACCCTATCATGCGGTATTTTACATTCATAGGCATCTAATCACAATCCCAATCAATTCAACTCAACTATCAACCAATTCTAGTCTTAGTTCCCGTTCGGGTTACCTCAAAATTCAAAAAATTTTCCCACACAAATAGAATAAAATTTTTAAAATTTATGCATGCAAAAATTGAAATACTGAAAGCAAATAAAAAGATAAAATATTCCTTCTTTGTCCATATCCCCCAAACTTATTTCCAACTCTAGAGTGGGAAAAAGTTTGAGAATCTGACAAAGGGAAGGAATATACCTGGCAGTTGATCTCAAACATCAACTTTTTATCCCTGGAGATTTTGGAACTCGTGCGGCATGAATATTGGGCAGCTGGCACTTCGCATCGATCGTCGTATGCTTGCTTCGGTCGACATAAGCCTTCTTGTCGACTCCTTCCATGGGTCGAAGTATATCATGTCATTGGTCTTGACTTTGATCAACGCTAGGCTGCGTCGATCGAAGTCGAGCAATCCTCGGTATTTTTTATGCTGCAAAACAAAGTTAGTGCAGACAAATTCGAAATAAAACAAAATAAAATTGAAAAACAAAAATTGAAAATGGGAAATAAGGAAAACAGTTGGGTTACCTCCCAACAAGTGCTTTGTTTAACATCGTAGCTCGACGATACCTCAGATCAGAATCAGGGTGGTCGGGTCCAGACTCGCCGACTTTTGGCGTCCACCATGTACACCTTCCGATCTTTGATGATGGTGGTGAGCTCGGACTGAGGAGGCTTAGTTGATAATTTCACCCTCTCGTTTCCGCACTCCCACTCTATAGCAGCGGCTTCTTCTTCCTCGGACTCATCTTCTTCTTCAGTGGTGGTGATCCGGTTGCACTCCGTCTTTCTCTTACTTTTGTCGATCACAATGGTGATCTTCTCGTCGTTGGCCCGGAGTGTGATCTCGCCCCCTCAGAAGTCAATGAGAGCAGCGCTAGTATCGAGAAAGTCACGCCCCAAGATCATTGGCATGTTCTCATCCTCCTTCATGTCGTGCACCACGAAGTCTGCTGGGAAGATCAGATGGCCCACTCGAATGAGCACATCTTCCAGAATTCCCTTTGGGCGGGATAAAATACTATCCGCCATCTACAGTGTGATAGTAGTGGGCCTCATCTCTCCGATGTTGAGGCGCTTGTAAATAGAGTATGGCATCAGGTTGATACTGGCCCCAGTATCACATAATACTTGCTTGAACGTACATCCTCCAATCTCCACCGGGATGGAGAAGCATCCAGGGTTGCTTCTCTTGATGGGCATCTATTTTTGCAGTAGCAGGCAGCACTGCTAGTGAATCTTCACCGTTTTGTTCTCCACGAACTGCTTCTTTCCACACATAAGTTTTCGGAGGTACTTCATGTATCCCGGGATCTCCTTTAGCACCTCGATCAGCGGAATGTTTATGCTAACCTTCCTCAAGTTCTCCACAAATCTTGCGAACTTAGAGTCCTCCTTTTGCTTCGCGAACCTATGAGGGAATGGCATAGGCTGTACATGATCTTCATATTTTGCTGGATTCTTGCCCGAGGTGGGCCTCGACTTCGACCGACGCAGGGGCACCTTGATCGATGTCGAATTCTGCGCACATCGATCGACTCCAGATGCATTGATCGAAATCAAGCCTTCAATATCGCTCGATTCTTCCTCATCTCCCTCAACTTCGATCAACACGGGACGTGCATCGATCAAAGTTAAGCCTTCAGTGGCGTGTTTTTGCATCTCTTCAGCTCCATCCTCGTCCCGAACCTTCTCGGGACCCTTGTAGCTCATCCCGGACCTCAGTGTGATAGCTTTGCATTCTTTTTTAACCCTTAGGTTCACCTCCATTGTGCTCGGAAGCTGTCCAGGATTCTGTTGGTTGCTGAGAGTGGTGGCAATCTGGCTCAATTGCTTGTTCAACATCTGAAGGTGTTTTGTCATCAACGGCATGTGATTTGCCATTCCTTTCACTTCGGTTTCCACTTTCCCAAACCGATTGTCAGAGCTCTTGATGAATTTCTCGAGCATCTCCTCTAGCACAGACTTCTTCCTTTCCATGATCTCGCCTCCAGTACCTACATCAAAACCAGGTGGAGGGTGTTCTGCTGCAGAGGAGTTAGAATATGAAAAACTAGGGTGAGTCCTCCCATGGTTGTAATGATACCTCTGATTGCCTCCTCGGTAGTTATTCTGATAACCACCTCCAATATAGTTAACCTCCGCTCCAGCAGCTCCAGATGAACTGCTCGCTCCCCGGTTGATGTAGTCAGCCTCCACGGGTACTATGGCCATGCTTGGCTCTGCAGCAGCGGTAGTTGTGGCTTTTGCTGCTTCCATTTTTGCAATGTCTTCCCGGAGCTTTTTCACTTCAGCAACCACGTCGAATTCTGGTTTTGTCTCGACTGCTTTGACTGGTAGCTGCCTCTCGGTCGGTCACTAATGGCTATTCAGAGCCATATCTGCCAGGAGTCTCATTCCCTAGGCTCTACTCTTCTACATTAGGATTCCACCAGCAGATGCATCAACCAACTCCTTCATGTGTGGAGTCAACCCTTCATAGAAATGACAGACCTGCATCTCTAAATCAATCCCATGCCCAGGACAGAGCCGCAAGAGCTCCTTGTACCTCTTCCAGGCCTCATGTAATGATTCTTCATACATTTGTTTAAAATGGGTGATAGCAGCTTTCCTCTTCAGCAGCAGGCTCGGCGGGAAGTAGTTGGTGAGGAATTATGATCAAAGCTCCTCCCATGTCCATATCAAACTCTTATCCAATACAGCAAACCAAGACCGCACCTCATCTTTGAGTGAGAACGAGAACAGTCTCATTCTGATTACATCCTGGGGTACTCCATTCTGCTTCACAGTGTCACACACCTCAATGAACTAGTTGAGGTGGGCATAAGGATCTTCTACAGCTCTCCACGCATACTGATTTTGCTGCACCATCTAAATAAGGCCTGTGCGCAGCTCAAAGTTGTTGGCATTGATGCCAACTCTGAATCCGGCCTCCTCTTGATGTGAAGGAATTGATCCAAGATGGACCTTTGCGGAACTACTATCTGCCTGTTGTTCAATTCTGCCAATCTTGCAGCTTGTTCTGCCTGAGTAGCCTGGGCTGCTTGTAGTTGTGATCTCAGCTGCTGTACTTCATTCACAAATTGCCTCTGCTCCTCGGGAGTCATATTCTGCAGTGGTGCTTCAGAATTCTCTTCCATCTCTTGTTGTTTGTCTTTTCCTTTCTTTTTGTTTTTCCTGCAGGAAGTTCCTATCGCAGGGTTGAAGGCTTCAAATGGCTTCCCTTGAGACCTAGTGTTCATGCACCAACTGAAAGGGAAAATAGGAAAAAATTAGTTCGGCGTCTACCGATACGAGTGGGTCTCGATCGACGCTCGTAACTTCTTGACGTCGATCGACGTGTGGGGGTATCGATCGGAGTCGAGACGAAACACGCACACAAAAAATAAAGTAAAAATACAAACTCAATCCAACTAATCCTAGGGTAAATAACAAAATAATATCTAACAATTCCCCGGCAACGACGCCAATTTGATCACTGTAATTTCTACAGATTAATTGCAGACACAGTGGCAAATAAATTTATAGAGTACCCTAAGGTTGTCGAACCAAGATGAATTGTGTAACGAAATTACTCTATGTAATAGCCATGTTTCTAAGACCTATTGTTTGAGTCAATCAGAAATCAGAGTTTTGTTTTGAAAAGTAAAGATAGCAATGCGGAAAATTAAAGAGTTTGGGAATTCAAATTTTTTGGGGCACAGTCTCTGGGGCGAACTATCAATCAAAACACATATCAATTAATTAACTTGCATTAGTGGGAAATCATAAAATACTATAATTTCTTGGTCAGACAATTATAGCCTAGGTTACTAGCATGTGAATGTATATGCTTTGTCGGGCAAAAAAACACAATACTAATCAACCTTTTATAATTCCTCAGATTAACCTTACAATTACTATCTTCCCCTAGGACAGATATTCTAATTTTATTCAAATTCCTTTTCCTGTTATTAATTTTCTCCTTTCAGTCCTTCAATTAATAACGGTAAACCTAGAATTAATTCTATCTCTCGATCTGATTAATTCTAAATCCTAATAATTCAAATAGGAATTCAAAACCAAGCAATTCAACGTTAATCAATTAAATATGCATCACAGATTGATATTCGTTGCACTCATTGCAGATAAAAAACCAAAACTAAACATATTATAAAAGTGCGTAAAAATAACTTACAAGAAAAATAAAGGTTCATGCTGGAAAATAAAGTGTTGAATGCTTCTAAAGTTCCAAGGATGCAAAAATATGATAAAGGATGATATATGGTGATAATAGATGATAAGAGGTGAATAAAATTCGAATTTGAGGCTTATTTATAGGTGTAGATGTGTATCCTATCAAGTCTAGGGCTGGAAATTCCATTTGATTCGAATTTAACCAATTTTCACCAGATTTGGCTGCATTTAGATCGACGTAACTGGGCGTCGATCGACGCGCATTTTTCCACCCATCGGTCGAGGTTAAAAACCCGTCTGTCGAAGTTGCTCCGTCTGTGCGGTCTCACGGTTTTGGCCATAACTTTCACTCCCGAACTCCGATTAACCCGATTCCAGTTGTGTTGGAAAGCTAACTAGAAGCTCTATCCATTTCCATGCACCAGTAGCCCAAATTATTTGTGTGGAGAAACTATTCACTGCTACTCTTTCATGTCACTGCTTTCAGAACAGTTTTCCAGTGAATTTAAGCCTTAATCCTGCAAAATCGCACCATGACAAGCATAACACCACATATAATAGACTCATGCATGAATTATATATATAAAATTAAGAAAACTACATAAAATAGTAGGAAATTATATAGATAAGTGAGTGAAATAATGAACTTATCAGTGCGTCTGCACTTCAACCTGATGACTGAGTCTACAAGGAGTTCCTAGGCGAGTGCCACAACTGACCGGAGGATGAAGGAGCCACGAATTGTGTATAGATTGTATGGAGGCTTGTATTTATTTAGTGAATTATCCAGACCTTGGGTCTGAAGAGTGGATGTAGTATATTGAAATCCAAACCACTATAAATCTCTGTGTCTTTCTTTACTGCTTTCCTTATACTTGCTCAGTTTTTCTGTTTCACAAACTGACTATTGAAACCTTCAACACTTGTCCAAGTATTGAAGTTTATAAACTGTGAAACTGATTTAAGACGGAACTGAGACTTAAGCTTAAACTGACTAACACACAAAACTGACTTTACTCTATTTATACGAACTAGTGCTTGTGTTATTTATACTTCCGCTGCATACACAAAACCTTCCACTGCACATATTGCACTCTAATTTCGGGAACAACAAGTGGTATCATGCGCCAAGGTTCTTACCGACTACAGTTTTGTTGAGCCACTTAGGACCAGATCTCTGTTTTTCTGCACTTGGTTCTGTTTTTTTGCACTTGGTTTCTGTTTTGTGTGTTTAAGCTTAGGAACACAGAGATGGCTCACATCACGAAGCTTTCAAAGTACTCATCAGAAGATTTTGAGATATGGTAGAAGTGCTCGTTGATCATGCTGAAGAATGTCCATCCAGAAATGGCAGAGGTTCTATCTACAGGACCAATAACGATCACTAAGGTGAATACTCAGCTCGAAGGAGCAGAAGGTCAGGAGATAGTGGAGAAGCCTTATGCGGAGTGGACAAACGACGACATAGTTTGATTTCAGCTGGATGCAGTGGCCATGGAGCTTATCATAAAATCCTTACCAGCGCCACTGGTTGTTGAAACCTCAGAGCACAACAACGCCAAGAAGATGTGGGAATTTCTTGGCTCACTTAGTCAAGAAACAGCTCAGATGAAGCGAAATAAGCTTCAAAACTGTGTGGATAAGTATGAATCTTTCCAAATGCTTCCTGGTGAAAATGTCAAATCTATGGAAGCAAGATTTAATGCTAGGGAAAACTATCAATTTTATTACGAACTATTCAAGCTTTCTCAAATATATTACAAACTATGCATATTATCAAAAAATATTACAAACTATCAATTTTGTCTCAAATTTATGACGGGAGTAAATTTTCGGCAACGGAAAATTGATATGGCACGCCGGAAGACACGTCAGCGCTTGTAAAATTACACGTCAACATATAAAGTTTCTCAAATATATTACAAACTATTGTTATTTTCTCAATTATATATATATATATATATAAAATACTCAAACTATCAAGTTTTTAAGAAAATATATTGTTATATATTTTAAACATTTAAATAAATATATAATTGTACTTAAAATATTTAAATAATTTTTGGATAAATTAATAAAATAAAAAATGACAAAAAAAAATGAGCTCACTTGCAATATTTAATGGCAAAAAAATGGAAAATTATTATTTAATTATACTTATATGTAAATTATATTTAATTGTTATTTTTCTTTGGCCATTTCACATATTTAAGTATAATTAAATAATTTTACATTTCTTTGCCTTTAAAAATTGCAAGTGAGCGACCATAATTAATTTATCAAAAAATATATATTTAAATATTTTAAGTACAATTATATATTTATTTAAATGTTTAAAATTTTAAAATATATAAAAATATATTTTCTTAAAAACTTGATAGTTTGAGCATTTTTTTAATATATATATATATATATATATATTAATTTGTAATATAATTGAGAAAATAACAATAGTATGTAATATATTTGAGAAATTCTATATGCTGACGTGTAATTTTACAAGCATGGACGTGTCTTTCGGCGTGCCATGTCAATTTTCCGTTGCCGGAAATTTGCTCCCGTCATAGATTTGAGAAAAAATTGATAGTTTGTAATATTTTGTGATAATATGCATAGTTTGTAATATATTTGAGAAAGCTTGAATAGTTTGTAATAAAATTGATAGTTTTCCCTTTAATGCTATTATCTGGAGCTGAAGAACTTGGGGAGAACATATGAAGTTGCTAATATGAATGCAAAAATCCTCTCCAAGATGCCCAAGGAGGATTGGTTCGTCAAAGCCACCAGCCTGAAGGAGAAGGACCTCTCCCAGATGACGACCAAGGACGTGTTTGCCTAGCTCTAAGCCCACGAATAGGATATCCAAATGGCGAACATGAATGAAGCAGTGCGAAGTGTCAGCACACATCCAGTTTGAGATGCTGCATTTTTTGCAAAAAGGGAGTTCAAGAGAAGGCCTCAAAAGCCTTACCAAGCTGACAGATCTTCCGGACATACGTCTACATCCAAGTCAACACCAACACCTTCCTACCAGAAAAAGGAGGAAGAGAGCTCAATTGAAAAGCTTGAGGAGCAAATGAAGAAGCTCACTAGACTTCTTGAGATAGCCAAATCCAAGAAGGAAGGTTCACAGTCTAGTGAACTAAAGTTCAGCGACAGACCTCCCATAGACTGTTTTGAGTGCAACTCCTTTCCAGACCACCTCAAGTACGAGTGCCCACTAGTTTCCAAGGAGGAAAGGGAGCACTTGAAGAGGGTGTTCGAAAAGAAAGCCTCCAGAGCAGTTGCCAAGGCTATGCTTACCAGAACTGAGGTGCCTGATATCTCAAACAATGACGATGGATACTACACGTCAGACGACGAGGCGGTGAAAGAAGCCTTCCTGGTGCTGATGGCAAAGCTGGCAGTAAAAGAAGAAACTGAAGCTGAGTCTACAATCCAAGTAAATCTCCCTAACTTAGTTTCTATTCCTATAGAAATCTTAAATAGATAATTTGCTAAATTCTATGAATTAAAAAATGTCTTGGCTGGTGAAAATGCTTTATTGAAACTGAAGGTTTCAAAACTGATTGAGGAGATCCAAGGATCGAAGTCAGTAAGTGAAGAGCTAGCCAAACTTAGAGAAGAACATTCTGTTTTACAAAGACATGCCTCTGATAGAACATGCTTAGGATTCTCTGAAAATAATTTGAGCAATCATGCATCTGCTTCTGAAAATAGAAATATATCGAATCATCTTGAAAAGAATTCTAGTTTAGAAGTTAATCTGTTAGGCAAAGGAGTAGTCAGTATGGAAAAAAACTCCTCAGTGGCCAATCAGGATAGAAGGGGACAATTAGTTTCAAAACTGACCTCGATACCCAAGTATAGAAACAGTTTGACTTACAAGTCAAACAAACCTGAGATGAAGCCCAGAATGCCTAGGAATTGGGATAAGCAGAATGTTCATAATGCAAGGAAACCCACTTCAGCAGCCAAAACTGGACTTTATAGAAAGTAATTTTCATTTCTGGATTCTAGAAATCCGAGGTTCCCAGCTCATAATTCATATGAGAGGAGAACTTAAACGTATAGGAGGAACAATCATCTTTCCATCTTAAGGACTAGGAAGACTGCACACTCAGGACTCAGTTTCCGTGAACCTGATAGAAACTCAATTTTTAGACAGTCAGTTTCTAGGCAGTCAGTTCCTAGAAACTCAGTTTTAAAAAACTCAGTTTCTCACAAGGTTTCACACACTCACTACCTTCCTTCAAACATGAACAAAGATTACATTAATTACTTGAAGAGGAAGAGAAAGGTAGAAGGCATTGCGACATATAGGTTTAAGGTGAAGCAAGTATGGATTCCAAAAGGCTGGATCCATAAGACTTTAGCCCTGCAGGACCCGCAGAAACATGTGTACCTTTTGTCTAACCTTATCTGTTTTGCAAGTACAGGGTCACCAAGGTCAATCTAAAAAGAAAGAAAGAGCTTGGATATTGGATAGTGGATGTTCAGTTCACATGACCGGTGACAGCAGTCTTCTCTCAAAATTGAGAATGACAAGAGGACCACTTGTCAGTTTTGGTGATGACTCAAAAGGCAGAGTAATTGGCAAAGGATGCTTGGAATGCAATGATCATCATCAACAATGTATCCTTAGTCTCCAATCTCCACTACAAGCTACTGAGTATGAGTCAACTTATTCAATCCGGATATGAGGTGACATTTGCCGAAGAAGAATCCTGGATCAAAGACAAAGACTCCAAGGAGACTGTGTTGAAAGGTGTAAAGAAAGGAAGTCACTACTATGTGGATTGGGAGAGTGGAAAGCCTGACACGTGCCTTGTCGCAACAAGCTCATCCCAAGTAGGAGTCAACTGACTATGGCATAAAAGACTCAGCCATCTGAATTTTTAGTCAATCAGACATCTCTCCAAGCACAAACTTGTGGATGACCTACCACAAGTCAGTTTCAAGAAAGAAGAAGGTGTCTGCAGAGCTTGCAAGATGGGAAAGCAAACCAGAGCATCATTCAAAAATCAGCCCATCACAACAAGCACAAGCAGAATCATTGAACTGCTACATATGGATCTGTTTGGACCAGTCAAGCCGCCAACCATTGGAGGAAAAAGATTTACTCTGGTTGTAGTAGACGACTACTCTAGATACACTTGGGTCAGGCTGCTGACAACAAATGATGAAGTAGAAATTCAACTTCCAGAGCTCATCCTTCAAGTGCAAAACAACAAAGGAGTCACAGTCAAAAGAATCAGATTTGACAACGGGACTGAGTTTTGCAACGGTCCACTGATGGATTTCTGTGCTGATGTTGGCATTGCTCGTGAGAAGTCAGCTCCAAGGACGTCTCAACAAAATGTCCTAGCTGAACGAAGAAACATGACACTAAAGGAAGCGTCGGGACAATGCTCGCTGAAGCTGACCTGTAAGAAGGTTACTGGGGAGAAGCCTTGATGACGACATGCTACACTCAGAACATAAGCGCCATTAACAGTCTCCATCACAAAACCCCAGACGAAGTCTTCAATGGTCGTAAGCCTTCTATAGCTCATCTTCGTGCTTTTGGTTCACCATGTTATATCCATAACAATGGGAAGTCAAAACTGAATACTTTTAGTCCCAAGGCAGATGAAGGAGTGTTCCTTGGATATGGACATCCTTCATACAAGGGATACAGAGTACTCAACAAGACAACCAGACTTGTGGAAGTAACATGCTATGTTGTTTTTTATGAGTCTATTTTAGTGCGCAGAACTTTGAAAGAACTGGAACTTGGTGATCTTGCCTTTTAACAATGGATGTGAGAGACAGAGTGCTGGTAAAGAAGACCAAAGTCAAGTTTCTCAGACAAAATCTATAGATGATCACACAAGTGTTCCAGATGAAGAGGCCACAACTACAGTCAACCTTACAAAGGCCTTTGCATCATTGACAATGCATCCAGGCATTGATCAAGGGGGGACTTCAGAAGATCAAAACAGAGCTCAGTTTGAGGGTCAAACTGGAACAGAGTGTCCAACTCAAACTGTCCTTCATGAAGAAGAAAGTGCCCATCTTGAAGATGTCCAACCATCAGTACTTCAAGGAAATGAGAGAAATCCAGATATGGAAGTCATTACTGGAGAAAGAGATCCCAGTCAAAATGACTTATTTCAAGTTTTAGTATCGGGAGCAGACGATACTGAGTAACCTGAAGATTTCGTCCTACCTATTGAAGTCACTAGCTCCAGAAGCCGAGATAGTTAAGAAACCACCCTGAGGAAGCCGTGCTGGAGAGTATCGCCAACTTAGTTCGTACGAGACAAGGAAGTGCTCTACTAACTTGTTTCGTATCTCAGGAGTAAGAGCCAACTAAAATTGGAGATGCTCCGAAGTCAACTAACTGGATCAATGCAATGCAAGAAGAGCTTCCTGAGCTCAAGAGAAATGAGATTTGGTACTTGGTAGATAGACCAACTCATCAGTCAGTTATCGACACCAAATGGGTCTTCAAAAATAAGAGAGACAAATCTGGGAGCATAGTGAGAAATAAAGCAAGGCTGGTAGCAAAGGGATACGCTCAATGTGAAAGAATTGATTTTGATGAAACTTTTGCTCCAGTGGCCTGATCACTGCTATTTCTAACAGATTAATTATAGGATAGTGGTCAAATAAATTTATAATACCCTAAGGTAGTCGAACCCATAGAGAAAAGATGCGCAAAATAGTCCTATATACTAAAGCATAGTCTCAGATTTCTTGTTTGAGTAATTCAGAAATCAAGTTTTGAATTATTAAACTAGGCAGAGAAAATAAAATAAAAACTTAAATCAAATAAAGCGAAACACAAATCCTAGGGCAGAAATCTTATTATGGATAACATGTGAGAATCAATTAAATCAACAGGTGGAATACTACAATAATGATATATTTCCTTGGTCGGGCAAATATAACCTAGATTAGTAATTAGTGTCTATCTCCTCTCGGTCTCATGAACACCAAATTAGTCAATCTCATTAGCAAATCAGTTCAATTCCTACAGTCTAATACATCTCAGCTAGACAGTATAGAGTATATCATGCATCCTAATCCCACTATCAATATTCACCTCTCGTTCCTTCTATCAATAGCTAGACATCTAAATTAATCGTCAACTCTCAGTCTTTAAATTAATCTAGAATTATAAAATAAACGCATGAATCATTAACCTAATTAATTAATCGTAAACATGCATCCAAAATAATATTCAATCCCTAGAACCTGCTAGGAGTTTAGCTAGACATAAATAAAATAAAAGATATAATAAAACTAAAATAAACTTGCATTTAAAATATAAAAAGAAATTCAAAATGCATAAAAATAAATACTAAAATTCTAACTACAGAAATTGAGGTTGAGAAGGATATATGAACTAATGTTCATATAGGGATTGAGGTCCACTGAATAAACTAGTCTGGAGGGGTATTTATAGTGTTTGCATGGGCTTTAAAAGGCTGAATTCTATGAGTGATAGGATTAGATTTGATGCATATCTATATCTCCATGTCCTACAATGAATATATCTTTAATCTTGAATCTTAAGGGCTTCCAATATGATATATCTCTTTAATCTTGGCAAAATCTCGCCCAATATTCGTGAAAACCTTCCAAAAACTTGTCAAAAATATTTGTGTCGATCAACGAGGGTCTGCGACGATCGACGCCTGTCCATGTCGACCAGTCTCTGGCTGCGTCGATTGATTCTGTGCGTTCTCACAATTTTGGCCATATCTTTTGCTCCCTAACTCCGATTGACCCGATTCCAGTTGCATTGGAAAGATAATTTAAAGTTATTTCAATTGACATGCTCCATTACCTCAAATTACAAGTTTAGAAGAAGTAGAGTCTATTTCTTTGAACATCCACTGCTTTCGGTATGGATTTTCTATGAATTCGACCTCAAACCTGCAAAAATACACCACTACGAGCGCAATACCCTCCTAGAGTGATCCATGCAATAAAAATAAATAGAATAAACTCAAATGAAACTAAAAACAAAGATAAATCAAACCAATAATGATTGAAAATATGAACTCATCATGGCCAGACTTGAAGCAATTCGTCTATTTCTCGCCTATGCTGCATACAACAACTTCAAAGTCTTTCAGATGGATGTGAAGAGTGTCTTTCTGAATGGGGAGCTGAAAGAAGAGGTATATGTGGAACCGCCACCTGGATTTGAAGAAGGAAACCAATTTTACAAACTGAGGAAGGCTCTGTATGGGTTAAAGCAAGCACCTAGAGCTTGGTATGAGACGCTGTCTCAGTTTCTCCTCAAGAAAGGTTTCCGGAAAGTCAAAATCGACACTACTCTGTACAAAATTAAGGATGGAGAAGACATCCTCTTGATACAAATATATGTCGATGACATCATATTTGGATGCAGAAACTTGAAGATGTGTAAAAAGTTTGCCAAACTGATGCGAAGCAACTTCCAGATGAGCATGATAGGCAAACTGACTTATTTCTTAGCTCTTCAAGTCATCCAGTAAGAAGGAGGAATCTTCTTCAACCAGAGAAGTATACCAAGGACTTGATCACCAAGTTTTGTCCTGAGAAGACCAAGCCCTTGAGGATTCCCATGAGCCCGAGTGCTCAGATCAACCTTGATGAAGAAGAAGAGACAGTCAACCCAACAACATACAGAGGCATTATTGGGTCACTCATGCACTTAACTGTAAGTAGGCCAGACATCTCCTACTCAGTTTGATTATGTGCGAGATTTCAAGCTAATCCAAAGAAGTCACACGTGGAAGCTGTCAAAAGAACAGTCAAATACCTCAAAGGGACAGAGTCATTAGGTATTTGGTATCCAAAATTTGACGAACTGACTCTCATTGCTTATTCAGATTCAGATTTCGGAGGATGCAGAATCGACAAAAAGAGCACAAGCAGAACATGTCAGTTCCTAGGTCACAAGCTTGTCAGCTGGTTTAGCAAAACGCAGCACTCAGTAGCCACGTCTACAACAGAAGCGGAGTATGTTGCTGCAACAAGCTGTTGTGCTCAAATGCTTTGGATCAAGCAACAGATGCTTGACTATGATGTAAAAACTGGGTGCATTCCAATCTTTTGTGATAATAGCAGTGCAATGTGCATCACAAAGAACCCAGCTCATCACTCCAGAACAAGCACATCGACATAAGGCATCCCTTCATCAGAGATCATGTTGAGAAAAAGGATGTCTCAATTGAACATATCCGAACTGAAGATCAGTTGGCCGATATCTTCACAAAACCTCTCACAGAGACTAGGGGTGTAATCGAAATGAGTCGAGTCGAGTAGTGCTGTGCTCAAGTTTGACTCATTTAGTTTCGAGTCGAGATTCGAGCTTTTTAATGGAATACTTTGATGTTCACGAACTTTGTCGAGCTTTTATTAAGCCTAAACGAACTTTCTAAATTTAGAATATATTTAAGATTTTCATTATTATTTTGAAAAAAAAAGTTATTTATTTCAAAAATAATATCATATTCATGCTCAAATTCTAAATCTTTTGCATAATTATAATGATTTATCATTATTGTTACTCTTAAATCATGAAAATATTATTATTATAAAAGTAAATATTTTATATTTCTTACTAATTTTAGCTAACGAGCCTGCTCACGAGCTCACGAGTCGAATATCATGATGCTCAAGTTTGGTTCATTTAATAAATGAACTTTACTAAACGAACTCGAACGAGCTTTTATCGAGTCGAGATCCGAGTAGCTCACGAACAGTTTGATTCATTTACACCCCTAACAGAGACCAGATTCAAGGAATTCTGTATCAAACTTGGTCTACTGGAGATTGATAAAGTATTTATTAAAGAAGGATGATGCTGAATAAAATTGAGTCCAAGCTCTCTGTTTTCAGAAAGTCGGTGTGCAAAGAAGACACTCTCCAAGGCATCCAAAGAAGTAGAATCACACATTCAGTCAAGCTACAAACTGACTTGATGAAGAGAAACCAAGTTTTGGTTTTCATACTCAGAAGAATTCTGAAGGACGAATGCGAAATTAAACTAAGTTCCAACTCTCAGTTTAGAAACTTACTCTTAGTCAGTATGGGATGTCGAAATGCGCGATTTCGAATACCAAATAAAATCGCTATAGTTGCATTGCTATTAATGCGTATCTGTTGGTCCCAGATCAGAGTACGTGTAAAGTGCAGTGGAAGTATTAAAACAGTTAAATACACTCTAATTCACGAGCAGTTCAGTTTCTAATTAACACGGTTTTTGCTTAGCAATTTTAGAAACACAATTTATGTTAGCCGGCAGATTAGGTTAACAGTTTTACAGGTACGAGCAGTTGACAGTTTATACACTTTAACACTTACAGGATAAGTGTTGAAGGTTTCAAGATATTAATGAAAACTGTAAAGAGCGTAAAGTAAGTAAAGCTGTAAATGACACATGATATTTATATTGGTTCGGAGCCTTAAGTCCTAAGTCCACTCTTCGGATATCTGATCCGATAATTCACTAAGTTATGAAGATACAATCCTCACGATCTATAGCCAGTTGCTGTAGAAACCTCCGTCCACAGCACAATGGATCACTCGCCCAGACAGTTGTACTTCACTCCTTCTTCTGTCCATCGAAGGCTCTGCGTCTTTTCTGTGGACCGACTTGATGTTGGAATGAGGACAAACCTCTATTTTCCTTCTCCGGTAGGTTGGATGGTTGAGTTCTTCCCAGAACGTACATAGTTTGGCAGTTGCCTGTAATAACCTTCTCTTCCTTTGCAAGAGCAGGTTGTTGTATCCTTACTCGAAAAGTAAGAACACCAAGAAAGTAGATTAAGTCAGCTGAGTTAATCCTCATGTACCAAAGGTCACACGGTGAATCTCAAAGGACTCTTTGAGTAGTAAATGCCTCGTGTTCAATAAATGAACCACGGAGTTAATGCTTTCTTGCTTGAGAGCGTGAAATGCTTTGAGCGCTAATTTCTGCACATAGGCAAGAATAAATGTGTCGAAATTCAAAGATGCAAAGGTTTTTCTGTCTCTGTTGTTCCTGCTATTTATAGGTGGGAAACCAGAAAATAGCCGGTAGAGACATTGAGAAGGATGTCCAATCATAGTCCATCCTTCTCTGAAAAAGTCGCTTGCCTTTCTACTTTTTCTACTACAACGTCCTGCTTTTCTGAGCAGTTTGTACTTGTTGTGTCAGACGTCGAACAACGTTGTACGCCAGTCGCAACTGAGTATCTGTCTATCTTTTATCATTGACTATCTTTTATGGATGACTTCTCAGTCTTTGGGAGAGACTTTAACACTTGTTTGGGGAACCTAGAAAAAGTTCTGCAACTATGTGAGAAGTCACAGCTAGTCTTGAACTGGGAAAAATGCTGCTTTATGGTGCAGCAGGGGGTAGTACTAGGGCACAAAATTTCAGGCAAGGGTATTGAAATTGACCCTGCAAAAATTGAAGTCATTGACAAGATGCCAATTCCAAATTCAGTAAAAGCAGTGAGGAGTTTTCTGGGCCATGATGGTTTCTACAGAAGGTTTATCAAGGACTTATCCAAGATAGCCAAGCCACTTTCAGAACTGCTAGAACAAGACAGGAAGTTTGATTTCAGCAGTGAGTGTATGAAGATATTTACTAAGCTGAAAGTTGCACTTATTACAGCCCCTGTAATGCAGCCACCAAAATGGGATGAACCCTTCGAGCTAATGTGTGATGAAAGTAACTATGCGGTTGGAGCAGTGTTAGGACAGAGGAAGGATAAGATTTTCTGATCCATTTACTATGCAAACAAGACAATGGATGGGGCACAAAAAAACTACACTACTACAGAAAAAGAGTTGTTAGCAGTAGTGTTAGCTTTTGATAAGTTTTGATCTTATCTGGTTGGAGCCAAGGTGATTGTATTTACAGATCATTCTGCAATCAAGTATTTAATGGCCTAGAAAGATGCAAAACCAAGGCTCATCAGATGGACACTTCTCTTGCAAGAGTTTGATTTGGAAATCAAAGACAAAAAAGGAACAGAGAATCAAGTTGCTGATCATTTATCAAGATTGGAAAATCCATTTGGGGTGGATGACACAACATAGATCAATGATGCCTTTCCAGAGGAGCAGCTTATGGCATGCAAGGAAGATGCACCTTGGTTTGCAGATTTTGCAAATTACCTTGCTACAGGTCGAAAGCCTTATGGTTTGCATGGACAGTAGTTGAAGAGATTTCTACATGATGCAAAGTTATATTATTGGGATGACCCAACTTTGTATAGGTTGGGCCCTGATCAGATTTTCAGAAGGTGTGTGCCAGAATACAAGATCCCATATATTTTGAATGAATGCCATGCTTCAGCATATGGAGGGCATTTTGGTGGACAGAGAACAACAGCTAAAGTGCTGCAATCAGGATTTTACTGGCCAAGGATCTTCAAAGAATCTTTTGAGTTTGTAAAGAAATGTGATAGATGTCAAAGAGTGGGGAATTTACCAGCCAAGAATGCTATGCCTTTGAATAACATAGTAGAAGTAGAATTATTCGATGTGTGGGGAATGGAATTCATGGGGCCATTTCCATCCTCTTTTGAAAATGAGTATATTTTGTTAGCTGTTGACTATGTGTCTAGATGGGTGGAGGCTTGTGCTTGTGCTCACAATGATGCTGCCACAGTTATCAAATTTCTGCACAAGAACATCTTCACAAGGGTTGGAACCCCAAGAGCAATAATAAGTGATGAGGGAACACATTTTATCAACAAGATCTTGGCTGCTCTATTGGCCAAGTACAAAATTAATCACAAGGTTTCAACTGCTTACCATCCACAAACCAACAGATTGGCTGAGTTGTCAAACAGAGAAGTGAAAAGTGCGCTGGAAAAAGTAGTGAACACTACAAGGAAAGAATGGTCCAAACATTTGGATGATTCATTATGGGCTTACAGAACAACCTACAAGACACCTTTGGGGATGTCTCCTTACAGTCTTGTTTTGGAAAAGCCTGCCATCTGCCTTTAGAAATGGAGCATAAAACATATTGGGCCACCAAGAAACTGAATTTTGATCCTAAGGCAAGTAGGGAGAAAAGAATGATGCAGTTTAATGAACTTGAAGAATTGAGGTTTCAAAGCTATGAAAATGCAAAGATATACAAAGAGAAGGTGAAAAGATGGCATGATAGCAAAATTACAGATAGAAATCTGGAAGAAGGACAACAAGTCCTACTTTTCAATGTAAGATTGATGTTGTTTCCTGGTAAGCTTAAGTCCCGGTGGTCAGGACCGTTCACTTTGGTAAGAGTCTATCCACATGGAGTTGTGGAACTCAAGGATGAAAGCTCAGGAAGTACTTTCAAGGTCAATGGACAAAGGTGAAGCAATACCATGGAGGAAGCTAGGAGAAATTGAAGGCTTCCAACCAGATGCAGTAACCTTAGGAGTCGAGGTAACCTAAGCTATCATGAGGATTAGATGAAGCATGTGGTGATAGCTTAGGATGTTCATTTTAATTTTGCATTTAATTTCTTGCCTAGTTAAATTTAAGCTTATTTAGATTTAGTCTTAGTAAGGTCGGATGCTACAGCCTGTGAGGAACATTGGTGCTGAGTGATTCGATTTATTTACTTAAAATAGATTAGGGATTTTTGTTTAGTAATTCAGGTTTAGTTATTTTTATGTTTATCTTATATTTAAAAAAAATGAGGGTAATAACAAAATTTGGAAAATATTTGGTTGAGGATTAAGAAAGAGCCGTTGAGGAGAGAGAATACAGTTATCACCCCTAGGAGAGTCTGTTTTGGCAAGTTATTTTTTTATTTGAAAAGAAAGGGTGTTTCTAATCAAGGGAGTTTACTCTCTTGCCTTTGGGTGTTTATATTCTCTCTCGTATTTGGCTGTTACATTTTTTCCTTGTTGCTTACGCAAATCAGGATGGCTTGTATGTTTGTGTTGTTAAAGTTCTAGTTAAATTGTTGTCTTGGGGCATGGGTAAAATCTCTGCATGCATGAATTCTAAACTTGTGGACTTAAGTAGGAGATAGCAAATTTGTTTTGGTTTTTGTGATCATTGCGAGTCGCATGCAATAGTTCTGACAGGATAGTTCTGACAAGTTCTCCGTTAGGGCTTAAACAAAATTCTAATTTTGAACTTGCGCTTATTCTGTTGTGAGAAACTTTGAGTGGGGGTCTGAATTTATGTTTTTTGTAGATCTAAATATGAGGACTAAACAAAGTGGAAAGAAGCGACCAGGGATGGACATTGAATCCCCTGAAGCTACACCGGAGAAAGCTAGTCCAGCTTCACCAAAACCCAAGGCTGCAAAGAAGGCAAAGAAGGAAGAGCCTGCTCAGAAATTGAGGAGGTCGAGTAGGGTTGTTATCTCGATTATGGCACAGAGGAATGCAAAGCTACACCCCACCAGTGCGGAAAACCCAGTCGCAATCCCGGATGAACCAGTGAAGAAACCCAAAACCACAAGTACCAAGCCCAAGAAAGGGAATCTAATGGATTTGGTTGATGCGGCCACATCCATAACTAGCCCTGAAACTTCGAAGGAGACTGAGAAGGAAGTCGTTGTTGAGGGCGCGGTTGAGCAGTGTGAAGGTGTGGAATTAGATGTAGAGGAGAATGCAGAAGGCCAGTCTGAAGAGCCAGAAGCAGAACAGGAACCCGAACAACCAGAGAATGAAGATGTGAGTGCTGAGGAAACCGAGAAAGGCCAGTCTGAGGAGACTGAATTCGAAAATGAGCCAGTTGTTCAAGAAGGTTTAGAGACTCAGAATCAATCCGCTCCTGAGGAGAAAGAAGCAAGTGAGAGTACCCCAGTTGAAAAGGACAAAGATTTTGAAAGCAAGAAAGGAGCTGAAGCAACCAAAGCTACAACATCTAACAAGCAAGCGGCAAAATCTAATGGGCAGCCAACTACAACAAAAGGAAAGACGGCTGTATCTGAGAAGGATGCTACATCGAGGAAGAGGAAGCGAGTTGAGACTGTGGAAGATGATAAAGGAATGATGAGAAACAAGAAAACAGGAAGGTTTGTAAAGGAAGTGGCAGTCAAAGAAACAGGTGAGAGTTCAGCAAAACAATCAGACAAGGCAAAGAAGAAAGAAATCAAGCGTGGAAAGGCAAAAGTTGTGGAGTTGTGTGCAGAAGAAATTGACAGGATTCCAAAATTTTCATCAAAGCTGCATAAGGAAAGGATGCAGGTGCTGGCGAGCCGCAAACTCAATCTGGAAAGAGGATTCAAGGACCTAGCCAAGCTGCCAGAAGAAATACTACGAAGTGTTGAGCAACAAGGTTGGGAACCCTTTGTGATTATGCAGCCTGCACCTGTCATTGCCCTGGTCAGGGAATTCTACGCCAACGGTGAGCAGTCAACGGGTGTGGATTATGAGCTCCGGGCGGTAGTCAGAGGAAAGGAGGTGGTTCTGAATCCTAGAACCGTGCACGCAGTCTACGGCACACATCCACCACAGCCAGATACTTTCATGGATTTACTGAATTCAGCTACAAAGGAGCAGCTCGATGAGGCCTTGAGCATTGTGGTTGTGCCAGAGGCGCAGTGGGTTGATGAAACAAAGGACAACCTCTCTGCCCTAGCTAGCTTTCTGACCACTGAAACCAACACTTGGATCCACTTCATGAGGAACAGAATCAACTCCACAACTCATAACACCTTGGTCGGTCAAGATCGAATCCTGATGGCAGTGGCAATTGTGAAAGGTGACCCAATTGATATTGCACAATTCATAATCGATTCAATAGCTGTTCAAGCCTCTAAGAGGGTTGGACCGCTTTTCTGCTCTTCGCTAATTTCGGAGCTCTGCTAGCGAGCAGGAGTCCTCTTTCATTCTAATGAGCCGAGGAGTACCGCAAAAAGCTACTTCAACATCCAATATCAGACGAAGCGTCATGCGCAAGCACAGGCTCGAGCTCAAGGGGAAGTACCTGCTACTGATGGTGATGCAATGGAAACCCTGTAGAGTGAGCTGTCAAAGATCAAGGCGAAGCAAGCGAAGCTATTGAAAGGGTTCAAGCTGATGCATAAAGTGTATTTGAAGGTCAAAGCTCAGACCACCAAGTTGTTGAAGGTGAAGGGTGGCCGTGTAAAGGTGAAGAAGGTTGCTGATGGTTCGGCTTGACGAACAGGGTCCTCTCTAACCTCTTTAAGTTTTGGCAAAAAGAATTTCTGATTTAGTTTATGTTATGTTTATTTTCATTATGTGGGTCTTTAGTTTTTCCTGATCGGTGTCGGAACTTCATGCTTGTCCCATGTTAAAGCATGAAGTTCTGTTTGGTTTTTATAATAATAAGTTCTAAGTCTAGTAGTATAATCTCCTCTTGCCCTATGATGTCCCAATTTTCATCGCTCTCTCTCTCTTGCATGTTTGGTTATGATCTCGATTGCTGAAAGTCAATCCTCGTTTACTTTTGATGATTAGCTGTATACATGAAACCGTGATCTGTGAGACAAAGTCTGAATTCATTGTTGTTTTTTAAAAACCTGATATGCTAGACATTTGCTTGAGCTTAGCTGGTACTAGGGGTGTGCAGAACTGTCCGGAAACCGAATGAACCGCCCGAACCGATGAAATTCAGGCAGTTTCAGGTCGGTGGGGAAAGATTCGGGTCGGTGGTCGGTGGTGGAGATGAAAACCAAAATTGGTTTGGTCGGGTTACGGTTTTTCAGTTTAGAACCGAGATACCCGACCGACCGCCTGAATATATATATATACCATTCTAACCTACTTCTTCCCCTTCCCGCAGCCACCGTACCTCACTCCCATCTGCGGTCTACCCATCGCCGCAGCCCCACTCCGCTTCCCTGTCGCTGCAGCCCTATTCTTCTTCCACCATCGCCGCAACACCACCATCGCTGCAGCGCAGCCCTGTTCCCCTTCCCCATCGCTGCAGCGCAGCCTCACTCCCCTTGGCTCGCATAACCCATTCGTTGTGTGCAGAATGCTGCAGCCTCACTCCCGTAGCCCCACCACCATGCAGAGATTCTCTCCTTCCCCATCGTTGTGTGCAGAATGCTGAAAATGATTCATTCTTTGGTGCCACCTGTAACCGACCAAAACCGACCGAATTTGTCGGTTCGGTTATCAGCTCGGGTGGCTGGGTTTTCGGGCAGATATTCGGGCAGTGTGGGGGGATTGATCGGGTCTTTTGGGTTGCAGAATTTCAGGCGGTTATTATCCGAACCGCCCAAATGCACACCCCTAGCTGGTACTACGTAATGAATTTCAAATTGTGAAGTGTCATCTACCCTAAGTTCAATCTTGGTCAGGAAAAATTAGGTCTGAACATCCTACTTAGAGATGATTAAGGCAGTTGCTTGATCTTTGTGCCTTTAGAAGATTCATTGGCTAAGTTGAATATTCCTTTTGCACCTAGATTTCGAGCTTGAGCCTTTTCTTGTATACACCTACTTCATGTTAAGCCAAATCCCATACACGTCCAAGTCTAGAGGTTTGTGCCAACTTAGTTCTCTTTTAACATTGAGGACAATGTTGTGTGCAAAGTTTGGGGGGTACCACTTCTCTTTGAAGTGTTCTCCTTAGGCTCTTTTACCTTTAGAAAATAATGAAAAAGATAGACATTTTGGCCTGAAGAAAAAAAGAATAGGCAAATGTGTTAGCCTAAAAAAAATGTGTATATTGAAAAGAAATGTATAGGAAATAAGGCTGATATCCACATTATCTGTTGAGGATTTAGCCGAGTGGTATAGCAATAGTGAATTGCTGAAAAAAAGAAGGAAAAGAGAAGAAAAGAAGTAAGTCGGAAGATTAGAATAAAATAAGTCCAAGGTTAGAACAAGAAGGACAATACATCTACACTTAAGTCACTATATCCAAATTTTCTCACCTCGAACCTCGGCCTAACATTAAAAGCCGTGAAGTCCTTTTGATCTAGGTGGGATGTGAAACCTAGTAGTGGAGAACAAGAGAGAATGAACGGGTAGGAAAAGAAAAATGGCATTGATGAGCATTGAGGCTTGAATAAGTAGTTAAGGTTATGCTCAGCTATGATTTGGTTATCTTGAAATCTGATTTCTCTTTTTTTGGACTTTGAATTGTAAGTTTGGATGAGTGTAAATTGTTAAACTTTGTAAAGAACGAGGACTGAAGTTGAGCAATCAAAAGAATTATCACTCATGTTTTCTTTTCGACTTTTGTTGAGGGCTTCATAAAGAGGGGATAAACTATTCTAGCTTATTACTTGTTAACTTTGGTTTATATTATTTGAGCCTGTTTTAGTTGCTTGAGGACAAGCAATATCTTAAGTTTGAGGGGGTGATAACTCTCATAAAGGGTTATCTTTTGATCTCGTCTCATGAACTTTAGATATTGTTTTGAATAAGATACCTAGTAATCAAAGTCCTTTTTTTTTTGTTTTTGCATCTTTGTAAATAGATCATGATATTTTTAACTTATGCAAGTATTAATAAGTTTTTGCAAGCTTTTGGTAAAGTTTTGATGAGGTTCAGAATGCTGGAGCTTTCTTGCCGCATGTTGATTAGAAGTTATGTTTGAGCATGGGAGATGCATGGATAAAAGAAAGAAGATTTTCTTTCTCCAGGACCATTTGAAGACAAAGATAAAGGTCCTTTTTGATCTTGTCTGCTGGGAGGGCTGGTGTCGCAATGGGGGCCGAAGTCTTGTCTGGACAAAACAATGACATCTTCATACGTGGAAGCATCTTGGAGGAGAGAGAGGAGAGATCGACGGTTTTGAAGGAAGATGCAAACAGTATCAACCAAGGAGGGGATTAAAAATAATCAGAGAACAATTAGAACACACGAGTGAAGAACGTACGGGGGCGATTCAGCAACAGCTCGAGGGAGAAGCCATTGGAGCAAGAAGGATCATCGTTGATAGTTTGATTTTAGATTTGTATTTTGATGATGAATGATCTTGCTTCTCTTTTTATTTCTTTTGCAAGTATGAGCTAATTCCATTTTTACACTTGGGTTGTGGAACAATTCGCTTTTGCCTGATTATATGTTAGAACTATGCTTTGTATGACTGAACTTGTCTTTGATCTTGTTTATTTTGGTTTTTTGAGCACGACAGTGGATAGAAATATTTCACCTATGGAACCGAAAGGAGAAATAGGCCGAGGATATCTTAGACAATTGTATGAATCGCATAGACATATGAGATGATACAACTAGAGAGAATTGGATTTACTGAGTGACATCACTTGAATATCATGGTAGGCATAGACATATGAAACCCAGTAGGATAGTGTAGATCTAGTGGGACGACAGTTTGCTAAGCAGGTTAAGAAAAGTTCTAAGGTTCAGTTGCTTGCGAGACGGAAACTCTAGCATATGAGAAAGTAGAAGTGAATTGCATTCCACGACCCGAGTGTGCTCTCTTTATTACTAGGGAATCAGTTTACATTATTTATGTTTATTTTGTGGAACGAGGAAATATTGTTGATCTTGGTTTTATGTGGAGTCATAGTTTATGCATATTTTTATTTTGAGTAGACGATTAGACACAAACATCCTTTCAATTACAAGCAATTCTTAGTGCACGATTTAGAAACTCACTCCCTTGGGTTCGATATCTGGTCTCACTTGACTGTATTACTTGTGGATTGTGTATACTTGCACATTGGTTCTGTAGTCACACTATAGCACATAACAATCCCCCGAGACCTCGTCCCTCTCCATAACTGGGATCAATGTTTCAAATCTTTTGTATATTGTAGATTTTTACTTCAGTAATGTATTTCATGATAATTGAATGAAATCTCTTTAAATTTCCAGTCTTTATTCTCAAAGCTTTGACAATACAGTTTCCCTAATTGTACACTACAGATATTTGTACATGATTCAGTCTTTTGAGACCTCAGAATATGAACTTCCTTCTTTTAGGAGTAGATAGGTGATCTTGAAATCGTATTCGTACGTCCATTGATTGATTGATTGCATGGTCTGCTCCTTTAGCTTCATGTAGACTTTGTCTTTACGTCTATTCTAGAGTAATGAGATGCAGGGCAATCAATTCTGATTCATCGATCCTCGCACAGAATTCACCAATAAAAACTCTTGCCCTGAAGTAATATTTATCACTTCATATTTGCAAGAGTTTCTTTGGTCCTTGTAATATCTTCGAGAAACTGGATCCTCCTCTTGAGATGGTGGATGGTATTGCGATAATCTCTATCCACCGGAACAAGATCCTGGATTATGGTGGATTCTGGCGATAGAACTGGGGTACTCCTGCCATCTTTAAGGAAGTGCTGGAAAAATTGGAGGCCAGCCATCTTGAATCCTTTGTGGGTAAGGAACCTTGTTCCTTCCATAAAGATTTATTGAAGGTGCTTTCCTATAATTCCATGGTCACGGAGAATGAGATTTACTTCAATCTCAATGATGAGGAGTTCCATTTGACTGCTGACTATCTTGCTTCTGAGTTTGGGCTTAAGCAAGGCGGCATCCCGGTCAAAAACTATCTTCAGTATGTCATAGGACCTGAGTGGTCAGCATGGAACCGGTGGAGGTTAGCGGAGGTTGGTTTCCATCCGACTGTGACTAGCAAATTCCTCAAGCCTCGTTATAAGGTGACTTTTGACATAATCAACCAGATGATAGTATGCTACCCTTCTCATGTTACTAATTTTTCACCGTTGGTATGGAAGGCTATGATGGCATTTGAGGATCAGGCTGACGTAGATTGGACTGCTTTCATCTTCAATCGCCTGATAACTGCATTTAAGAATCTTCCTGAGGTCACCATCCTATACGGCATGCAGCTGGGCTGGCTTATTGAGAAGCGGATCCCACTCCTCACGGAGGATGGAACCAGGCTGATTGCCATCGACTACTATCCTTCAAGATGTGCTTCCTCCTACTTCTCGTAGATGTAGATGTCATTATCTTTTTTCTGCATCTGCAATGTATCTTATCTTCTTTTGAATGAAATCCGAATCGTAGTTTCAGTTTCCAAGCTGGATAAAACAAAACTCTAATTTCCTTGTCTTCAACAAACTACAAACAACGACAAACTCTAATTGACTTAATCACTATCTCTTAATATGTAATGTTTGACTGTGTCTAACAATCAATTATCATCTCCTTCTCTTGAGATTCCATCAAACTCTAGAAGACCTAGTTTGATGCATAGCTCTTTGAAACGAGCCTCGGGTAGCGGTTTGGTGAATATATCCGCTAACTGGTCTTCATTTCTAATATACATCCTCCTTCTCAACGTGATCTCGGATGAAATGATGACGAATATCAATATGCTTCATCCTAGAATGTTGAACTGGATTCTTCGAGATTGAAACTGCGCTGTTACTATCACAGTAGATAGGAACACATCCTGTATCTATTCCATAATCCCTAAGTTGCTGCTTTATCCAAAGCACATGTGCACAACAACTGGCTGCTACTACATACTCCGCGTCTGTGGTTGATGTAGTCACACAATGCTGTTTCTTGCTGAACCAGCTGATAAATTTATGTCCTAAAAACTGACAGGTTCCACTTGTGCTCTTTCTGTCAATTTTGCAGCCTCTAAAATCTAAGTCAGAGAATCCATTTTACATGATTCCATCAGTTTTGGGATACCAGATACCTAGAGACTCTGTACTCTTGAGGTATCTTACAACTCTTTTTGCTGCTTCCATATGTGACTTCTTAGGATTCGCCTGAAATCTTGCACATACACCCATGACATAAGATATATCAGGTCGACTGATAGTTAGATACAGTAGAGACCCAATTATTCCTCTATAAGTTGTTGGATTGATAGGTTCTCCTTCTTCATCGAGCGTGATCTGAGAACTGGTGCTCATAGGAATCCTTAGTGATTTTGTCTTCTCTGGACAAAATTTGTTGATCAAGTCTTGAGTATACTTCTTCTGACTTACGAAAATCCCTTTGTCAGACTGATCAACTTTCAAACCAAGAAAGTAGGTCATCTTGCCCATCATACTCATCTGAAATTTATTTTGCATCAGCTGGGCAAACTTCTCACATAACTTGGTATTTTTGTTTCCGAAGATGATGTCGTCTACATAGATCTGAACGAGTAGGATGTCCTCTCCATCCTTCATCTTGAATAAAGTTCGATCTATAGCACCCTTCTCAAATCCACTTTTGAGCAGAAACTGTGATAGAGTTTCATACCATGCTCTAGGTGCTTGCTTTAATCCATATAAAGCTTTTCTTAGCTTGTAGACTTGATTTCCTTGTTCGAATCCTGGGGGTTGTTCGATGTAGACTTCTTTCTTTAATTCGTCGTTGAGGAAGGCACTCTTCACATCCATCTGAAGAACTGTGAAGTTGTGGTAGGCTGCATACGCCAAGAATAGTCGAATAGCTTCCAGTCTGGCTACTGGCTCAAACGTCTCATCGAAGTCTATCCCTTCACATTAAGCATATCCCTTTGCAACCAATCTTGCCTTATTTCGAACAATGGTACCAGTCTCGTCTCTCTTATTCTTGAAGACCCACTTGGTACCAATCAAAGACTGATGTGTAGGTCGATCCACCAAATATCACACATTGTTGCCAGTGAACTCATTTAATTCTTCCTGCATAGCATATATCCAGTCTGTTGATTGAAGAGCTTCTGTAATCTTCACTGGTTTGATCTGAGATAAGAAGCAAGACATCAATGTTGTGCCTTGTCTGGTTCGAACAGGATTTCGAATATCATCAAGGATAGCTTCTTTGGGATGATCTCTTAGCCAACTAGGCTTCTTCACAGGTGTGACTTCGGAACGAGCAGCTGGGTTCTAAGAAGCTTCAGGATGTTCCTCTTGAGATGGTTCAGTACCAGATTCTGGAACTGTTTCTTCTTCTTCTTCTTCTTCTTCTTCTTCTACTTCTTCAGAAACTCCTTCATTTTCTTGTTCTGGAACACCTTTGTCTCCTTGTCTTGGAACTGTATTCTGATCAGCATCTGGATTCTGAACAGTAGTCGGCTCGCCAGCTGATTCTGCTTCCTTAGCATCCTCAAGGTTAACTTCCTTTGAATCAACTAGCTCTGCTTCCAAGACCACTTTCTGTGCTTCAGGGGGCTTCTTTTCACCTGAATCTTCAATGTTTGTGGTCTTTAAGACCTCAGCGATGGCATTTGCATCATCGACCCTGTCGGCTGCTCGGGGTTCAATCTAGGAAACTGGAGTCTCAGGTGTATCATTCATAGATCTAATCAGAGGAACTGTTTGATTATGATCAAGATCACTCTTAGCTTTCTCATTGACATCCTTGATCTCATGATTACCTAGACTCAGTTCTTGAAGTGTCCTGCGCACTAAGGTAGCTTTATAAAAAATAATATGACATGTTATTTCCACAAGCTGGGTCATTTTCTTGAATACCCTATATCCCTTATATGAAGGATGTCCATACCCTAGGAACACACCTTCATCAGCCTTTGGGCTGAAGGTATTCAACTTAAACTTCCCATTATTGTGAATATAACATGGTGAACCGAAAGCACGAAGATGAGCTATAGAAGGCTTACGACCATTGTAGATCTCGTAGGGAGTCTTGTGCAGCCGCGTGTAGTATGCGCTTCAATTCTGTGTGTACTAGGCTGTCATCAAGGCTTCTCCCAAAAATCTTTTTCCAAGGTCGGTATCGGACATCATGGTTCTCACTGCTTCTTTGAGTGTTTTGTTTCTTCGCTCAGCGAGACCATTCTATTGAGGAGTTCTAGGAGCAGACTTCTCATGTCCAATTCCAATTTCAGCACAGAAGTCCATAAGAGGTCCATTGCAAAATTCTATCCCATTGTCTGATCTTATCCTCTTGACTTTCACACCTTTGTCATTCTGAAGGCGTGTGATCATTTCTGGTAATTGGACTTTGACTTCGTCCTTGGATTTGAGCAGCACCACCCACGTGTATCTTGAGTAATCATCAACAACCACCAATGTGTATCTTCTTTTTCCGATTGTGGGTGGGGTAACTGGACCAAACAAATCCATGTGAAGCAGTTCCAAGATCCTTTCAGTGCTTGCTGTAACTGGTTTGTTCTTGAAGGAGTTCGTCTGTTTACCGAGCTGGCATGATTTACACACTCCTTCTTTCTGGAACTTCTTCTGTGGCAGTCCATTAACTAAATTATGCTTCGCCAGATGTCGGATCGAGTTGAAGTTCAGATGGCTCAGTCTCTTGTGCCACAGCCAGTTTATGCCTTCTGAGGAACTGAGTGCTATGAGGCATGTCCCTCTTTCTCCACTGGACCAATCTACATTGTAGAGACCTCCTCTTCTGATTCCTCTTATTATGATCTTGTGTGACACTTTGTCTATTATTAGGCATTCTAATTTTTCAAATCTGACAATATAGCCACTTTCACTTAGTTGACTTATACTAAGAAGATTGTGCTTTAGATTTGTGACCAAGGATACGTTCTGAATGATGATTCCATTGTGCTCCACGTATCCTTTCCCAATCACTTGACCCGTAGTCTTGTTCCTGAAACTGACTGATGCTCCTTCATACATTTTAAGGTTCTTGATTAGATCCTTTTCTCATGTCATGTGAGCTGAGCATCCGCTGTCTAGTATCCATGTTTTTGTGTTCTTTCGAGAACTCGGTCTCTGCAACACAGAAAATTTATTTAGGTCCCCGCATCCTTTCGGGTTCTGCAAGGTCAGTGTTGTGGACCCAACCTTTTGGTATCCACACTTATTTCACTCTTTTTGTTCGTGAAACTAAATCACTTTTCTGTGAGTGAACTACCTTTCTTCTAGGAAAGTGTGTGCTGTGTGAATGCATGTTACTCAAACATTTCATGTGTGAACTCTTCCTAAAGCGACTGTTCTGGAAAGAGTCTCGAGAAACTGTTCTCGCGTGTGTAGCCATCTCAGTCTGTTGAGAGTGAAACTATCTCAACTCAGGCCTCGAATAGGTGTTTCCCCTACTCGGATGACTATTATGATTGAACTGTGGTCTATCATGACTTCTCGGATTTCTATCCGGTTGTCGAACAGACTTCCTTTCAACATTTACATGTTTCTTAGTCGTTCTTGTTGGTAAAACTGGATTCCTTGCATATGGAACACTATGCTTGTCCAGTTTTGTGGAAGAGTCATTTCTCCTCTCGACAGTTGGTTTAGACAGTTTTTGAACTGTGTTATTATACTGTCGAGGTGCCAGTTTAGGGTCAGTTTTTTACCAGCATCTGGTCTTGACACCTTGCTTTACTAGTTCTTTGAGAATGTCATTTCCTTTCCCAACCATATGACCTGGACTAAGATTTGCTTTGACAGAGCGCAAGGGTGTTTTCTTAGTCCTAGATGTGAATGCATGCTTATTCATAGATGTATATCATATTGAGGTTCTGAGAAGCCGATTCCTCGTTTATCAAAATATTGTTTTTGAACATTCAAAATTTCATCTAATTTATTAGAACTCTTTTTGAAAGAACATTCGCATTTGACAGGTTCGGTTTTCTTCAAGGAATCACATTCCTTTGAAATGTTTTCAAAATCTTTAAGAAGTTTTGAATGTTCCTTCTTGAGTTTTTCTAGTTCCTCACTGATCGACCTCGTTCTTTTGACTTCATTGGTCAAAACTGAAATTTCTGATTTCAGTGAGGCATTTTCACTAATCACTTTATCTTTAATTTCATAAAAATTTTCAAATTATTTGATAATATTTTTAAAAGTGATATCTTCTGAGCTATAATGACATGGTTCAGAGTTATCATCAAAGCAAATAGATGTACTAGATGAGGGCAGATTACTCGTTACCAGAATTTTGCAGTTTGAAGCGCTTTCTTCTTCACCATCGGTAACGTCTCCATCAATCGCTGTCATGAAAGCAAGTAATGCTTCCTCATCTCTTTCATCCTCAGACGTGTAGTATCCATCATCATGGTCCGGTACGTCTGACACTTCGGTTCTTGCGAGCATTGCTTGGGCAACAGCTTTGGATGCTCTCTTTTCCAACACCTTCTTTAATCTGTCTCTCTCCTCTTGAGAGACTAGAGGACATTCATACTTTAGATGGTCTAGAGAGTTGCACTCGTAACACATGCGTGGCTCTCTCTTCGTGAACCTTTGTACATTGGACTGTGCTTCCTTTTCCTTTCATTTTGCCTTCTCGAGAAGCATGGTCAGGTTCTTCAACTGTTCCTCCAGTTCAGCAACTGACAGTTCAGTTTCCTTCTTCTGAACTGTGTTGGAGGTTTCCTTCACTGGTGAGGATTGATCGACAGTTTTCTCGAAGTAAACTGACCTTTTTGAACGCCTTTGGAAGTCTCTCTTTACGAAGAATGCTGCATCACCATCAACTGTTGAATTTGGAGTTCGAACAGCTTTATTTCTGTTCACCATCTGGATGTCCCATTCATGGGCTTGAAGTTCGGCGAACAGTTCTTTGGTGGTCATTTTGGAGAGATCCATGGTCTTCAAACTTGTGGTTTTAACAAACCAATCCTCCTTCGTTAGTCTTGAAAGATTTTTGGCATTCATATTTGCCACTTTTTCTTCTCTTCCGAGGTTCTTCATTTCGTTGACTATGGCGTTGAACCTTGCTTCCATCGATTTGATTATCTCGCCAGGTAGCATCTGAAAGGATTCATATTTTTCCACGACGACCTGCTTCTTGTATTGTTTTATCACTTCTGTTGGTTTAGTGAGATCGTTGATCCAATCCCAAAGTTCCTTGGCCGTGTTGTTCTCTACGGCTGCGTCCTGGAGGGAATCTGGGAGGGATTGTATGATCATCTCCTGTGCGATAAATCGACCTGATGACGTTTCTTGTCCTCAAATGTCCAGTCATCCATTGGCTTGTCTATGTACTCGACGCCGCCTGGATCCTCTCCTGCCGCAAGATGAACTTTAGGCATCTGAATCTTCAGTTGTCCATTCTTCAGAACATCATCCATCTCTGGATGTTGAGCTTTCAGTTCAATGAGACACTTCTTCTTCCATACTTCAAACTTCTCTGGATTGTACTTGGGAAGGCTAGGATAAGTCATCAATGTCTTAAAAATAATCTGCTCGCTAAACACACTAGACAAACAGTTAGAGTGTAAGGAAGTACGGATCCAATCTTAAGCGACTCAAAACAGGACAGTCTAGAAAGACCAACCTACGCCGATACCACTTGTTAGTCCCAGATCAGAGTACGTATAAAGTGCAGCAGAAGTATTAAAACAGTTAAATACACTCTAAATCACAAGCAGTTCAGTTTCTAATTAACACAGTTTTGCTTAGCAGTTTTAGAAATACACTTTATGCTAGCCGGTAGTTTGGTTAACAATTTAACAGGTACGAGAAGTTGACAGTTTATACACTTCAACACTTACAGGATAAGTGTTGAAGGTTTCAAGATATAATTGAAAACTGTAAAGAGCGTAAAGTACAGCTGTAAACGACACAGGATATTTATTATGGTTCGGAGCCTTAAGTCCTACGTCCACTCTTTGGATATCTAATCCGGTAATTCACTAAGTTATGAAGATATAATCCTCACGATCTATAGCCAGTTGCTGTAGAAACCTCCATCCACAGCACAATGGATCACTCGCCCAGGCAGTTGTACTTCACTCCCTCTTCAGTCCGTCGAAGGCTCTGCGTCTTCTCTGTGGACCGGCTCAAAGTTGGACTGAGGACAAACCTCCATTTTCCTTCTCTGGTAGGTTGGATGGTTGAGTTCTTCCCAGAATGTACACAGTTTGGCAGTTGCCTGTAATAACCTTCTCTTTCTTTGCAAGAGCGGGCTGCTGTGTTATTACTCGAAAAGTAAGAACACCAAGAAAGTAGATTAAGTCAGCTGACTTAATCCTCATGTACCAGAGGTCACACGGTGAATCTCGAAGGACTCTTTGAGCAGTAAATGTCTGGTGTTCAATAAATGAACCACGGAGTTAATTCCTTCTTGCTTGAGAGCGTTAAATGTTTTAAGCACTAATTTTTGCAGATAGGCAAGAATAAATGTGTCGAGATTCAAATATGCAAAGGTTTTTCTGTCTCTGTTGTTCCTGCTATTTATAGGTGGGAAACCAGAAAATAGCCGGTAGAGACATTGAGAAGGATGTCCAATCATAGTCCATCCTTCTCTGAAAAAGTCGCTTGCCCTTCTACTTTTTCTGCTACAACGTCCTGCTTTTCTGAGCAGTTTGTACTTGTTGTGTCAGACGCCGAACAACGTTGTACGCTAGTCGCAGCTGAGTATCTATCTGTCTTTTATCATTGACTACCTTGAAGTTATTCTGCGACTTGTTCGACATATTTCTATGTACGCATTCCTTGACGCGAAACTGTCTTGGTCTGAAACTGTGAGCTCCTCTCAACAGTTTCTATGTGAAGTCTATGTCTGCAGTTTTTTTGAGTATCCAAGCGTTGACAGGACAACCTGTCTGCGCAGTTTTTGTGACCTTTGCTATGCTCAGCTTGTCTTCGTCTTGTACGTTCGATAGTTATCTTGTCTGAATGACGTTTTCTTCAAAACTGTTCCACAGTTTTGATGGTTTCCTTCTTCCTAGACTATTACAACTCGACTATCCTATACAAGGATTACATGAGGTAATAACTCTAAGGCCTAGACTTTGGTATATAGTTTTGACACATCAAAACATCAAATTAATGTGGGATTTCTACATCAATACCTAACAGTATCTTGCATCGATCAATCAGATTTCGACACGTGGATTATCTCTCCTACCCACGTCGCTCCAGTCAAATCTGAAATGTGCATCGCGAGGCCACGAATCTCAATCGTTGCTGAAGATCACGAACCAAAAGGTCACAAGGTACTCCTACCATATTTAATTGATCTTTATTTCTGCTATAAATAGGGTTCTTTTGTTTCCTCTAAGAAATAGAACGTTTCTCCAAATTTTCATTGTCGAACCCTTCCTTCCAAGTTTATACTTCGTCTACAACCAAATATTCCTTTACATCTGGAAAAATGGTGATAGAGCCCAAACCTCCAGACATCATCTCACCACCTTTTTTGGGTGCGGTCAAAGAGGGGGGGGAAAGAAGTATGGGAGGTGTAAAAGACATCAGAAAATGTAACGTGAGTGAGCCTAAAAGGCTGTAGAAGGAGCAGAAGAAATCAGAAGATCTCTTCTACCGTTGTCGTCTCCTTCTACAAGACTCACATCTCACGATTGTTGCTCAGTGGCATGCCAGCAATGGGGCGTGACCACATAGAGTACTTATTTGCTACGTCTCTTATCTCATTAAAAAGAGACTAGCAAACGAAGAAGAAGCCAGGAGGTGGGAAGATGCATCTTTGATCTCTTCTTACCACAAAGTGCTCAGCATCACTACCTCCTCACATGCTACTGAAAGTTGGCATTAGGGAATCCTTGGAAAGCTGACCTAATAATCGAGTCAGCATCCCTCATGACGCGGACTACAGCAGCAGCCAGTTTGAAGATAGTTTGAAGACGGGAAGCAGCCTAGTATAGTTCTTGTAATAGATCTGTAATAGGTGTCTTTTTGTTAGTTTATCCCTGTACTTGTAATGAAAATTATTAAAGGGTAAACTGACTTGTTGATGACAATCTCTTTTTGTCCAACAAAGGTCTTCGTTCTTCAAATGCTGAACTTACACAATCCAGTGTAATCAACAGACTTCTGACTCTCTCCCCTTCTTAAGATTTAATTGCTCTAAACTGACAAGAAAATCAATCGAGCAATATTTCTCCAAGTTTATAAGGAGAAGATCTTAAGTAAAAAGCCCAAATTGAGGGGGAACTTTTCTGAGTTTATGAGACACATTGTCAAAACTGTAAAAGCTCTAAAGTTATCCTCACCTCATTGGCCTAGCTTCCAGATGGCTTTGACCACACCAAAATGGGGAAAATTGATAGGATTCTTTTTAGAGAATTCCTTCCTTACTTTTTGTTGTTTTGGTGGGTCAAAGATTGTAAGCCATCTTAGTCAGTTTTTCCAGTTTCTAGAGTTCTAAACTTGTAATCCTTATATAGGATCGATTTGAGTTGTAATAGAACTTAGGCTGAAGACCGAGCAAAGGAGAATGCTCGAGAACTGACTATCAACACGCCTAGCCTTGACCTAAAATTGTGTTGGAGCACTCAGTTTAAGGTCCTACCATACTGACAAGGAAAAGTCAGTATGAGGGCTTTCCCGAACTGACTAAGGAGAAGTCAGTTCAAGGGATTTCCATACTGATAAGGAGAAATTAGTATGAGGGAGTTTTCCATACTGACTATGGTTAGTCAGTATGAGGGTTTACCATACTGACCCTGGGAAGTCAGTGTGAGGGCAAAGTTGTACTGACTTTCAATAGTCACTATCAAAGCCTCTACCTTTAAAGAATGAACTTTTCGAAAGATATCGAAGCTCAGTCTGACTCAGGCATTCATATGCCCAAGTCAGTACGAGGTTATCCAAAAACTGGGATCCCTCGGACTGAGAAGAAGTCTGACATAAAGTTAGTGTAACGTACACTGACGCTGCAGAGCAGAAAGGATACCTAAGGCATGGGCTACGATTGGACAATATAATCCATGAGTCTAACGTCTGGATTTATGTGTCTAACAGATAGAACTTCAAATTGCCATAGGTCCTCCTCTATATAAAGGCCTGCCCCTCCAACCTTAATAGGTTAACTGAACATAATTCAAAATCTGATAAGTCTTGAGAAGACGAGGGCAACAATTTAGGCAATCTCTCTACCAAAACTCTCTGAGTTTTCGTGTTCTCTAACACGAGACTTGAGTCTCCAACTCAAGTTCTCCACCGTGCTATCTTCTCCTAGCACGAGGCTGAAGCTTTAAGGTGAGGCTCTACTTGGTGATTATATCTTTCTTAGATATCTTCACAGCAGTCAGTTTTCTAGTCTGGGACTCTGATTCTCATGGGCGTATGCCAGCCACTTGTGTTCTGGGAAGAACCTCTAAGCATCCAACCTTTCTGGGAAGAATTAGTAAAAATCCACCTACTAGGATGGAGGCTGCGGGGTGCATCCCCACTTCAACCTGAGGACTGAGTCTACAAGGAGTTCCTAGGTGAGTACCACAGGTGACCGGAGGACGGAGGAGCCACGGACTGTATATAGATCGTAAGGAGGCTTGTATTTACTTAGTGAATTGTCCAGACCTTGGGTCTTAAGAGTGGATGAAGGATATTGAAATCCGAACCACTATAATTCTCTTTGTCTTGCTTTACTGCTTTCCTTATACTTGCACTATTTTTCTGTTTCACAAACTGACTATTGAAACCTTCAATACTTGTCCAAGTATTGAAGTGTATAAACTGTGAAACAGACTTAAGACGGAACAGAGACTTAAGCTTAAACTGACTAACACACCAAACTGATTTTACGCTGTTTATACGAACCAGTGCTTGTGTTATTTATACTTCCACTGCATACACAAAACCTTTCACTGCACATATTGTACTCTGATTTCGGGACCAACACAACAGATTCTAGTGTTGAAGTATATTTGAACTGAACTATAAAAATCGTGCTCGCTAACAAACTGGTCAAGAACCACTAGTTTGTGAGTGTAAGTTTGAACTTAAAATTTTCGCTGCACAGTATACTTACTTTGATCTCGGGACCAACATATAGCTTGTTATATAAATTAATGAGAAAATCACAATAACTTGTAGTATATTTAAGAAAATTATAATAGTTTGTAATATATTTGCATGATATGTAATTTTAAGCATTGACGTGTCATCAGGAAAGCCTTATCAACTTTCCGTGGCCGGAAATTTGCTCCCGTCATAATGAAACAAAACTGATAGTTTATAATATATTTTGATAATATACATAATTTGTACTCCCTCCGTCCCGGATTAATAGTCTCGTTTGCTTTTGGCACAATAACCAAGGCATGTGAGTGTAGAAATGAGTTGAGTGGAATTAATATTTTATTTGTTGAGTGTGAAAAAGTTACCATTTTTAGAAACGAGACTATTAAAGTAGGACGCACGAAAATGGGAAGCGAAACTATTAAAATGGGACGGAAGGAGTAATATATTTGAGAAAACCTGAATAGATTGTAATTTAATTGATACTTTTCTCTTTTTATTTTATCATTTTAGCTTTGTTAATTTTGTACATCGGGATTTTATAATTATTAATTAGTTTTATGTTTAATTACTTCTTTTTTATTTTTCTTAACTTTATATGTTAGACAATAATTTATTGTATAGTTATATCCAACAAAATCATTAATATATATTATTTGAATAAATACTATATATATATATATATATATTTAAATTTTATCTTAACATCTTACAATCGACATCATTTTCCTAGTCTTATTAGCTATACTATGTATATTTTACTATATATCTGTGCAATACGTACGTAGTTATAAAACTAGTTTCTAGCTAATGTGTGGATGTTGCTCTACATTCTTACATGTCAAAAATGGACGTTGAGAATTATAAATATTTATTTGATCATTGTTTTTCTTATTATTAATCATAGTTTGTGTTAACTCAATCATTCCAATTTTCAAGTTTCATTTCCTATTCTATCAAAATTATTAATTTTCATTTAATATATTTTAATGATCTTAATTTATTATATTTTAATTTAGTTTCATAATTTCAACCATTGGGTTTATTCCATGCAATTCGAGTGTATTATATTTTTTTAGTAATTAATTTTTATTTTAAAACTACAATTTGATTATTAGAATTGATTAATTCATAATAGTAACTTGTGTTATTAAAATTTTTTTAATTTATTCTTAAAAATCTATTAGAGTATATCATTAATGTACTTAATTTTGGTTTTGTAAAAACAATTACTAAAATTAATAATCGATACAATGAAACACTAAATGGAACACCGTTGTAAAATAGAAGATTTGATCCGATATCCTGAACCTAGTTGATTTGGCGAGCTTCCCGACTTCAAGCGCACCGCACATTTTTTTATGGATTAGAAAGTAAAGTGGAGAATAACATCTAAGTAAAACAGAATAAGATCACAAAACTAAGTATATGACTCGTAAATTTGTGATTAAAATTAAAATAAATATATATTGCACAAATCATATTTAGCAATAGTAGTTGCAAGCACAATAGGTATCCGTTCGAGAATTAGGCTTATATACACAAATTGCACCAATGAGCTGAGCTCCTGTAGGGGTAGCCTTCTTGCAAATACCATTGCAAGCCATTGCACTTGTGTCTATATCGCATGTTATGTTCACGCTATACGAACATACATTCCTTAACGCATCAGTAGTATCACCCAAACAATCTGCATCAAATCAAATCTCAATCTTATAAATATATATTCTCAATCTAATAAAATTGGAAGCAACCCTCTTACTGGTTCAGCCTATGTAGTTTGAGTTGGAAAGGTAAAAACCTTTTTCAACATTTGTATGCTAATTCATGAAAAGATATAAATTAGTTGATAATAAACATAAAACCGATCAATTTCTTCCACGAATCGGATGTTTATAACCCTTGTCTCCAGGTTATGATAATTGGTCGATTCTTGAAGTATGAAGATATATAAGAATTGACTGATTTTGATTCGTTTCACAAAACAAAATGTGCCAGATAGTATTGTATAATATACTATTTTAAATTATCAATCTTTAAACAAACTATTCTTGAAAATTCACTTGGTATACCCATATACAAAGATCAACACATAGAAATTAGCTTTACTACACGCAAAATAAAATTGAACAATTATTTTAAATTGAACAATTATTTTAAAAACTGCAAATCTCATACCTGAGACTAGACTGAAACATATAAACACAACTAAGAATGATGACAACCCTGCAGTTTTTCCCATCGATAAGAATGAAGTTATTTTTAATTCAGTTCTGATTCTGAATAAAAATGGAGCCTTTTATACATATATATGAATTTTTGCGTGTGTAAGAAATATATTGAGTTTTTAATTTGGTGCAATAAATCCACTCATTAAATTAATATGGAATTATTACATCAAGAGGAAATATTGCAAAAATCCAATTATGCGATTTCTGGACTAATTTTAATGCTGGAGGGTTGTTGATCATTATATATATTCTAAAAATGATCAGTAAACTTCGTTTTGGATTTTGAAATGGTGAAAAATGATTTTTTTTTTATTTTTATCAAACGTGTTCATTCCTTTTTACTACTTTAGTCATATTTCTCAACTAACTTAGATTTCTAATATTTATTTTCAGATCATCAAATTAAATTATGGTATTATGTTATAAATTATGCGTGCATTATTAGAAAACAATTCGAATAACCGCTCGTCAAAAGAAATCCACGCAATCTTTTGGGATCAGATACAGTAGCAGATTTCTAATATTTATTTTCAGATCATCAAATTAAATTACGTTATTATAAATTACGCGTGCATTATTAGAAAACAATTCGAATAACCTAGTCAAAAGAAATTCATGCAATCTTTTGAGATCAGATACAGTAGCAGATTTGCTGATTTTCCTTTGAATTTGGAATTTTTTCTCTGGGATTTTTAGGAAAATGATTAATTGCATCCATAAAATTACTTAAATTTATAATTATAGATTTCTATATATATTGTGACTACAACAACACCATATTTCTTTCCATGCATTACTAAATTATTGATATTTTTTGTGATTTTTCAAGTCCTGAATTAGCTTTTAATCTTTCAAGTATTGAATCGATATGTAACGCTCCATGCTTGCCTTCCCAAACTTAGGAGCGCACTACAGTCGGTTGGGTGGTTTAAACAGTGGAAGACTTGGACAACAAGTAGAAAGAACAATCTACATCCAATAAATCCAGCAACAAACATTATAATAAGCGGTAACGAGGAACGCAACATCGCATACAAATGAGTACGAATAAACAACAATAACAATGACTTCGGTTTCTCTAATAGTTATTACAAACAAGGAAGGAAATAAGTTCAGAGTTTCATGCAGCATAGTTTTAGGCAGTGGAGATATGTATATGAAGATGCATATATCAGGATCAATGGATCTTATTCAGTTCCCTCTACACCTCTGCATCCGCATCAATGTTGTTAACCTGCACATCATAGAAATAATGCACAGGGGTTGAGTACAACATACCCAGTGAGAACATGTCCTGAAAGCAAACTTTACCTAAATAGATATGAATGTTATGCCACACACGAATAAACCACAAGGTTTTAAGAAATCATTTGACCGTGCTTTATTCAAAACATTTTATTACTGTATAGTTTTCTCACAAACGAAAGCATATCTGTTTTACCATTTTCTGGCTAGAAGTTGGCCTTCTTCCAAGTCACGATGAACAGCTGGGAATAGTGAACCACTCGACCCACTGTCATCAGTTAGTGCACTGGTTTCAGAACTCTCCGCATTGAGACCCCTATCGATTTAAGATGCAGCTTCTGTCTCTCCTTATTTCTCCGAAGGTATCAATACTCCATTGAGTGACCAAGTCTGCGCCTGGCTCTAGACAACGGAGGATTAATGCCCTCAGGGTTTATGAGCTCTTGGCTCAGGATTCACTGTGAATCCTGATTTTGTTCTTATTAAACTAAATCTCCCTGGTCAACTACGGTTAACCATATGAAATCAACACTTTTGGCATAGACAATGAGTTCAAAGCAAATCAATTTGCATGCTTTTCAGAAAATAGAGCTTGCAGCTCAAAACCATACAAGTGAAAATAGGCATAAAATCGTCCCCACCTCAAAAGCTTATAGATACCGCGCAAGTAAGTAGATTCGTGATTCAAATTAAGCTCTCCTGTTACCCTGTGTTTCCTTCAATTGATAACACAGAAGAATACAACAAATTAGGTGGATTATCTTGTGGTGATAAATCAACGTCCCAACTGATGTTATCGCATATTTTTGGTTCTAAGACAGACTGACATAACGACATGACAAACATGAATCCAACTACCCAACATACACCATCAATATAATGAATGTGCATGAAACTCTTCTAACATTCATCAGCTCAGTCATAAAGTCCACAGTTAGAAGATCAATTAATTTTGTGGGTCCCGAAATTAGAGTGCAATATGTGCAGCGGAAGGTATTGTGTATGTGGTGGAAGTCAAAATAAGGTTCGTTCAAACAGAGTAAAGTTAGTTTTGTGTGTTAGTCAGTTTTAGCTTAAGTCTCTATTCCATCTTAAGCCAGTTTCACAGTATATATTCTTTAGTAGTCAGTTTGTGAAACAGAAAAACAGAGCAAGTATAAAGAAAGCAATAAAGCAACACACAGAGATTTATAGTGGTTCGAATTTCAATATCCTAAATCGACTCTTCAGACCCAAGGTCTGGATAATTCACTCAGTAAATACAAGCCTCCTTACGATCTATACACAGTCCGTGGCTCTTCCGTCCTCCGGTCAGCTGTGGCACTCGCCTAGGAACTCCTCGTAGACTCAGTCTTCAGGTTGAAGTGGGGATGCACCCCGCAGCCTCCTTCCTGGTGGGTGGATGTTTACTAATTCTTCCCATAATGGTTGGATGTTTAGAGGTTCTTCCCAGAACACAGGTGGTTGGCATATGCCCGTGAGAATCAGAATCCCAGACTAGGAAACTGATTGCTATGAATATATCTCAGGAAGATATATTCACCAAGAAGAGCTTCAGCTTAAAGTTTCAGCCTCGTGCTAGGAGAAGATAGCACGGTGGATAACACGAGTCGGAGACTCAAGTCTCGTGTTAGAGAACACGAAAACTCAGAGAGTTTGGCAGAGAGATGGCCTGAACAATTGCCCTTGTCTTCTCAAGACTATCAGATTTTGAATTCTTTTCAGGTAACCTATTAAGGTTGGAAGGGCAAGCCTTTATATAGAGGAGGACCTATGGCAATTTGAATTTCTATCCGTTAGACACATAAATCCAGACATTAGACTCATGGATTATATTGTCCAATCGTAGCCCATGACTTAGGTCTCCTTTCTACTCTGCAGCGTCAGTGTACGTTACACTAGCTTTATGTCAGACTTATTTTCAGCACGAGGGATCTCAGTTTTTGGAAAACCTCGTACTGACTTGGGCATATATGAATGCCTTAGTCTGAATGAGCTTCGATATCTTTCAAAATGCTCATTCCTTAAAGGTAGAGGCTCAATTACTGATGATTGATATTTGTTGCCTCGCAATGCGCGTTTCTGATTTGATTGGAGCGACGTGGTTAGGAGCGATATTCCACGTGTCGAAATCTGATTAATTGATACAGACGCATTAATAGCGATGTAACTGCAGCAATTTTCTTTGCAATTCAAAATCCCGCCTTTAGAAATTCCAAACTGACTAAGAATCAGTTTCTAAACTGAGAGTTGGAACTTAATTTAATTCTGCATCCGTCTTTCAGAATTCTTCTAAGTATGAAAACCAAAACTTGGTTTCTCTTTATCAAGTCAGTTTGGAGCTTGACTGAAGGTGTGATTCTGCTTCTTTGGATGCCTTGGAGATGTCTTCTGCGTATCGAGTTTATGAAAATTGAGAGCTTGGACTCAGTTTTATTCAGCATCATCCCTCTTCAACAAGGACTTCATCAATCTTCAGTAGACCAAGTTTGATAAAGAGTTCCTTGAATCTGGTCTCTGGGAGAGGTTTGGTGAAGATATCAGCCAGCTGATCTTCAGTTTGGATGTACTCAACTTATACATCCTTTTTCTCGACATGATCTCTGATGAAGTGATGCCTTATGTCGATGTGCTTTGTTCTTAAATGATGAACTGTGTTATTTGTGATGCACATTGCACCACTATTATCACAATAGATTGGCACGCACCCAGTTTTTACATCATAGTCAAGCATTTGTTGCTTGATCCAAAGCACTTGAGCACAAAGCTTGCTGCAGCAACATACTCCGCTTTCGTTGTAGACGTGGCTACTGAGTGCTGCTTTTTGCCAAACCAGCTGACAAGCTTGCGGCCTAGGAACAGACATGTTCCGCTTGTGCTGTTTCTGTCGATTCTGCATCCTCCAAAATCTGAATCTGAATAAGCATTGAGAGTCAGTTCATCAGATTTTGGGTACCAAATACCCAATGACTCCGTTCATTTGAGGTATTTGACTATTCTTCTGGCAGCTTCCATGTGCGACTTCTTTGGATTAGCTTGAAATCTCGCACATACCCCAACTGAGTATGAGATATTCGGCCTACTTGCAGTTAAGTACAGGAGTGACCCAACAATGCCTCTGTATGCCGTTGGGTTGACTGCCTCGCCTTCTTCATCAAGGTTGATCTGAGCGCTTGGGCTCATTGGAATCCTCAAGGGCTTGGTCTTCTCAGGGCAAAACATGTTGATCAAGTCCTTGGTATACTTCTTCTGGTTGATAAAGATTCCTCCTTCTGACTGGATGACTTGAAGACCTAAGAAGTAAGTCAGTTTGCCCATAATGCTCATCTGGAAGTTGCTTTGCATAAGTTTGGCAAACTTTTCACACATCTTCAAGTTTCTGCATCCAAATATGATAACGTCGATGTAGATCTGTACCAAGAGGATGTTTGCTCCATCCTTGATCCTGAACAGACTGGTGTCAATTTTGCCTTTTTCGGAAACCATTCTTTAGGAGAAACTGAGACAACGTCTCATACCAAGCTTTGGGTGCTTGTTTTAACCCATAAAGAGCCTTCCTCAGTTTGTAAACTTGGTTTCCTTCCTCAAATCCAGGTGGCTATTCCACATATACTTCTTCTTTCAGCTTCCCATTCAGAAAGACAATTTTCACGTCCATCTGAAAGACTGTGAAGTTGTTGTACGAAGCATAGGCTAGAAATAGACGAATTGATTCAAGTCTGGCTACTCGAGCAAAAGTTTCATCGAAATCAATTACTTTACATTGAGCATATACTTTTGCTACTAGCCTAGCTTTATTCCTCGCTATGCTCCCAGATTCGTCTCTCTTATTCATGAAGACCCATTTGGTGCCGATAACTGACTGATGAGTTGGTCTATCTACTAAGTACCAAACCTCATTTCTCCTAAACTCAGCAAGCTCTTCTAGCATTGCATTGATCCAGTCAGTTGACTTCAGAGCATCTCTAATTTTTGTTGGCTCTGACTCTTGAGATATAAAACAAGCTATTAGAGCACTTCCTTGTCTCGTGCGGACTGAGTTGGTGATACTGTCCAGCACGGCTTCCTCAGGGTGGTTTCTTAACCATTTCGGCTTTTAGAGCTGAGTGACTTCAATGGGTTGGACAAAATCTCAAGGATACTCAGTATCGTCTGCTCCCGATACTGGAACTTGGAATAGGTCATTTTGACTGGGATATCATTTTCCAGTAATGACTTCCATATCCGGATCTCTCTCATTTTCTTAAAGCACAGTTGGTTGGACATCTTCAGGATGGGCACTTTCATCTTCATGTAAGTCAGTTTGAGTTGGAGACTCTATTCCAGCTTGTCCCTCAAACTGAGCTCTGTTTTGATCTTCTGAAGTTCCCCCTTGATCAATGCCTGGGTGCATTGTCAAATTTCCAAAGGCTTTTGTCAGGTCGACTGCAATACTGGCCTCTTCATCTGGAACACTTGTGTGAACATTTACAAATTTTGTGTGAAACTTGACTTTTATCGCCTTTATCAGCACTCTGTTTCTCATGACAATTGTGAAGAGCAAGATCACCAAGTTCCAGTTCTTTCAAAGTTCTGCGCACTAAAATAGACTCATCAAAAACAACAGAGCATGTTACTTCCACAAGTCTGGTTGTCTTGTTGAGTACTTTGTATCCCTTGTATGAAGGATGTCCATATCCAAGGAACACTCCTTCATCTGCCTTCGGACTGAAAGTATTCAGTTTTGACTTCCCATTGTTATGGATGTAACATGGTGAACCAAAAGCAAGAAGATGAGCTATAGAAGACTACGACCTTTGAAGACTTCGTATGGGGTTTTGTGATGGCGACTGTTGATGGCACTTCTGTTATGAGTATAGCATGCCGTCATCAAGGCTTCTCCCCAGTAACCTTCTTTCAGGTCAGCTTCAGCGAGCATTGTCCTGACTGCCTCCTTGAGTGTCCTGTTTCTTCGTTCAGCAAAGTCATTTTGTTGAAGCGTCCTTGGAGCTGACTTCTCATGAGAAATGCCAGCATCAGCACAGAAATCCATCAATGGAATGTTCCAAAACTAAGTCCCGTTGTAAGATCTGATTCTTTTGACGGTGACTCATTTGTTGTTTTGCACTTGAAGGATGAGCTTTAGAAGCTGTATTTTTACTTCATTCTTTGTTGTCAATAGCCTGACCCAAGTGTATCTTGAGTAGTCGTATACTACAACCAGAGTGAGTCTTTTTCCTCCGATGGTTGGTGGCTTCACTGGTCCAACTGATTGATCACTATAAAATCTACAGATAAATCATAGCAACAATGGCGAATAAAATTTATAACTCAAGTCGAACCCAAGGGAATTGTGTGGGGAAATAATCCTATGTACTAATTATGATCCTAAGATTCATTGTTTGAGTAAACAGAAAATCAGGGTTTTGATTTTTATGAAAATAAAGAAAACAGAACTGAAATTTAAAGGAGTTTTGAAATCAAATTTAAAGGAATACAGATTCTAGGGCGAACAATTAATCATAATACATGCAAATCAATTAACTTGCATTGGTGAGAAAACATAAAAATACTATAACTTCTTGGTCGGACAATTATAGCCTAGGTTACTATTATGTGAATGTGTGGCCTCAATAACACAGTAATAATCAACCTTTTATAATTTCACAGATTAATCCCTACAATTAATATCTTCCCTAGGACAGATATTTTAATTGTATTCAAATTCCTTTTCATGTTATCAATTTTCACTTTTCAGTCCTGCAATCAATAACTGTAAACCTAGAATTAATTCTATCTCTCGATTTGATTAGTTCTAGATCCTAACAATTAAAACAGGAATTCAAAACCAAGCAGTTAGAGTTAATTAATTAAACATGCATTCAAGATCAATTATTCATTGTCCTAGAACCCGCTAGGGTTTCTAGCCCCTCATCGCAGATAGAAATCCAAAAGAAAACATATTAAATTGTATAAAAGTAAAGAACTTACAATAAAAATAAAGGGTTTCGTGTTTCCCAACTCTCAAAACTCTAAAAACTCGATTGCAGAATTGAAAGATAATGAAGGGATCCTCTAAAAGTCGAAATTACTAGGATATATATAGAGGTGGATGTGTATCCTATCAAATCTAGGGCTAAAGATATGATATAATTTGAATTTACTCGAATTTTCCCGTCAGCAGGTTCGCATCGATCGATGTGGCTTCCACATCGATCGATATGAAAAGTCCACGTCGAACGACGTGGATTCTACGTCGATCGATATGGTCCTTGAATTTCAAGACTTCGTCGTTTCTCGCCCCTTCTGTGCGGTCTCACGGTTTTGGCCATAACTTCCTCTCCCAAACTCCGATTGACCCGATTTTAGTTGCGTTGGAAAGATAACTCGAAGCTCTATCCATTGCCATGCGCCAATAGCCTGAATTTCTCATGTGGAAGAACTCTTTTCTGCTACTCTTGCACGTCATTGCTTTCAGAACGGTTTTCCAGTGAATTTGGCGTAAAACCTGTAGAAACACACCAAAGCACGCATAATACCACCCAATATAGACTCATGCATAAAATATATAGATAAACTCAATAAAACTACATAAAATAGTAGAAAATAATATAGATAAGTGAGTAAAATAATGAACTTATCAAACCCCCCAAATTTGAAAGTTTGATTGTCCTAAATCAATAGGGAAGAAAGAAATTAAAAGATCATGCGATTAAAGTGCAATGCCTCACAAGATTCATCACAGTCAAGGGTCAAAAATCCACTATACACAAGAAACTTGAAAGAGAGAAAATCCATCAATTGTGGAAGAACTCACAGGAAGTGTATCGCTCAACTCTCAAGTGTTTAAGGTATAAATGAAAGCACTCAACAACATGTATGAAGAAATTTCTACTATAGGCTTGCAAATTTTATAATATCTCCACTGCTAGAATGTGGACACAAGTCTAGAATCAAAAAGGACTTTCATTAGGTTGTAATGTAGGCGTTTTGTGAAGGGTAGGGAAATTTTGCCCAAGTGACTAAATTAAATTGAGTGCGCACCTCAATCAATCCAAACCACCATCTAAGTTCATTCGCCCTTCTCCTCAAATATATCAACAACACACAACATCCTTCTAGCTCATTTTGAATCTCTTATGCTCTTTTCATAATACTTTTTTTTTTCAGAGAGCTTATGAGAATTCTAATTATTATTTGAGTTTTTTTTTCTCATACATCTTTCCAACCACTAATTTGATATTTTCTTATCTCTCATTCACAATCAATCCACCCCATATACCACAACTCAAGACATGAGAGAACCCAATACTTTTTCTTAATATCATAGACAAGGAAAGAAAAATTTTGTACATGCTCAAAAGTGGCTAACTAGGGAAAATTTAATGTGAAGGGACAGTGTTTAGGGAATTGGGCTATCAAAGATGGCCTAAGATCATTTCCTAAACTTGTGCACACTATGCAGTCTCAAGATAGAAAATAGACAAGTTCTAGAAAAATAAAAACACACATGTGGATCTCACATAAAACGAAATAAGGCTCAAAATCTCACACAAGGGTTTAAAATTTTCTTCCACAGTCAATTTCAAATCAACTCAATCTCCATGCAAGTGCAAGTGTCAAATCAATCCTATCATGCGGTATTCTACATTCATAGGCATCTAACCACAATTACAATCAATTCAAACTCAACCCTCAATCAATTCTAATCTCACAATCTCATTCGGGTTATATCAAAACTCAAAAAATTTCCCCACAAAATAGCATAAAACTCAAAAAAATTAAAGACAGAAAGCAGAATAAATAAAAGATAGAACATTCCATCTCTTGTCCACATCCCCCCAAACTTATTTCCAACTTGAAGAGTGGAATAAGTTTGAAAATCAGACAAAAGAAGGAACGATACCTGGTAGTTGATCTCAGACTTAAACTTTTTATCCCCCAGAGTCTTCGAATATCGTGCGACATGAAATAATTGATGCTAGCACTTCGTGTCGATTGACGCAAGATGGCATCGATCGACGTGAAGCCTTCTTGTCGATCCACGTTGTGGATCGAAGAGTGTCCTGTCGGCTGCTCGGTATCGATCGATGTCAGGCTGCGTCGATCGATGCTAGGCTGCGTCGATCGATGCTGAGTTGTACTCCAATTTTATTTTTTTATTAAACTGCAAAACAACTGTTACGCACAACAAAAACAAAAATAATAAAAATTCGAAATAAAAATGAAAAATTGAAAAGAAGACACGTAAAAGGTTGGGTTACCTCCCAACAAATGCTTGATTTAACGTCGTAGCTCGACGGTACCTCAAATCACCACCAGGTAGGTCGGGTCCAAACTCGCCGACCTTTGGCATCCACCATATACACCTTTCGGTCCTTGACAATGGTGGTGAGCTCAGAAAGAAATAGCGTAGTTGACACTTTCACCCCTTCGTTTCCTCGCTCCCACTCAATGGCAGCTGCTTCCTCCTCCTCAGATTCATCCCCTTCTTCAGTAATGGAGATCCGATTGCACTCCGCCTTTTTCTTGCTCTTGTCGATCACAAAGGTGATCTTCTCGTCGTTGGCTCGGAGTGTGATCTCGTTGCCTCGACAGTAAGTGAGAGCGGCACTGGTATCAAGAAACTCACGCCCCAAGATTATGGGCATGTTCTCGTCCTTCTTCATCTCGTGCACCACGAAGTTTGCAGGGAAAATGAGATGGCCCATGTGAATGAGCACATTCTCTAGTATACCTTTCAGGCGGGACACAGACCGGTCCGCCATCTGCAGGGTGATCGTCGTGGGCCTCATCTCTCCGATGTTGAGACATTTGTAGATGGAGTACGGCATCAGGTTGATACTGGCCCCAGTATCACAAAGTACTCTCTCGAAAGTGCGTCCCCCAATCTCAACCAGAATAAAGAAGCATCCAGGATCACTTCTCTTGATGGGCACCTGCTTTTGCAGTCGCAGGCTGCACTGCTTGTGGATTTTCACCGTCTCGTTCTCTACGAATTGCTTCTTCCCACTCATCAATTTCCGGAGGTACTTCATGTACCCCATAATCTCCTTTAGTGCTTTGATTAGCGGGATGTTGATGCTGATCTTCCTCAGATTCTCCACAAATCTGGAGAACTTGGAGTCCTCCTTCTGCTTCGCGAACCGTTGAGGGAACGACATAGGAGAGATTTGATCTTCAGACTGCCTCAGCTTTTTGCCCGGAATGGACTTCTGCATCGATCGACACAGGGTTGCATCGATCAACGTGGCTCTGTGTACGCGTCAATCAATGCGGGGTGCGTCGATCGACGTGGCTCCGTTAGTCGACATCTTCTTCTTCGAGCTCTCCTCTTCCTCGCTCGACAAACCATCTTCGGTGTCGATCGATGCGGGAGGTGCGTTTATCAACATGGATCCATCTTCTGCGTAATTTTGCACCTTTTTGCCTCCAAAATCATTCATAACCATCTCGGGACTCTTGTAGCTCGTCCTAGACCTCAAAGTAATTGCATTTATTGACTTTTCCTTTGTCGGGTTCACCTCTGTTGCACTTGGAAATTATCCCGGCTTATGCTGATTGCTGAGAGTAGTGGCGATTTGGCTCAGTTGGGTGTCCAACTGATGGGTTTTGTATACTGAAAGCATTTATTACAATGAGTATACAACGGTTTATTTCTCCTATCTGTTAACAATCTTACATGTATGAACAATGGTATCCTCTTGTCTCACCGATAGGGACGATCATACGGCGTGTTGTAGATCGCAGAAGACAGTATGATTACTTGACCTAGTGAGACATAAACCTGATCACAGCCGAGACAGCGTATGAGGATACGTCTGTCCGGATGGCTGCGGCATTGTCGGAATAAGTAGTCTGTCTTGGTTACTTGACATGCTGGTACGCTGAGGTGGCGTATTGATGGACCGCAGTGAGATGTATTCGTCTGTCTGACATCAGCGAATACAAGATCTCGTTATACTGATTGAGTCCAAACCCTAATGAAGGTTCAGGGGTTTGCACGGGTTGACTGTTGCTTTGACTTGCCATGGTGGAGAGCCTAAGTAACGTGCTCGTATATCCGCATCTTGGGTAACAGCAGTTCGTGTAGTACCGCCTGAGACTGGGTTTAGGTAACCATTTCCGAGTAATAGGATGGGGACATTCCCTGAGGAGCTCAATAACATTCATCGTGCCAAAGTCCTACAGGCTGATTAAGTTCAGGCACGAGTGATAAGGTTTGAGTGGTACTACTCAGGAATAATAAGATATTAATTAATTGTAGTTAGAGCTTGTAAGAGGCTCCGATTAATTAATGGATGTCCGGTAACCTCAAATATGGGGATTCTCAATTAATGCAGCCCGTTCTCATAACGTGGTAATAAAGGGGTAGGTCAGTATTAATTCTGTGGTGAAAAAGAATTAATATCAATTAATTAATTGTGTCCTGGGTTGTGGACATGGGAATTAATTACTTTATAGGGCCCACTTTATTATTTGCATTAGGTCCTAGGTCTGGCCCAATTAAATATGCTGAATTGAGCCCAAAATGGCCCATTAGGGTTTACAATCCTAGGTCTATAAATAGACAGCTCTCTCTCATAAGTTGTAACACATTTGAAACACACTAAACCCTAGTGAGAGAGAGGAGGTGCCGATTTTGGGTAGAGGGAGGAGAATTCCGATTCTGGTCCTGCTCAGAATACAGATCTACGGAGTCCTCACCAGTAGTAGATCTGAACAGCATTGGGACACAGCCCTGAAGATCTAATCTGGAGAACATATTTCTCTTTTCTTCTCGTTTTGTTTTTCGATTTTTTCTAAGAAATTAGATTACTAATTTCTGCTTCCGCAGATTAAATCGAATCGCGTGGTTGAATTGAGATTTGGAATTCAAATGCAAAAGATCGGTTCAGACTCAACGGAGTTACGGTAAACCCTAAATCCACAAATCTTTGTATTAAATTCATAGGTGCATGCTAGGGTTTTGTGAATTTTAATTATGTGCAATAACCATAAATTGATTCGGTTCAAATTGGTTTTGATGATTCGGTTCACGGAAAAACCCTACACCAACATCTGAAGATGTTTCGTCATCAGCTGCATATGGTTGGCCATCCCTTTCACCTCGGTTTCCACTTTCCCAAACCGATTGTCAGAGCTCTTGATGAATTTCTCGAGCGTCTCCTCCAGCACAGACTTCTTCCATTCCACGATCTCTCCTCCAGTACCTACATCAAAACCAGGTGGAGGGTGTTCTGCTGCAGAGGGGTTAGAGTATGAAAAACCAGGGTGAGTTCGCCCATGGTTGTAATGATACCCCTGATTTCCTCCTCGGTAGTTATTCTGATAACCACCTCCAATATAGTTCACCTCCGCTCTAGCAGCTCCAGATGAGCTGCTCGCTCCCCAGTTGATATAGTCAGCCTCCACGGGTACTATGGTCATGCTTGGCTCTGTGCAGCGGTAGCGGTGGCTTTTGCTGCTTCCAATTTTGCGAAATCTTCTCGGAGCTTTTTCACTTCAGCAACCACGTCGAATTCTGGCTTTATCTTGACTACTTTGACTGGTAGCTACCTCTCGGTCGGCCACTGATGGCTATTCAGAGCTATATCCTCCAGGAGTCTCATTCCCTTGGCTCCACACTTCTTCATTAGGATTCCACCAACAGATGCATCAACCAACTCCTTCATGTGTGGAGTCAGCCCTTCATAGAAGTTACAAACCTGCATCTCTAAATCAATCCCATGCCCAGGACAGAGTCGTTAGAGCTCCTTGTACCTCTTCCAGGCCTCATGTAGTGATTCATCGTACATCTATTTAAAATGGGTGATAGCAACTTTCCTCTTCAACAGCAGGCTCGGCGAGAAGTAGTTGGTGAGGAATTCTAATCGAAGTTCCTCCCATGTCCCTATCAAACTCTTATCCAATCCAGCAAACCAAGACAGCACCTCGTCTCTGAGTGAGAACGAGAACAGTCTCATTCTGATTACATCCTAGGGTACTCCATTCTGCTTCACAGTGTCGCACACCTCAATGAACTGGTTGAGGTGGGCATATGGCTCTTCTACGGCTCTCCCCGCAAACTAATTTTGCTGCACCATCTCAATAAGGCATGTGCGCAACTCAAAGTTATTGGAATTGATGCTAACTCTGAATTCGGCCTCCTCTTGTTGTGGAAGGAATCAATCCAAGATGGACCTTTGTGGAACCACTATTTGCCTGTTGTTCAACTCTGCCAGTCTCGCAGCTTGTTCTGCCTGAGTAGCCTGGGCTGCTTGTAGTTGTGCTCTCAGCTGCTATACTTCATTCACAAATTGCCTCTGCTCCTCGGGAGTCATATTTTGCAGAGGTGCTTCAGGATTCTCTTCCATCCCTTGTTGTTTGTCTTTTTCTTTCTTTTTGTTTTTCCTGCAGGTTGCTTCGATTTCAGGGACAAAAGCCTCGAGTGTTTTTCCTTGAGATCTCGTGTTCATGCACCACCTGAAATGAAAATGGGTAGATATCAGTTCGGCGTCGATCGACATGGACTCCTAGAACGAAAATGGGTAGATATCAGATCTAGAGTTCATCAAGAGTGGCTGACGTCGATCAACGTGAGTTGTACGTTGATCGACGCAGCAGAATTTCAATGTCGATCGATGCATGTATGCATCGATCAACACCGAGAACAAAAACTCACACACGCACACGTACATAAAAATAAAGCTCAATCAAGCAAATCCTAGAACGAACTAGAAACAAGATAAAATCTAACAATTCCCCGGCAACAGCGCCAATTTGATCACTGTAAAATCTACAGATAAATTATAGCAATAGTGGCAAATAAAATTTATTACTCAAGTCGAACCCAAGGGAATTGTGTGGGGAAATTATCCTATGTACTAATTATGATCCTAAGATTCATTGTTAGAGTAAACAGAAAATCAGGGTTTCGATTTTTATGAAAATAAAGAAAATAGAACTAGAATTTAAAGGGGTTTTGAAATCAAATTTAAAGGAACACAGATTCTTGGGCGAACAATTAATCAGAATACATGCAAATCAATTAACTCGCATTGGTGGGAAATCATAAAAATACTATCACTTCTTGGTCGGACAATTATAGCCTAGGTTACTATTATGTGAATGTGTGGCCTCAATAACACAGTAATAATCAACCTTATATAATTCCACGGATTAATCCCTACAATTATTATCTTCCCCTAGGACAAATATTTAAATTGTATTCAAATTCCTTTTCCTGTTATCGATTTTCAATTTTCAATCCTTCAATCAATAACTGTAAAACTAGAATTAATTCTATCTCTTGATCTGATTAATTCTAGATCCTAACAATTCAAACAGGAATTCAAAACCAAGCAGTTTGAGTTAATTAATTAAACATGCATTCAAGATAAATCATTCATTGCCCTAGAACCCGCTAGGGTTTCTAGCCACTCATCGTAGATAGAAATCCAAAAGAAAACATATTAAATTGCATAAAAGTAAATAACTTACAATAAAAATAAAGGGTTTCGTGTTTCCCAACTCTCAAAACTCTAAAAACTCGATTGAAGAATGAAAGATAATGAAGGGATCCACTAAAAGTCAAAATTACTAGGATATATATAGAGGTGGATGTGTATCCTATCAAATCTAGGGCTAAAGATATGATATAATTCGAATTTAATCAAATTTTCCCGTCAGCAGGTTCGCATTGATCAACGTGGCTTCCACATCGATCGATATGAAATGTCCACGTCAAACGACGTGGATTCTACGTCGATCGATATGGTCCTTCAATTTCAAGACTTTGTTATTTCTCGCCCCTTCTGTGCGGTCTCACGGTTTTGGCCATAACTTCCTCTCCCGAACTCCGATTGACCCGATTCCAGTTGTGTTGGAAAGCTAACTCAAAGCTCTATCCATTGACATGCGCCAATAGCCCGAATTCCTCATGTGGAAGAACTCTTCACTGCTACTCTTGCACGTCATTGCTTTCAGAACGGTTTTCCAGTGAATTTGGCCTAAAACCTATAGAAACACACCAAAGCACGCATAGTACCACCAAATATAGACTCATGCATAAAATATATAGATAAACTCATTAAAACTTCAGAAAGTAGTAGAAAATAATATAGATAAGTGAGTAAAATAATGAACTTATCACAGATCCATATGTAATAGCTCGAGGATCCTGCTTGTGCTTGTTGTGATGGGTTGATTTTTGAATGATGCTCGGGTTTGCTTTCCCATCTTGCATGCTTTGCAGACACCTTCTTCCTTCTTGAAACTGACTTGTGGTAGGCCTTCCACAAGTTTGTGCTTGGCGAGATGTCTGATTGACTGGAAATTCAGATGGCTAAGTTTTTTATGCCATAGCCATTTGACTCCTTCTTGGGATGAGCTCGTTGCATCAAGGCACGTGTCAGGCTTTCCACTCTCCCAATCCACATAATAGAGACTTCGTTTCTTCACACCTTTCAGCAGAGTCTCCTTGGAGTCTTTGTCATTGATCCACCATTCTTCTTTTGCAAATGTCACCTCATATCCGAATTGGATAAGTTGACTCACACTCAGCAGATTGTAGTGGAGATTGGTGACTAAGGATACATTATTGATGTTGATTTTATTGCACTCCAAGCATCCTTTGCCAGTTACTCTGCCTTTTGAGTCATCTCCAAAACCGATAAGTGGTCCTCTTGTCGATTTCAATTTTGAGAGAAGACTACTGTCACCGATCATGTGAGTTGAACATCCACTGTCCAATATTCAAGATCTTTTTCATCTTTTTAGATTAACCTTGGTGACCTTGTAGCTGCAAAACAGATAAGGTTAGACATAAGGTACCCGTGTTTCTGCGGGTCCTGCAGGGTTAGTCTTATGGATCCAGCCTCTGGGAATCCATACTTGCTTCACCTTAAACCTAGGTGTCGCAATTGATATGTGCGTAAAATGACTTGTATTTCGATGTTTGTGCATGCATGTTTGCATTTATTTTACTCCCATATCATATGCTTTTGGCTTCTTTTTGTTGTGTTTTCGTGTTTTGTGTGTTTTGGATGGTGTAGGATAGGTTTTGGGCATAATTCAGCATTTTTTGCTAAGTTTTGGAGGAAAATCACCCGATCTGAGGGTCAAAGGATGTGAGGATTCACCGAGAAGAGCAGGAAAAGCAACATAATGGATTTCAGAGAAGAATTTTGGTCGATCCATTCTTGGAGAGACCGATCTGGGCAATTCAGAGGCCAGGCTCGGTCGATCCTGCAGTGACTCGGCTGATCTGCTACTTCAGATGGAGATTTCATTCGAGCCATCTCCATCCCGACCGATCCGTTGCGGGCTGTTTTGGCGGTTTCGTTGTTTCAAGTCATCTCAGGCGATCCGATCTTATCCCGGGCGATCCGAGGCTCTGTCAGCTCGTTATAAAAGGGGGAATTTTAGATTTTATTAGAACTTTTATCACTTTACACAAAAAAATTAGATAGATACTCTCTACATTTCCATCCTCCATCTCCTTCCAAACCTAATCCAAGGTGTTAAAGAGCTAATCCAGCCTCACTTGGTGAAGATTTGAAGAAGGGTAGATAAAGATCAAAATACTCAATTTGGGGAAGAAATCTCTCTAGATCTGTCAATTGTAATGGTTTGTTTTCAATTCAACATTGTAATGATCCAATTGATAGGTATGGTGTTCTAAACTTCTTTTGGATGTTGATTTGAATAAAGATGTGTGATGATTAGGTTGAATTATGCATGTTTACCTCCCTCTATGAGATTGAATCATGCTAGATCTTATTCTTATTCACCTAGGTGTAGGTAATAGCCAACTTAGGTGATAATTGACGTGAATATTGCAGCCAACTTGCGGATAGGAGCGTTGTGATTAGCATGTTTTCATGTGTTCCTCGATCCAATCCCTGTGCGGAGGAAGGGCATAGGATGATGATTTACGAGCCATGGGGAGTGAGTTAGAAGCTAATAACGTAGCGGTTTGAGGTTTTTAATGTCATCTACGGTCAATTCGTCGTGATAGGGGGTTGGCTAGATTAGTGTAATAGTCCATCCATTTAGGGATTAAATCGTGTTTGCATCTAAGTTCAACTTAATTAGAGTACATCCGCATTCTTAACAACATCCATTCTATCTCTCTTGAGTATTTGTGAATCTTGTTCTACCAAGTTTTTGAAGAATTTGAGGAATTGTTTGCATTTACAAATTGTTGAATGATGTTTGAGAATGTTTTCAATTTGTTCTAGTTTAGTTTACATTCAAGACTAGATTGTTAGATTACAACTCAACGACTATTGATTTTCCTAGCTATAAAATTCCACATGATTAGATAGTATTCCATTGGGCAAAACAAGAAAGGTACCTGGATTGATATTATTACTTGGTTTGCATTGAAATTGAGCAATCACTTTTAGTGTCCATCAGCAATATCTTCTACCTTTCTCTTCCTCTTCAAATAATTTATGCAATTTTTGTTCATGTTTGAAGAAAGGTAGTGAGTGTGTGAAACCTTGTGAGAAACTGAGTTTCTTGAAACTGAGTTCCTAGGAACTGGCTTCCTAGAAACTGACTTCATAGAAACTGAGTTTCTGTCAAGTTCTCGGAAACTGAGTCCGGAGTGTACAGTCTTCCTAGTCCTTAAAATGGAAAGATGATTGGACTCAGACCTCGTATAGTTGTTCCTCCTATACGCATAAGCTCTCCTCTCATACGAATTATGCAGCAGCAGTAGTAGTTAGCCGAGCAGCAGCGCGCCTTCCACGAGCAATATCACGCCTTTATGGAGCAATAGTACGCCTTAATGGAATAGCATCATACATCGTTCGAGGAGATGTGCACATCCATTGAGGGCATACGCACATTGTTTCGAGGAGGAGCGTACGGTCAGTGCCACTCATCGGGAGTCAGTGGATATGCAACTGCACCATTTGACTGGGAGGATGGATAAGAATTATCTCTACATCGAGCCCATAACTACCTATCGAGGTCAGAGGAGACAGAGATTAGATGATGACACAGGCCCGGTCGACAAGTCGTGAGGTACCGTTTCTCTTTTACTGTCTGACTTTCAAATTTTTCCACTGCTTCGAGTGCAATAAGTTTGGGGGGATGAGGACGATGGAAAATGGAAACATTTTTACTTACTTTATTTATTTATTGCTTTTTGTTTGATGCATTCTAGGTAGAAGTTGTGTTCTGAATTGCTGCATATTGTCGTTAGTTTAGTAGTTTAGTTGTTTTTTCAGGAGCTTTGAACTTAGGACAGTCGGAACTTTTTGAGGATGTTGGTTTGAGGATGTGACTTGTCCTCCCTAGAACTAAAACAGTTGATTTATGATTGATTATTTGTGGATATGGAATGAAAATCTATGTGATAGAGTAGCCAATGATAGGAGTAACTTGCTTGATGAGTCGCTCTCTAATGCGTGAATTATACATGATGGATTGTTTGAATTGGAGAATTGTTGAAGTGTAACAAAATTTGAACCCGAGTGAGAATTTTTTAGCCTTACTATTCGTTTGATGTGGGACAAGGTCTTTAGCAAGAACCTTCTAGAATTTGACGAGTTTCTCTCTTGAGGTTGCATAAGTGTAGTAATAGGGTGAAAATGATTATAGGCATGTTCTTTCATAACCCATTCCCGATAAACTAACATTTAATTATCCCTACTTGTATCCCATTTGAGCCTTTAATATTTTCTTTTGACAATAGAATGGTTGAAAAACGTGAGGAGTATATGGTTGGATAATGTGGATCTTGGGGTTAAATGAGAATTAGGGTCCCTAGTGTGAAAATAAATTCATAAATATAAGTTCACGAAATAAACGTGTGATGGGAAACGGAAAACCTTGAAGGAAGAAAACCAAATTGATAAGGAACCCTAGAAAAAAAAAAGAGAGAGGAAAGAGAGAAAGTGATAAAGTGATTGAGAAAGAATAATGAGTTGATGTGGTTGTGGTGTGATTGGTGTTGATGTTGCATTAAGAAATCTTAAGTCACTTATCCAAAAATACCGCACATTTTTAGGTATGCCACGTTACAACCCACTTAAGACCTATTTGATTCCTTGAAAAACTACACTATTATTGAGCAATTGAGAGATGAGAAGTTTGTCAAACCTATGGTAAGTGTGAGCTATTGCCTTGAATTGAGAGAAACACATACCCATAAACACTTAAGTGATGAGTGCAAATAATTTACCTAGTGAGGTTCCTCTTCGACGATTTGATGATTTGAATTATGTCTGGATTGTGTGATTTATGTGGATGAGTGCTACTTGGATAGTAAAGGGACTTGTGAGGCATTGCACACTTGTATCTGCATGTGATTTGATTTCTTGTCTGTGAATTGATCGAGGGCGATAAATAGTTTAAGTTTGGGGGAGTTGATATGTTCGCATTTTCACTAACTTATCAATTAGTTTTAGGTTGTTTTATTTGTCTTTAATGCATTTTACTTGTTTTGTCACGCATAAAAGGATTTTCGCACGTGTTATGCTTGTGGTGGTTTGTTTTGCAGGTTTATGGTCGAATTTTGTTAAGTCTGGAGAAGGTGACTTTGCACATGCCTCAGTTTTGACCAACACGGGGCTGCATCAGTCGTCACGAGGGCCAAAAGTCAATCGAGGCAGGGCTGGATGCAGGGTTGATGTGCGAGTTCCGCGTCGATACGTCGACCGACACTAGGCTACATCGGTCGACGCCCATATGCCTGCAGCGATCGGAGTTCGGATCGAATTAAGATCAATGCAAAGATACACGTTTGTCAATGTGGATGCACGTCGGTCAATGTCGACTGTATATTTTAGATTTTTGGCCGAGATTAAAGATATAGACATATCTAATCCTAGACTTTGTACGATACATCCACCACTATTATATAAAGCCCTCTAGTTCGAATTTTAGAAGGCTTATGCCATATTTTCAGTTATTTTCCAACAGCAATTTGTGTAATTTGGTAGTTAATCATTCAAGTTTTTCAGTGTAGAATTTTGGCATCAAATTCTACAACAGTTTGTGTTATGCAAATTTATTTCAGGTTCATTCTTTCCTCGATAATCTCTGATATAACTATGTGTAACTAAAAATCTCATTAGATTCTAAGGTTTTAAACTATCTTGTCTTCTTGTTTTGATTAATCAAATTAATTTTCCTTTCCCTTCTAAGTTTATGAAATCTTGTGCTTAATTCCTAATCTTAATTTGCTGGCCACTTATTTAGATTTATTAGTTAATAATTATAGACTTAAAAAGTAATAATTGTTAATGGGAAAAGGATTTCATAATACAGTTTAATTTTTTGTCTGAACGAAAGGAAATAGACTGTAGGGAGTAATCTGTGGTGTTGCTGAAGTTAATTGAATCATTCTCAAGACTGAAATGATAGAGAGATTTAATTAATCAACATTGTAAATTGTCTAATCTGGAAGTTTACAATAAATTTCTGATATTTCACTTAGATTAGAAATTAAAATAGTTTTGATTGATTTGTCATTTACTTGTTAGGCAAGATAGGTAACAAACCCTGGAATCTGTGTTTTTCGTTGCTTAAATTTAAAAATTCGTTTACTGTCTTCTTTATTTTTAATTGCAAGTCTCTTTGTTTTAAATTACAAAACCCAAAATTTGATTTTCCTAAACAATATTTTGAGAAACACTGTTTTAATATATAAGGTTTTCGCAATTTCACTCCTCTGTGTTGAATAATTTATTTGTCAGTATATTAATAGCATTTGCTAAGTTGCTAATTAAATTTTTTAGCGATCAAGGATCAGCTATGTTCTTCAAATTTTCAATCCCAGGGGCCATCTATGTCAGTCACGAATCAGGCGTGTTGACCGTTGCATCGTGTCCTCTGTGTCGATCGACACCCGGGGTGTCGATCAAGACAGCTGCATCGCCCCTAAATGTCGAGCTATCTGATGCGTTGCCTGATTTTCCTCTCTGTCGACCCTCTATATCGACCGACATAGCCTCTGTGTCGGTCAATATAGAGGCATTTTCCTTAGGAATTTCATCCTCTTCACCCTCAAACTTATTCTCGGGCATGCTCGGACCCTCATACCTTGTACCGGGATCTCAAAAAAAATAGCATTGACTTGTTTTGCTTTGTTCGGGTTGATTTATGTAGTGCTGGGGAGCTTACCAGGCTTGTGTTAATTGCTCAAAGTGGTGGTAATCAGACTCAATTGCATGTCGAGAATCTAAAGGTGTTTTGTCATATGTTGCATGTGAGTTGCCATCCCTTTCACCTCGGTCACCACTTTGCCAAATCTGTTGTCCGAGCTTTTGATGAACTTCTCAAGGACATCCTCGAGCAGTGATGAGATCATATTTTCACTCATTATTGGTTTGGTTTATCTTTGTTTTTAATTTCATTTTAATTTATTTTAGTTGTTTTGGTGCATGAATCATTCTATAAGGGTATTGCGCTTGTAATGGTGTATTTTTGCAAGTTTAAGGTCGAATTCACCGAAAATCCGTACCGAAAGTAGTGGATGTTCAAACAAACAAACATGACTTCGTACACACTTGGAATTTGAGCTAGTGGAGCATGTCATTCGAAAGAACATTGAATTAGCTTTCCAATTCAACTGGAAATGGGTCAATCGGAGTTTGGGAGCAAAGGTTATGGCCAAAACCGTGAGAACGCGCAGAATCGATCGATGCAGCCAGAGACCTGTCGACATGGATGCACGTCGATCGACGCAGACTCACGTCGATTGACGCGAATAAATTTGACGATTTTCTAAAAGGTTTTCACGAATCTTCGGTGAGATTTGGTCAAGATTGAAGAGATATATCATACTGGAAGCCCTGAAGACTCAAGATTAATGATATATTCATTATAGGACATGGAGAGATAGATATGCATCAAATCTAATCCTATCTCCAATAGAATTCAGCCTTGTAAAGCCCAAATAAACACAATATATACCCCTCTAGTTTAGACCATTCAGTATGTTTTTTTATGCTTTCTTTTATGTTTTTCTTTAGGCTTTCTGTTATTTAGAGTTTTAGTGTTTATTTTCCTACACTCTTTGAATTATAGTTTTATTTTAATGCAAGTTATTTTCCTTTAATTATGTCTTTTTCTTCAATTATGTCTAGCTAAATTCATAGCAGGTACTAGGGTTTGAATATTATTGTGGATGCATGTTTAGGATAAAATAATTAGGTTCATGATTCCTGTGTTTATTTTATAATTCTAGATTAATTTAAGGACCGAGAGGTGACGATTAATTTAGATGTCTAGATATTGATAGAAGGACTGAGAGGTGAATATTGATAGTGAGATTAGGAATGCATGATATACTCTATATTGTCCATTGAGATGTATTAGACTATAAGAATTGAACTGATTTGCTTATGAGATTGAGTGATTTGGTGTTCTTGATAGTCACTAATTAGTAATCTAGGTTATATTTGCCCGACCAAGGAAATATATAATATTTGCAGTATTCCACCTGTTAATTTAATTGGTTCTTACATGTTATCCATAATAAGATTTATGCCCTAGGATCTGTGTTTTGCTTTATTCGATTTAAGTTTTATTTTATTTTCTCTGCCTAGTTTTATAAATCCAAACCTGATTTCTGAATTACTCAAACAAGTAATATGAGACTATGTTTTAGTATATAGGACTATTTCGCGCATCTTTTCTCTGTGGGTTCGACAACCTTAGGGTATTATAAATTTATTTGACCACTATTCTATAATTAATCTGTTAGAAATAGCAGTGATCAAGCACAAACTTCTTCTTCTCCACAATCTCTCCCCCGGTACTAATATTGAATCCCGGTGAAGGATTTTCAGCTGTAGAAGGGTTAGACAAAGAAAAACCAGGATGATTACGTGCACTAAAGTTATACCCTTGGTTATTGGCTTCGTATTTGTTGTTGTAGCCTCCATTGACATCGTTCACATCAGCTGCAATGGAGGTGCTTGAACTACTCCCTCGGTAGATATAATCGGCCTCCACAGGAACGATGGCCATGTTAGAATCTGACACTGCCACTACCGTAGTTCTTCCGGCCTCAAACTTCCCAAACTCCTCTCAGAGGTTTTTGAGCTTAGCTACCACATCAAACTCTGGAGAAGTGGCTACAACCTTCACAGCCTTCTGCCTCTTGGTAGGCCACTGATGGTTGTTCATGGCCATATCTACAAGGAGTCTCAGAGTCGGCATCAATGCAAATAATTTTGAATTGAAGACTGGCCTAATCCAAATGGTTCAGCAGAACCAGTTTGGGGGAAGAGCCACGGAGGATCCTTACACACACCTGACTCAATTTGTAGATCTTTGCGATACAATCAAGATCAACGGAGTAAGCCAGGATGCCATCAGATTGAGTCTCTTCTCATTCTCACTTTGAGACAAGGCGAGAGCATGGTTCGCTGGAGTAGACTGGATGTAGATTGGCACATGGGGGTAATTGAGATCACAATTCCTACTCAATTTCTTTCCTCCCAGTGTGACTATGAAGAGGAAGGTGCAAATCACTCACTTCACACAGCAGGCTGATGAGACGATGTACGAGGCATGGGAGAGATTCAAAGAGCTGCTCAGAGCCTTTCCTGGTCATCGAATTGACTTGGAATAACAAGCTTGCCACTTCTACGAAGGGTTGACACCGCGAATGAAGAAAAATGTTGATTCCTCACCCGAAGGATCGATCACCTTGAAGACTGCGGAGGAAGCCATGGAACTCTTCGCTAGGATGGTGAATAGTTATCAGTGGCCTACACAAAGACAACTGCCTGTCAAATCTATGGAAGTGAGTGGGGGATTGGATCTGCTACAAGAAGTAAAGAAGCTTCGCGAGATTAGAGGCTGGCTGAACCATTGCTGCTGTCGAGCCAGCCTATTGTACCGGTGGATGCGGATTATGTAAATCGAGCAAGCTCTTCAAATCCGGAAACTACATTGGTCCCCGCTGAGGTGATTTATGCTGGTAATTATCAATACAATTACCGCCAAGGGAATCAATACTTCAGCTCCAACACTCAGCGCAACCATCTCAGATTCTCTTATGCCAACACAAATGGTGCCGAGATGCCTCCGCCTGGTTTTACAACTCAACAAGGAGCAATTGTGGAACATAAGAAGCTAAACATTGAGGACATTCTTGACAAAGTTCGGGTACGAGATTTGGAAAGGTTGAGCATTAGGTGAAGAACATCGGGAATCAGGTTCATAACATCTCAAAGCACATGCAGATGTTTGACACTCAATTGAGCCAAATAGCAACTGAATTGGGTAACCAACACAAGCCGGGGCAGCTACCTAGCACAACTGAGGTCAATCCAAAGAGCAAACCAGTGAATGCCATCAAATTGAGGTCTGGAACAAGCTACGAAGGTCCGGATAAGCTGATTGATGAAGAAACTGAAGAAAGGGGAGAAATTCCCAATTCTGGTAGCCCGTCGTCGACCGACGCACAACCTACATCGATCAATGCGTCCGACGAAGCCACGTTAACCGATGCCCAACCTGAGTCAATCGATGTGTCCGATGAAATCACATTGATCGATGCACCTCACGTCGATCGACGCGAACCTCCAGCTGCAATATTGACCGACGCCATATCACAGCGGTCGACACAGAAGGCTTATCCAGTCAATGAGTCTCCTTCCAAGACCATTCTAAAACCTCCAATGCCCTTCCCTCAACAATTTTGAAGAAGAAGGAAGATGACAAGTATGAAAGGTTCGTGGACACTCTGAAAAAATGAATATTAATTTACCTATGATCGATGCCTTGCGGGAGATTTCGGGTTACATGAAGTTTCTCAGGAAGCTCATGAGCGAGAAGAAATAGTTCATCAAGAATGAAATTGTTCCCATCCGAGAGGAATGCAGTCTTCTACTTCAGAAGAACTTGCCAATCAAGAGGAGCGACCCCGGATACTTCTCCATACCGGTGGAAATTGGTGGGATAGAATTCATGAAGGTACTGTGCGACACCGGTGCTAGTATAAATCTTATGTCCTATTCAGCCTTCAAGAAGCTCAATATTGAAGAGATGAGGCCCACCACCATCACGCTTCAGATGGCGGATCAAACTGTCGCTCGCCCCAAAGGAATCATCGAAGATGTTCTAATCCGAGTTGGTCACTTGATCTTCCCCGCAGATTTTGTTGTCCATGATATGATGGAAGATGAGAGCATGCCCATGATCCTTGGACGTGAGTTTCTTGATACAAGTGGAGCCCTCATCGACTGCAAGAATGGGGAAATTACACTCTGAGCAAACAACGAATAGATCACCTTCGAGATTGACAAGAGCCGAAAGCAAAAGAAGTGTAATCAGATTGACATAGAGGAAGAGGAGGAAGAAGACAATGAAGATGAAACCGAGGCAATAGAGTGGGAACGCGAAAATGAAGGGGTGAAATTAGCAACTAAGCCTTTCGAATTCGGTTTTACCACGATAGTGCGCAATGGATTAATCTACACCATCGACAAGGTAAGCCGCCGAATGTGGTCTCGATCTCCTCCTTGATGATCTCATGAGGTAACGTCGAGCTACGACGTAAAACAAAGCAATGATTGGGAGGTAACCCAATTTTCCTGTTTATTTTCGTTATTTCCTTTCCAGTTTTTGTTCTAACTTTATTTTGTAGTTAAAAAAAATTTGAGTGAATCTCGGCATCGATCGATGCAGCCTGGCATCGATCGACACCGAAAAGCCAACATGGTGCACTTTGATCCGAGGAGAGGGTCGCGAGAAGGCTTCACATCGATCAATGCAGACCCGCATTGATCGACGCAAAGTGCCAACAACTAAAAATTCCCGTCGTGAAAATTTTAAGGACTCCGAGAGATAAAAAGCCAACGTCTGAGGTTGACCACCAGGTACGTGTTTTAAATTTTTGTCTGATTCTAAACTTTTCCCACTCTTTGAGTGAAATAAGTTTTGGGAGATGTGGACAAGATTTTAAAACTTTGCTCCCTTTTATTTTGCTTATCATACTTAAATTTTTTGCATGCTAGTTTTTTTAGTTTAAACTGCTGCATAGAAAAAAAATTCAAACCATTTTTAGTTGAGTTTTTGAACATTATCTCTCCTGAATGCGATTTGCAATTGATGATTGATCTTTAGATAGTTTCAATTGATTGTGATTGTGATTGTGATTGAAGTAGCTAATGAATGTAGAATACCACATGAAGAGTTAGATTTTGAAACTTGCACTTACTTGATGAATTGGGTTTTGATTTTATATTTACGATGGAAGAACAAAATTGCACCCTAAGTAAGGATTTTGAGCTTTTTATTTTGTTTGGTGTGAGTTTTGCATGGGTGTAATCTCTAGAACTTGCATTGTTTCTTTTTCAAGACTGCATAGTGCGCACAAGTCTAGAAAATAATTTTAGGCCATCTTTGTTAGCCAAATTATCCAAACACTGTCCCTTATGGCATATTATCCCTAGTTAGCCCCTTTGAGCCTGTTAATTTTTCTTTCTTGGTCTATGAGTAAAGAAAAAATTATGGTTTTATCTTGTCTATGAGAGAGTGCCATAAATGAGGTGAATTGTATCTTGTCTATGAGATTTGGGTGAAATAAGGATGATCGTTATGAGTGGATAAGAAATTTTTAGAATGGGTGAGCAAAGAAATTTGAGTTCCGGAAAAAAAAATTTTGAGGAGAATCCTTATAAGCTCATTAATTAAAGAAAAATCTAAGAGCATAAAAGGATTGGAAAGAGCTGTTATGGTGCAAATTACAAGATCTTAGGAGAAGGGTGAATGAAGTTAGATAGTGGTTTGGATTGATATATTGAGAGTCGCGAACTCATTATTTTCTTTTTAGTCACTTGGTCATATCTTTCCTACCCTTCATGAAAGCCTACATTACAACAAAAAATGAAGTCCTATTTGATTCTAGGTCTTGTGTGCACATTTTAGTAGTGGAGAAAGTAGAATATTTGAAAGCCTATGGTAGATGTAAATCATACATGATTAGTGTATACACATTAAACCCATAAACACTTGAGTGATGAGCGAAACAATTTCCTTGTGAGGTTCTTCCAAAGTTTACTAATTTTCTAACTTGATTTGGATTATTTGTGCTTGTGGAGATTATACTTGGATTGTGACGAATCTTGTGAGGCATTGCACACTTCGATTACTTGAACTTGGGATTTATTCTTTTCTTTTGATTGAGGACAATCAAATATTCAAGTTTGGGGGATTGATGAGTTCATATTTTCACTCATTATTGGTTTGATTTATCTTTGTTTTTAATTTCATTTTCATTTATTTTAGTTGTTTTGGTGCATGAATCACTCTAGGAGGGTATTGCGCTTGTAGTGGTGTATTTTCACAGGTTTATGGTCGAATTCACCAAAAATCCGTACCGAAAGCAGTGGATGTTCATAGAAACAGACACGACTTAGTCCACACTTGGAATTTGAGCTGATGGAGCATGTCATTCGAAAAAACTTTAAATTAGCTTTCCTATGCAACTGGAATCGGGTCAATGAGAGTTCGGGAGCAAAAGTTATGGCCAAAACCGTGAGAACACGCAAAATCGATCGACGCAGCCAGAGACCGGTCAACGTGGAAGCGCGTCGATCGATGCAGACTCGCGTCGATCGACGACGCGAATAATTTTGATGAGTTTCTGGAAGGTTTTCACGAATCTAGGGCGAGATTTGATCAAGATTGAAGAGATATATCATACCGGAAGCCCTGAAGACTCAAGATTAATGATATATTCATTATAGGACATGGAGAGATAGATATGCATCAAATCTAATCCTATCTCCTATGGAATTCAGCCTTGTAAAGCCCAAATAAACACTATAAATACCCCTCTAGTTTAGACCATTCAATATGTTTTTTTTATGCTTTCTTTTATGTTTTTCTTTAGGCTTTCTGTTATTTAGAGTTTTAGTATTCATTTTCCTACACTCTTTGAATTATAGTTTCATTTTAATGCAAGTTTATTTTCCTTTAATTGTGTCTTTTTCTTCAATTATGTCTAGCTAAATTCCTAGCAGGTTCTAGGGTTTGAATATTATTGTGGATGCATGTTTAGGATTAATTAATTAGGTTCATGATTCCTGTGTTAATTTTATAATTCTAGATTAATTTAAGGACCGAGAGGTGACGATTAATTTAGATGTCTAGCTATTGATAGAAGGACCGAGAGGTGAATATTGATAGTGAGATTAGGAATGCATGATATACTCTATACTGTCCATTGAGATGTATTAGACTATGAGAATTGAATTGATTTGCTTATGAGATTGAGTGATTTGGTGTTCTTGATAGTCACTAATTAGTAATCTAGGTTATATTTGCCCGACCAAGGAAATATATCATATTTGCAGTATTTCACCTGTTAATTTAATTGGTTCTTACGTGTTATCCATAATAAGATTTCTGCCCCAAGATCTGTGTTTTGCTTTATTCGATTTAAGTTATATTTTATTTTCTCTACCTAGTTTTATAAATCCAAACCTGATTTCTGAATTACTCAAACAAGTAATCTGAGACTATGCTTTAGTATATAGGACTATTTCGCGCATCTTTTCTCTGTGGGTTCGACTACCTTAGGGTATTATAAATTTATTTGACCACTATCATATAATTAATCTGTTAGAAATAGCAGTGATCAAGCACAAACTTCTTCTTCTCCACAATATCTCCCCCGGTAACAACATTGAATCCCGGTGAAGGATTTTTAGCTGTAGAAGGGTTAGACTAAGAAAAACCAGGATGATTACGATTACTGTAGTTATACCCTTGGTTATTGGCTTGGTATTTGTTGTTGTAGCCTCCATTGACATCGTTCACATCAGCTGCAGTGTAGCCTCCATTGACATCGTTCACATCCACAGGAACAATGGCCATGTTAGAACTGATACTGCCACTACCGAAGTTCTTCCGGCCTCAAACTTCCCAAACTCCTCTCAGAGCTTTTTGAGCTCAGCTACCTAATCAAACTCTGGAGAAGTGGCTACAACCTTCACTGCCTTCTGCCTCTCAGTAGGCCATTGATGAGTGTTCATGACCATATCTGCAAGGAGCCAGAAAACAATTATATCAAATTTCCTCTTCCTGTTGTTAGTTATCTCCTTTCGGTCTCAAATTAACAACTAACAATCTAATCCAATTTTGGTCTCTCGATCTTTCAATGGAAAATAGATTTTAGAATCAAAACCAGAGAATTTGAACCAATTAATAAGGGTTAGATTTAATTGAATTACAACATGCCAATTGGATGGAGAACAATCCTAGAATCTGCTAGGGTTTCTAGCCAGACATGCTAAAAACACAAATTGAAATAAACATGTAAAATTGCATTGAACTTACATGAAACATAAAAGAATTAAATCTTCAAGTCTTGAATGTCTTTGAATTCTAAAGCAACAAAGTAAAGTAAAGAAAACTGGAAAATTAAAGTAACTAAATGCTGAAAATTAAAGTAAATAATCAGAAAAATAACTTGAAAAAAACTAAAATCTTAACACTAAAACACGAGCTAGATAAGAGTATTTATAGAGGGGGAAATTAAATCTTCATTAGGTAATGGCTTGGGAAGGTAATCTCTCCAAACTGGGCGAATTTTTGCCTTTCCGACATCGGTGTCGATCGATAGCGAGCCTGTTAATCGACACTGCTGTAAGTTGATTTTCATACTTCGTGTCGATCGACACCATGGGTGTCGATCGATGCAGAAGCTTCATGTCGCCATAAATCCTTCACTTGCGCAGTCTCACGGTTTTGACCATAACTTTTGCTCCCGAACTTCGATTGACCCGATTATAGTTACATTGGAAAGCTAATTCAAAGATCTTTCTATTTTCATGCTTTATTAGCTCAGATTCCTCGTGTGGAAGAATTAGTGACTATTTCTTTCAACATCTACTGCTTTCGGTACAGGTTTCCAACGCTTTTGGCATCAAACCTGCATAAATTCACCACCACAAGCATAATACCCACCAATATAGACTCATGCTCAATTATTGACCTTAAACCATTGCAAATTCATGAAATAACAAAGAAAACAATGTGATAAGTGAGGCAAAATACAAGCTTATCACCATATTGACAGTCTGACTGCTTGAACCTTTTTCCTCTTGGTTTTTCCTACTATTGTTCCTTCGGCAAGTCGCCTCAATTTTAGGATCGAACACAATCAGCTCTTTTCCACTCCTTCTAGTGTTCATAAACTATCTGAAAGAAGTAGAGGAAAAAGTGAGAAACAATGAAACAAGAAAGTAAATGAATTCAAATAACAAATATATTTTTTTTAATCGACACTTGTGTCGATTGACGTGGACTGCATCAATTGACACGGACTCAGCACACGCATCGATCGAAGTCAGGGACTTCGATCAAAACAAAGGGAAATTAAAAAAACTTGGCGATAATTTAAAAGGGAAATTAAAATACAACTTAAATCAATAACCCTAAAACAGAATCAATAACAAGATAATTCTAAACAATCCCCGGAAAAGCTGCCAAAATTTGATCACTAAATTTTTAGTAATACTATAGTTTAGTGGCAAATGAAAATTATCGATCCCACAGAGATTGTATAAGCAAACTATCCTATATATTGAAACATAGTTGTCGATTTATTGTCTAAGTAAATCAGGATTTGAAAAGGGTTTTGTGTTTTTGAACATAATTTAAAAGTGCAGGAATTAAATTAAACAAGAGTTAAAGGCAAGGTTTCAGACAATCAGAGAAAAAGTTCAGATTCCAGGGACAAGTTCATATCTTGGATAACATGCAAGGGAAATCAATCGATCAATTGAAAATAAAATTAAGTTGGAACATCAATAAATTATAACAAACTCCAGATTATGGCAATTTATAAAGTAGATTATCAATTGTCTATATCCTCTCGGCCTCTAGAACAATTAAAAACTCCCCAAAAACCTAAGATTTATTCCTATGGATTGAATCCCTCTTCTCACACAAGATTAAAAACCATATTGTTAATTCGTTAATCCATTAATTAATTCTCACCTTTCAGTTTCAAATTAATTGATTATGAAATCTAATCAAGTTGTGAACTATCTCAGATTTAGAACAAGCACATGAATTAATAAACCTAGATTAATATATTGATCGATTTAATAAACTCTAGACATGCATCCAAGATAATCACAATTGCCCTAGAATTTGATTAAAGGATTACCTACTCATATTTATGGAAAACAAATATATGAAAAGATAAAACCTGTAATTGTTCTTCATATATTAAAACAGAGTTGATTTAGATCCAGTCTTGAGGGATCTTGATACAAATCTTCAATCTCCAAAGTATAGAAGAACAAATAAAACTCTAACTCTGAATCTCAAAAGTTGCAAAAGTCTATAATTTCGAATTTAACATGATATATATACTAGGTTTGAATGGTTAAATATAGAAAGTAAGAGTAAACTTGGAAAACTCTCCAAAAATACCCGTATGTCGACCGATGTGGATGATGTCGATTGACACACGACTTCAGCATCGACCGAGATAGCAGTCTGTTGAGCCCCCTTCTTGAACTCCATGTTGATCGACATACCGAGCATCGATCTACATGGACCTCCCATGTCGTCCGAATTCCCAACCTTCGACACCACGACCTCAACCTTCATGTCGACCGACACTTTGTGTGTCGGTTGATACAGAGAGCACAGACAAAAACTTGCTTTTCCACACTTAGTCGATTTTTCACCCAAAACCTGCATTTTTCACCACAACCAATACACCAAACATAAAACAAGTACCATGTAAAGAAAATAGCTTAAATATAATATAAATGCAATAAATCAACCTAAAAATTAATTGATAAGTTAATGAAATAACACACTTATCACTTCCCGATTGTTCGCCATCATTATATCTCATTCATGTGCCTGCAGTTGAGCAAACAACTCCTTAGTGGACATCTTGGAGAGATCCTTCTCCTTCAGGATGGTCGTCTTCATAAACAGTTGTCCTTGATGCCTTATCCGGGGAGCATAATAAAGGACTCATACTTATCCACACAGACCTGAAGTTTGTTTCTCTTCATTTGGTCAGTCTGGTGGCTCAAGCTGCTCAAGTGATCCCAGACCTCTTTGTGTTGGGATAGTATACTAAAAGTATTTATGATTAAGTGTGTTCGTAATAATGAAGTGTTTGATACACTTGTCTTCATAAATGTGTTACATCAATATAGTAGCTTACGAACAATAATATCATATTATCTCGCCTATAGGGATGATCATATGGTGTAGGAGATCACAGAGGATCATATGAATCATTTGACCTAATGAGATATAAACAAGTATCACAGCTAAGACAATTCCTAGACAGGCTGTCAGTTTAGGCTACGACACATCAGTATATAAGTGAGCTTATCCTAGCTACATGATGTGTCAGTACATCTTTATGTATTGAGGGGATCAACAGTGAGATGCTCCATTCTCATTGACATATGAATGAGCTAGATCTCAACATACTTGTTATGATTTTAAACCTAACGAAAAGCTAAGGGGCATATACACAAGTTGACCACACTTTGACTAGCTAGGGTGGCGACTCTTTCATGTACTCTAATATCAGCATCTTAGGTGTGGTGGTTTGTGTATGGCCTGCTTAGGTTGGGCATGTAGGTAATCATATCCATTTTAGGATGGGGACATTCCCTAAGGAGCTCACAAGGTTTATTATGTTAAACCCTTCAAGTTGAATTATTAATTCAAGCATAGGTGAAAAGGAGTGAGTGGTACTACTCAAGAAATAAGATATCAATTAATTATGGATGATTGTCATAAGCCAAATTCATTATGAACTTTCGGAATCTTAAATATGTGAATCATTCAAGTTTAATGCAACCTGTTTTATATAACGTGGTAATAAAAAGGTGAGTCAACATTGATTTCCTTGGTGAAAGCAAATTAATATTTTATTAATTAATTATGTTCTCGTTGGACAAGAAATAATTAATTAATAAGGAGGGCCCACTTTATTATTTACATTTGGTCCCTGGTTTGGCCCACAAACTACTCTGAGCCCATTAGTATTAGGGTTTTCAAACCCTAATAATATATAAACCCCTTCTCTATATCAAATCATATGCAATACAGTTCTTTATTCAGTACACAATATAGAATTGTGAGAAAGAGAGAGAGGGGTGACGACAATCATAAGGGAAAACTGATCGACTTCTTTGGTTTTGATTCAACTGAGTAGCGTATTCTCACCAGATTTCCGAGGAGCAAGGGATACAGATCAGAAGATCAAATTTGTTGGAATATAGCAACATTGATTGGATCCCCACATCCAGAATAATTTACCTCCATCATCTAGTTTCAAAAAATTAGAAGCCGGAGTTTAGGTATTCTGTAAATCCACCCGTTACAATTAAATATTAGAAGCATGCAAAGGGTTCGCCTTTGTTAATTCAATCTGATTTATTTTTTATAACCTAAGAACAATTCAAAGGGCTAAATAATAAAAGACAATTCACATTGTTGGTTGTAGACTCAGTTTCTACATTTTGGCATTGTTGAACTCAGTGACATCTTCGATCATAGTCTCTGGAAGAGCTAAGGGAATCAACTCATGAGCGATGGAGTCAAGTTGGACGCGCTTCTTATCTTCAGTCGTCCACTAAGCAGTATGGTTTCTCTATCATCTCTGGACTAGTTGTATCTCCTCCAAGACGAGGGTTAACCTTCATAATCCTGATAAGTTTAGTCTCCAACACATCTATCATCTCTGGATGATGTTCATCAGCTGGATCAAGGATCTGTTCTTCCATGCTACAAATTTCACTACATTGTATGGTGGAAGCTTTGAGATATTCATCATACCTGCCAAAGACAAAACAGCAAAAAACAAACCACGAGAAAGGATCTGGTCCTACAAAATAGAACAAGTAGTCCTAAGAACCAATCGCTCCGATACCACTTGTTAGTCCCCGGGGATCAGAGTTAATTTGCAAAGCGGAAGGTTGGATCGTTTTACACTGTTGTGGGCCCTCCAAGCTGGTTGTTCTGCACCAGCTTGGGTTAAAAAATGGTTGTTTGGTCGGTCGAGATATTACTTAGTCACATTACAAGTAATACTCCAACACTTGATATTTTGGGTTTTAAAACAAAAGCAGTAAATAACACCAAAATTTATACAGGTTCAACATAAATATCCTATGTCATAACTTCAGACGCACATTCTGGAAACACTAAGATGTCAATTACAAAGATGATAACGATCTATTGCTAGCTGATGATGCCCGTCCACCAGTCCACTAGCTCACTTACCAAGTTATTTGCAACCAAAAGCTTCTTCAGGCTTGAAGCGTGGGAGCACCATCTGGCTTTCAAACTGGAAGTGAGAGTTTGAGTTCCTCTGAAGAATGTCATTTGTTGGTATACACCTGTGATAGTTGTTACCGGAGAAGTGACAACTCCAAGATATTTTCTTACTCGAAGCTCTTGCTAGCACAAAGCCTCGTGTTCAAGAAAGAACACAGAAGCTACTAAAATCAACCTGAAAGCTTTAGAATCAGAAGTTGGTAGCTTTCAAGATGGCAGAATTTGCAGATGAATAAGTTCAGTTAGCTCTGTCCGGTAACCTTCTCAAGGTGGAATGCGGTCTCTATTTATAGGTGCTCATTGGAAGGTTTGAATTTGTAGCCATTTGGAGCCGTTGTGAGACAAAAGGAACGCGTCCCGTTGAAGTCTCGTTTTTTCTGACTTGCGGTGTCCTTTTTGTTAGAGCAGGTAGTGCGACGGTCAGAACGGCTCTTTTAGTCAGTTCGATGAATGTTTGCTTGTTGATTCTTGGGACGAACAAGCTTTTGAATACTTCAGACTTTAAGATCTCCTTTCTTAGAGTCTGTTCTTGAGAAAATCTTTTCTTGTTCTGGCTTAAATGTGTCTTCCAGTTGGTTGGGAAGCGCCTTGCTGGTGACATGCTGATAAGCTCCTTGGTGGTAATCTACAAGCTCGTGATGACGTGCCAGCCAGCTCCTCCAAACACGCTTTGCTGGTAACAATGTGTTAGCCAACAACCTCTACAAACCTCTTTACTGGTGAAGAATGTGCCAGCAAATCCCCTAAGGCTTGTAAATTAGCTTCTATTACAACTCGATAATTCCTACACATGCCATTACAAGTTTGAGCTAATCTAACTAGACACACTATTCTAGTGAGATGTTTGACTCATTAAAATAATATATAAGAATTCAATTACTAATAATAATTTCTAACAAGGATAGTATGATATTTTATGAAATAGTTCTCTTCATCGGCGAATTATTAGAAAGAAGAGAGTGTGAAGGGATTGAGAAACAAAAGAGGTCAAAGTTTTTTTCGTTTTAGTCAAATAATTTAAATTTTTATGTGATATTGGGATTAATTTTAGTGTATAAATTTTATAATAATAATAATACTGATAAAAATAATAATAATGATAATAATAATAATAATAATAATTATTATTATTATTATTATTATTATTATTATTATTATTATTATGAGTCAATTATTTTACCCTATTACATGATTTTCTTATTACATAAAAATTCAATGGAGCAACCTAACAAATACTCCCTCTGTCCCACCAGATTAGTCCATATTTTCATTTTCGTTTGTCCCATCAGATTAGTCCACTTTCCTAAAATGGAAAAAAATCTCCTCACATCAATAAAATATTAATTCCACTACACTCACAAACATTGGTTTCTGTGCCGAAACCAAACTGGGCTAATCTAATGGGACGGAGGGAGTATTTCCGGATGAATCATGTCCTGCAACAAGTGCTCACGCACCCAGTGCCCTTAGCAGTATCGTGCTCTTCGTAAAATCACACAAAAAGTTATACATCCTATTTCCATCTATAAGCATTGATTTATTTGCTCAATCTAAATACCAAATTTTAGTGCTAAAATTGAGAAAATGTAAACTAGAAATCTAGAGATCCAAAAAATATAGAGCTACATATTTCTTTCTTTCTTTTTTTCTTACTTCTATAATTATAACATTTGTAGTAGTTCATCATGTCGAAATGTGAAATCGTGTCATAATCCTCAATTGGGCTATATTAAAAAAGATTTTTCATTTTTTATGAAGGTCTTAATTTAGGGTTATGAGGATAGAATATTAGCATCAAATTATTATTTTATTTTCCTAAAATGAAAAGACAATATTGAAAAAAAATGGTTGGTTTTGTACTTTTTTTTTAGAAATTTCTATAACTAATTTCTTATATCAAATTAATTAATGGAATGTCCGAGTCAAACTCAAAAATTTTGTGTGATGCAAAATGAGTAAGCAACTATTTCTACTCCTATGTTTCCACGTGGGATTGAATGACTGCTTCTTTATTTACCTTTGAAACATTCTCTATCAATTCATTCCTCTCAGCATCTCACATTCTGCAATTCATTGCCTATTCTCTTCTTTCCAAGGTACTCTCTAACTTTCTTTCATTGAGCAATGGATGAAACGGGGAAGACCGATCTCGAAACTTCTTTATTCTATATTCATGCATATTCATTTTAAGGAAGAAAACTAAAGAAAACTGATTACCCTAATTTTTGTTGAAGGAAAAATGGCGGAAAAGAGTGGAGCTAAACCGAGTAGTCCTTCTCGCTTAAACCAAAGGATCCTCTCATCTTTGTCGAGGAGATCTGTTGCTGCTCATCCATGGCATGACCTTGATATTGGTAACTGTATCAAATTCATTTCATTTTTGTTTTCTTGGAAGAAAAAAAAAAAGAGATTTACTGGTTGCCCTAAATTTCATATGTATCTATCCCTCAATTCTTGCAGGATCTGACGCCCCCAAAGTTGTCAACGTTGTATGTATTCATTTTCCAGTAATTGTGATTTTATGTATATATATCCTATGTCAGAAAATGACATATAGATTGTATGCAGGTGATTGAGATCCCTAAAGGGAGTAAAGTGAAGTATGAACTCGACAAGAAAACTGGTTTGATCAAGGTATATGCATTATATATATAAATATATATACATGTGTGTTGCATGATTGTGACTAAACATGGTTGATCAAAACATATATGAATACGATTATATATTCTAAAATGTGCAGGTTGATCGTATTCTATACTCTTCGGTTGTCTATCCTCACAACTACGGTTTCATTCCCCGTACATTGTGTGAAGATAACGACCCAATGGACGTTCTTGTTATCATGCAGGTACAATAATCAGCTCTATTACTACTTGAATTAATGGCTAAGCATTTGATGCATGCTAATAAATTTGATCAAAACAAACAGCTTGAATATGAGATCTTAACATGCATATAATTGTTTATTATTTCTATTTTATTCATTTCGACTTCCTTCTCAGGAAACTGTCGTCCCTGGTTGCTTCCTTCGCGCTAGGGCAATAGGCTTGATGCCCATGATCGATCAGGTTAGTAATTAGTTAGGTTATCACACACACACACAAACAATCAAAATGTTTGTATTGATTCATATATATATTTTTTTATTAATGGTGTATAAAAAACTTTGTTTTTAGGGAGAAAAAGATGACAAGATCATAGCAGTGTGTGCTGACGATCCAGAATATAAGCACTGCAATGATATCAGCCAACTCCCACCTCATCGTCTCATGGAAATCCGACGCTTCTTTGAAGATTGTATCCTTCAAATTCTTGATGATTACTACAGTTTTCTTTTTAATGTTGTTGTAGGGTGTAAAATGTCGCCTTTAACAAGAATGAATTCAGACAAGAAAAACGAGAACAAAGAGGTGGCAGTGGATGAGTTCTTGCCCTCTGGTACAGCTGTTGAAGCCATCAAAAACTCTCTGTAAGCTTCTGATCATCATTTTATTCCAATTGGAGTTTAAGCCCAATATTCTTGAATTTAAAATCTTTTTCTTTTTTGTTGTGGATTTAATTTCAGGGACCTGTATGCTGAGTATATCATGGAGACATTGAGGAAATGATGAACCAATTTGCAACAGGAAAGAATTATAATTCTCCAAAGTTGGTGTGGGAGAAGAATTTAGACCAGAGCTTCATTCATTCAGCTGCATTTGTTTTCCTATTACTTCATATTTTCTTTGATTTCTGCAGAGTTTTTTGTTTTTCCGAGGTTAATGCGATCTCTTAGCTATTTATATATATATATACTGGTCATCACTACAAAGAAATAAATAAATTACAGTGATTGGAAATGCCATCACTATATATATGTGTAAACCCTCTTGTTTTAATGATATTTTTTTTCTATGATTTGATATATGCTTCTTTTTTAAGATTCGGGTACAATATTTTAACTAGTAATACACATGTGTATTGCACAAATTTAATTAAGTCGATTTTAAAAGAATTATAAAAAATATATATAAATTTATTAACTATATCTTAATTAATATAACAAAATAAGACATCATTATTGGTCATCTTGATCCAAAAATCATAAACAATCGACGGAAAAAACGAAGAAAGAAGAGAAGAAAATATAGAGGAATTTTAGATTTTTTATTTCTTGTAAACAAATGTAACAAAACTCTATGAAAACTGAATTAATTACTCTAAACAATGAAAACTACTACCCCTTTTTTATAAGAAAACTAAGATAGATAAACAAGAAAAATAAGATAATTTAAGATATATCTATATTTTCCAAATTAGATTAGATACTTTTCCAAACTAAATAAAGAAATAAGTCTTTTAAAATGAAGGAATAAATCTTCAACATTCTACCCCTTACTCCTTGAGTGGTTCAAGATTTCTAACTCCGAGCAAATGTCGCATCAGTGCCAACTTTGGTGTTGGTAAGGCTTTTGTTAGTGAGTCGGCCTTTTGCTCATCAGTTCGAACAAACTCCACCTCGATCTAACCCACTTCGACACATTCCAATGACTTCGTGTCGATGTGCTTGCTTCAACCATGGAAGACTGGATTCTTCTTTAATGCGAGTGCAGACTTGTTATCGACGAAGAGCTTTACTATCTTTGATCTCGAACCAGCAACAATGCTTTCAACCACAACGCTTGACATGTTGTCGTTGTTGTTGCCATGAACTCTGCTTTGCACATCAAAAGTGCAACTATCTTCTGCTTCTACGAGTTCCACAAGACAAGACAGTCATTGATGTAGAATGTCATGCCTCTTGTGCTTTTTCGGTCATCTAGGTTACCTGCAAGATCACTGTCAAAATAACTCACTATCTCTTCATCACCTCCTTTTTCCTTTTTGAAGCACTAGTCCGAAGTGCATAGTGCCTCAAAGGTATTATAGAACTTGCTTCATAGCCTTGTGATGCATCTCCATAGGCCTCTCCATAAATCTACTGGCAACTCCAACTGCATAGGAAAGATCTGACCTCGTGTGAAGAAGATAGCGTAGACAGCCGATGACTTTTCAATATTTTGTCTCATCGATTGGCTGTCCTTCGAGATCTTTAAGGAGTTGATCCCTCGGCTACATTAGTATTCTGGTAGAGTTACTATCAAACATCTCGATCTGGGGCAGTACCTTCTGGCATAAGCTGCCAGCTTGGTCGAAATACCTCCCTTGAACTAAGTCACCTCGATTCCTAGGTACTATGATAGCAATCCGAGATCACTCATCTTAAAATCCCCCATCATCTGCTTCTTGAAGATTCCAACTGTCATCCGATCTTCTCCTGTCACAATCAAATCATCAATATAAACACCAACTATCAATGTCGAGTTAGTGCTACCTCTTGTGTACACTGCTTGCTCTTGTGTACATCTTGTGAAACTTATCTGTTTCAGACTTCGATTGAGCTTCAGATTCCAAGCTCGAGGCGCTTGTCGAAGGCATACATTGCCTTCTTTAACTTCAACATCGTGTGCTCCTTCTTTGTGACCTTGAACCCCTCTGGTTGAGTCATGTACACTTTCTCTTCGAGCTCCCCATTCAAAAAGGCTGACTTAACATCAAGATGGTGTACTTACCATCCTCGATTAGCCGCTACGGCAATGATGACTCAAATTGCATCCATTCGAGCAACTGGTGCAAAAACATCATCAAAGTCAATACCTTATCGTTGCACATAGCCCTTCGCCACCAACCGAGCCTTGTGTTGGATTACTTCTCCACTTGATTTATTTTTCAACTTGAACACCCATTTCAACCCAATCACCTTCTGTCTGACAAGTAGTGGTTTGAGCGACCAAGTCTAGTTCTTCTCAATGGCTTTGATTTCTTTTTCCATTGCTTATTCTCATTCTGGGTGTCCGGCTGCTTCATTGTAACAAGACGGCTCCTCTGCCTCTACTAACAATACTTCCTCGAAGTTCTCATTAAGATCAACTCGAAAATCTTTTGCCACCATTTCACTTAAATTTTTGAATCAAACTGGAACTTCATCACTCTCAAAGTGTCCTCCTGACCACGGTGATGGCAGCTTTCGATACGGGTCACTTTCTTGTTCATTTGACCCAAGTTGATCTACTCGTACAGGGTTGTTTCTTTCTGCAATTAACGAAGTGTTCTCTTCTCATGTTGTTGACCTTATCGGAGACACTCCACTTTATAACTGGGTAATACGAAATCCTTCTTATTCATGATTAACCTCCTCAAATACTTTGAGGTGATGATCATCTTTTAAGTTTTGACAATCCCAAGCTTTACTTTCTTCGAAGACAACAACTCGACTCACATAAATTTTCCCTAGATGTGGTTCGAGCAGCCTGTGAGCTTTGCTTCCTTCTTTGACGCTCAAGTACACAAACGACTGACTTCGATTGTCGAGCTTCTTAAATTGGGGATTGGTCACCTTGTCTTGTGTTGTACACCCAAACACACGAAAGTGCTCTAGGTGTGGCTTTTTCCAGTCCACATCTCGAATGGTGTCTTCTCTTAATCAGCTTTCTTGCCAATCAATTCAGGAGATATATTTCATGTCAAACTGCCTCTCCCCAATACTTGCTTAGTAAACTTATAGTCTTAAGTAGTGATTGTACCATCGTCATCACGGTACAATTTCACCTTTCAACTACACCATTCTATTGAGGAGAATATGGTGCAGTGAAATGTCGTTCGATCCCTGTCTATTCGCACAGCTCTGTGAAGTCCTTCGAGATGAACTCTCCTCCTCAATTTGTTCAAAGCACCTTGATTCGATGACCAGTTGCATTCTCAACCAATTCGTTCATCTTCTTTAACAAAGAACATGTCTTGTCCTTCAATTTTTACATACATACCCACATCCATCTTGAATAGTCATCCACAATCAGCATGAAGCACCATTTCCTCCAGAAGTGGTTGGACTGATCGGGCCACACAAATATATGTGCAATAGGTCGAGTAGCCTCCTTGCTTGAAACTTGCTTCCTTCGGGAAGAGGTGTCTCACTATTTTGCTACGAGACAAGTCCAACATAGTTGATCTGAGTGAGTGATCAGTAGTAATTCTACCGCCATTTTTTTGTTAAAAGGGACTTCAAAGCCTTGAAGGTTGACATGCCCAAGACAAGCATGCCTCAACTATGCTGGATCTTCGAGGTTTGACTAAAGATTCGCTAGGTTTGCTACCTGCAATCGGATACGATAGATTCGATTCTTCGATCTCTTCAGTTTCATTATGAGTCGTGGAGGATACTTCGAAAAGACCTTCAACTCATCACCTTCCATTGTGACTCGATGTCCAGTTTCTGTTAGTTGTCTGAGACTCAACATATTAATTTGTATTTGTGGAATGTGGTAGACTTCCTTGAGGATCCACTAATATCCGTTTTTGCACTTGAAAAGGATAGAATTGATTCCTTCAATCTCCACCATCGAACCATCTCCAAAACAGACATTCTCGTTGATTCATTCATCCAGCTCGAAGAACTTCCCTTTATTACCAGTCATATGATTACTGGCTCGCTTATGCTGCTTTGGGTTCTCTTCTGAAACTGGCATAAGTAGAGCTGGCTCGATATTATCAGCGTGGGCAAGATGAGCTTCCTCGTTTTTCTTTGCTACTCGACATTGTGTCAAGTAGTGTCCCATATCATTGTAATTGTAACACCGGATGTGACTTTTATCTTGACGAGCTCCTCAACCACCTTTCCCTCGACCTCTACCTTGAGTTTTATCTCCACGATCGCGGTTGCAACCCTCTGTGGGAACCCTTTTTTACTGATAAGATGACGACTCCTGCCATCTTTTCTTGATCATGTTTCCCACTCTGCCTGAGTGAGAAGAACTTTATCTTCTTTCCTCCCTACATCCACACTCTTCCTGCGTGTTGTTGGATTTACCTATTCAAACGTATGAATTTAACCACATCCGCACAAAGTATGACCCTTGTGAGTTTCTGTTTCTGAATCAAATTTGACTCCTGAGTGAGAAGAACTTGAGTGTTGGGTTTCAAAATTAAATAAAGCTATAATGATGAATAAATAAATAAAATTGTAAACGACAAATAGATTTATAGTGGTTCGGACTAAACGTCCTACATCCACTCTTCAGACACTTGGTCTGGTAATCCACTAAGCTTAGAATGTTTACAGGTGCTCCTACGATCTATTGATTGTTGGTGAATGCCTCGTCCACCAATTTACAAGCGCAATCGCCTGGTCCTTGCTTGGTTCCTCGCTTCGTAGCTCCTCAGAGTGTGGGCGCACCACTCAGCCTCCTTGTAGCTGGAATGGGTGTTTATAGTTCCCCATGAACTATCTCTTCTGCAGCAGGTTGTCGTAAGAGCTAGAGTACAAGATGTACTTGACTATTGTAGTTTTTCTTGGAGAGAAAAACTACCCCAATGGTAACTAAAGAATACAGCGATTCTGACTCTCGTGTTCACTTAGTGACACACGGAAAGCTTGATAGCCTCAAAAAAAAGCTCGCCCTATTAAGCTTAAAACTATTGGTAGGAGTTTACAAATCTTGTTGAATTTTTAGTTCGGGAGTACTTTGGTATGTGTAATCTTGAACTCGTTCCAGTAACTTTCTTCTTTGATGAAATCTCTAGTATTTATACCCGAGATGTTGAAAGTTTGAATTTAAGACCCGTTAGAGACAAAATGGAATTTGTCCAATCGAATGTCTCTATTGGTTGCAGCGTTCGGCGGGTAGGTGTACTTTTTGTAGAAGGTCTACACCTTTTTTCGTCTTTCTCTGACTTTGACAGCGACGGTTCGTCTTTTGTCAGAACAACAGTATTTTACCAATATGAGGAATCCCGGACTTATTATCCTAGGTAGCAAAACTCTAAGTTTCGTGCTTGCAGACTTTAAGACTTCTTCAATCCTTAAAGTTTGTTCTTCTTCAATATATCTTGTGATTCCTCTATTCCTCATATGTTGGGAGCTACACTAGGAAGTCTATGCTGATGTTGTCATACTTGCAACTCCGTGCTGATTACGGCGTCTCTTGAAGTATACTTGGTCCCTTGCTGCTTATTATGGTTTGAGCAATTGCATCATACTATACTAGATTCGTATTTGACGAAATTCATACTCTACTAGACTCTTTCTCTTTCAGGCTTGAAAGGCATACTGCGTTCTTCTGGCATGTTTGAGTCTTCCACGCGTACTGGACCTTTTTGATTAGTCTAGTTTCCAACATTAGTATCAACTTACAACTCGATAAGGAACCTATACATGACTTTAAATTTTTCACTTAAGCTAAAAACTAACTAAGATTGTTTTTACAATCTTTAACCTACTAAAACTTAAAATAAAAAGGAAGGATATTTCTATTAAATTTCATAATTTATATATGGGGTGCAAGTGTTCGTCTCTTACGATCGAGTAGAAATTGGGGTACATAATTTTTAGATTTTCTAAAATCAAACTATAATATTAAATTGTAGTGGGAGGAATAGACTCTAAATTACTCACTCATTTAAGGATAGAGGATATGTTAGAAACATTGTATTTTTATAATATATAAAAAATAATTTGTTAGCTCATTTATTTGTCTGACAATTTATTCGAATTGATAAATTGGAACTAATCTTCTATAACTTTGAAGCTTGTGATAATTTAAGTTTGCGTAAAACTGAAGACTAAAGAGATCAAGAACTGAAAGTAGAAAATCAAGTTCAAGATAATCATAATTTGTTAACTGAAAATTATAAGAAGAAGAGAACTATAACTTACAACTGTACGGAAGAGCTGACTGTTCGATAATAGAACTAACAACTGAGAGAGAGAATTGACTAAAAATGAAATAAGCATAGCTGACCCCTTTGTCAACTGACACTACAAATAATCAGTTGATACTTTGACAAGCCAGCTGATGCAAGATCTCTCATGTCCAATTGTGTGGAAGGCTATTGAGATCAGACAAAAGAAAAAGAGTTGACAATCTTAAAGAATATTCAGAGGTGAGTTTCCTAAAACTGAATACAATGTTTGAAAATTAGACAAACTGGTATTAAACACTTATTAAAAGTGAATATTCTTGACCGCCTTACGCCACACACAAACCTGAAGAATCATATAAAGCTGCAAATTGTATATTAATAGATGACTGCAAAAGCATGGATTGCTCACAACAACTATATTTCAAAGTTAGGGCTATAAATATATGTTTGAAGAGAAGAGGAGACTACTAACCTCCAATCAGTTTTCAAGACCACTCCTAAAGCTAACAAAAACTTTCAGAGTCTGCAGAAGAAGAAAGAGTTTAGAAAGTGGATTTCGGTAAAGTTTGACAGAAATAATATATGTATTTTTTAAATATATGGTTTTGGAACTAAGAAAAATAAATTATGTTAAAATAATTCATTGTCTTAATAGAACTTCTTTTTCTTAGTTCCCAAATGATATTATTTTAAAAATACACATAATATTTTGTCTAGTGTTGATAAATCTAATCAGTTTTCTATCCCCAAAAAATGTGATTTATATATTTGCATAATTTAAAAAATATTTACTACTATGTAATAAAAAAAAAAGGTTGATAGTTTATTATTCAATTTCAAACATATTTACAATTTAAAGTATATTTGAATATTGACCAATAGATTACAACATGTTAATAAAGTGTTCAAAAAAATAATTAAATGTATATGTATTGTTCGGTAATATATAATAATAAATTCATGAGCTACTGTTCGTGTACAGCAAAAAAATAATTGCTTTTGTTCAAGATGTATGGTTTTAAATGCTACGCGACGTTGGTATAAATGATAATTGAATGGTAAATCTAAAACACTGTTAAATGAATATGAAATCTTTTCGTCAAATAAATGCCTATCCATATAAATACGAGTAGGGATGTCAATCGGGCTAACCCGTCGGGTTTCGGGCTAACTCTATCGGGCTGCGGGCTATTCGGTCCGGGTTGAATCGGGCTGAATTTTTATCGGGCTAAAAATTCTTGAACCTAACCCTAACCCACCGGTTTTCGGGCTGACCCGTCGGGTTGGCAATATTTACGAGTTTATTTTTGTAAAGATTTTCTTAAAATATTTTAACAACCCCTAAAACAAAATAAAAAAAGAAAATGATGAACCAACATAAATAAAAGACATCAAATATCAATATCTTTGCAAAAAAATAGTGATAAGTGGATAATCATAGTTTGAAAAGAAAAAAAACATCAATCCTTATATACCAACTAATTTAAGTAATAGAAGTATATTTCTCAACGTATAAAATGATAAAATAATGATTAAAAAATCAAATATAGTTTTTACTTGGGTGAACATAACAACGAGTGGCTAAAGGTTCTTGAAAGGAAGAAATGAGTAGGTACGCTAATTAGGAGAGTGACGAGTGAAAGACAGTGAAAGAGGAAGAAATGAGAGATTTTTCGATTTGAGGGTAAAGGACTACGTCATTGGGAGAGATTGATGAGATTTTGTGTGACAGAAAATTAGGTCTAGGAAATTAGGTATATAATTAATGGGTATAGTAGGATATAAATAATATTAGAAATAATAAATAATAAATTATTAAATATATTATTAAATATTGCCAGACCTACGGGCCGACCCGCAACCCACCGGGCTCAGCCCGCTCGGGCCGCCAACCCGTCGGGTTCAACCCGTTCGGTTAAAAATAATTTCGGGTTGAAAATTTTTTACCCTAACCCGCATTTTAGCCCACCGATTTCGGGCCGACCCATCGGTTTCGAGTTTTATTGACATCCCTAAATACGAGTATGGATACTCGATTAATTAATGTAAATTTATATTTTTTTAAATATATAAACATTATCAGATAAAAAATAACTTTTTGAAATTCAGATGCCTAGGCTGTCTTGCTGTGCCTAGACTATTTAGGCAGCACCGGGCATTGATCAATATTTTCGTCAAATGGTTCAAATAATAAAATCATTACATCATTTAGTAAATTAAAATATTAATTAGCTATTGTATTATTAATGCAATATAAGAAATTTTATGTTTTATATTATATCGGTCCAAAGATGTGTTTTTTGCAAATTGCTCCTAACAATAAATTTTGAAAGAGAATGAAGTATAGATTGACTAAAACCCTATTGTGTGTTTTTGGCATCTCAAAGCATAGACTTTGATTAAGATGGGTTTAAAATAGGATTGGTAATTTTTTTAATAATTCAATACTTCAACACCACGATAATAGTAATTTAGTGTTGACACTTTATTGAATTTGAATCATTGGCATTTAATTTTATTGGATTCAAATCCAACTAGATGGCATGTTAAATGATATTTTAATTTCTAATGAGATTCAAGTTGGATTCGAATGGGATAGGATTTATATACTTATTGATAAATTAATAGAATAATATTTTTCATCCCCTAGTTAGAGTGCAATGATAAAAACGTGTTACCATGATTTTTAAAAAATAAATCATGGGTTCGAGATTTTTCGAAAATATTTGGGTATATAAACTTAAATAAATGCATTTATATTAAAAGAAAGTATTTTACTTTCTTCCCTGTATGTAGAAATTTCAGCTAGTAGAAATACTTATGTGACAATCAATATTCAAGTAATATGGACAACTGAAGTTGAAGAAGAAAGAGTCAAGTAAGTGGATCTTGGTGAATCTCAACTGATTGCGAGGATTGCTAAAGTTCTCCGTTGGAGAAGTTGTATACTATATCAAAAAATTGTAAACAATTGAGAATAGTGAAATTTGTTCCTAGTGATGAAGAGTGGACATGGAGACATTTAATTCTCAAACCACTATATGTCATGTCTCATTTAATTGCTTTCAGTAATTAACTTTTTTGCTTTTCTCAATTGATTTGGAACACCACAATGTCAGTTGTTAGAGTATAAGTGAACTGAGACTAGTACATGCTCAATTTCATTACTAGCAGCTGATTCATCAAGAGTCAGCTGATAACTAAATGTTGGGCCTACCCAGCTATCTTACGTCGTCGCTTTTGCATACGGTATAACTCTGATTCACGACCAATAAAGGTTGTATAGTTGAAGGGAACTTAAAAGATTTAATATGTTCTACTTATACAGTATGGTGCATCATTTCTTCTCGCATTCCTGCTGGGAAAATCTCAAATTATGTGTGCTTGACCTCTAATAGAAATACGATAGGTGACCCTTTTGTGGGATTAGTCAATCAATCTGAAAATCAAATCAAGTTATTGGTAAATAATGTAGTTGACCTTAGATGAACGCATTCAAATCCTAAAATACTGGTACAATATTATTATGAATATATAAAATTTTATTGATAATTACCATGTAATACCCCGTGTATTATTCGATCTTGTAGCAATTATTCGGATTTAATAAAGAAAGAAATTCCGCAATCGAGAAGCATTGGAAATTATTATTTATGGTTGGAGAATTTAATTTTGATAGTGAGTGTGGATATATTATTAATTTTGAGGAA